>CM040430.1:95545491-96005491 GCA_022702705.1 Papilionanthe hookeriana x Papilionanthe teres | reverse complement strand
AGGTGCAAGAACGTTGAGTAATCTATAGATCGGCTCGGGATGTTTTATTAGTAGAATGGGTTAATCTAGGCTCACACTACTAGATATCCGAGAATTGGTATGGTCGGCCCTACCGGTGACCGTTACCTTTACATAAACTAAATTATTAGAATTTAGTACGTCACTGCAAACTAATTAATTTTATACTTGATAAATAATATCTTCCTATTTATTTATACTTCACCTTAAATAATGCGTATAGCACTGAATTTTAAGGATTCATGTGATATCTACAAGTTAAGAATTTATCTCTGGATAGTTCTCAAAATTCTTGACGGGTTTTAAAAAATTTAAATGACGATTTAAAAAGTAAACTAAGATCAGGTATTAATATTATCATAATGTTTTAAAATATTTTAAAATTTAATTCTCTGACAAAATTTAATTAATTTATAATATTTTCATAGTTGGAAGGAGAAAGATAACTAAGCTACTCGAACGTAATGAAATAACACGAAAAAACATATTTATAAAACTTTGAACCAAAGTACGAATACTTATACGGGGAATTGTTCCTTCAAGTGATCCGCTGACTTCTACGACTCCAAAGTAATGATGAAAGACTCCGAACAACAACGGCATACAATAAACACTCGAAGCAACTCACCCAGATACAAAATAAAGTGGCACAGTATAGGAAGAGAGCTCCAATTAAAACTAAAGATTGGAGAGAAAATGCTAAAATTGATGTGTACTAAGAGGGGGGTTAGTGCCAATTTTTCTGTAGAATGGGCTCTTATTTATAGAGCTACGAATTTGACCGGGGGTTGCTGGGCACCTCTTGAAAGTCGTCTAAATTCGATGTATCTTAGAAGGTAACTATTACGCACAGGCGCCGGGATACGAATTACTGGCGGGAGATACAGTGATATTTCGATAGGTGTCTTATAAGCTGTTCTATAAGCCCATAATGCGAAATAAAGTCTTTGTCAGCCCGGTCGGTTATTTTAGGTTGGTCTTTCTACTTTTGGTTTTAATTTCTCTATTTGACATTTCAGCCATTCACTTGTTTGAGGATGACAAGAAGCTACAATTCTATGTTTTGTTCTGAAATTTCCAGCAATGATTGAATTCTTATATTTCAGAAATGACTTCCCCATACGTGATAATTATCTGGGCATTCGAATCTTGTAAAAATCATCTTCTTTAAAAATTTCAAAACACTTTTGGAATCACAGTTAGGTAAAGTTACATGTTCGATGTTTACTTTAAAACATAATAAGCTGCTAATAAAATATAAATTTTTCTAGATGATGGTTCGAATGGTCCCATAAAGTCTAAACCCCGCCATCGAAAATTTTGATTTCTAATATAAAGTTTAGAGGTATTTCATCTTCCCTGGATATATTTTTCATTCTTTGACATCGATCACAAGTTTCGCATAATATCTGAAACATCTTTAAATAAAGTAGGCTAATAAAATCCTGAATTTAAAATTTTAAATGCAACTTTATCAACATTAAAGTGTCTTTTAATTCGGAATTGTGACATTTTGGAATAATTGCAAGTTTCTTCATAAGCTACACATCTTCGAATCACGAATCTCTTCACAATTTTAAATAAATAAGGATCTTCCTAAATATATGATTCTGATCATTCTTGAATTTCTTAATGTATTAACTATTCATCCCATGGGTAAATATTGCTAACTTGGTAAGTTAACTATATCACGCATACTAAGGCGTTGTAATTCTTGAATGACATATAATTAATTTCTCATTTATATTTTAACGAAAATCTTCTCATTATTATTTTTCATTCTTGATAAATGATCGGCAAATTTAGTTGTCAGTTCCTTTTTGTTTACAATTTCAAAATCAAATTCTTGCAAAAGTAAAACACACGATCGTCAGATTTAGCATCCATATTAGATAATAAATACTTAATAGCGAGAATGATCGGTATGCGATACATTTGTTCCCGAAGATATGGTCTAAATTTATCAAATCACATATCTTTTATTCTTCAAAGCACTTTTTCAGTAGTAGTGTAATTTATTTGAGTTTCATTAAGAGTTTTGCTAGCATAGTATATAACTTTGAAAATTTTATTTCATATTTTTATCACAATACGGCTACGATTGCGTAATCACTTGCATCACAATTAATTCAAAATGTTTATTCCGATTAGGCGAAATAAGGATAGGTGCGGTGATTAATTTTTCTTTTAGAATATTGAAAGAATTCGGACAATCTTATTAAATTGGAGATTTAACTTCTTTTTCAATCGTATGAGGTTTAGCAGAATTTTAGAAAGTCCTTTGAATATCTCATAAAATCCGGCATGACCCGAGAAAACTTCTCACATCGGTAACGGTAGTAGGTGGTTGAAGTTCAGCGATAATTTTCACTTTTGCGTGATCAACTTCTATCCCTCTTTGTGAAACTTTATGTCCAAGTACAATGCCTTAGCGACCATAAATTGACATTTTTCCCGAGTTTAGAACTAAATTTGTTCTTCGCATCTCTTGAAAATTTCGTTATATTTTCCAAGAAAATTCAAAAGAAGTTCTAAAAACTAAAAAATTGTTCATAAATGTGATTTCTTTATCGATCGAATACGAGAATATTGACATCATACATCTTTGAAAAGTTGCAGGTGCATTGCATAATAGAAAGACATTCTTCTAAAGGCAAATGTTAGTAAAGGCTTGTAAATGTTGTTTTTCTTGAAGTCTGGGAGCAACGGGTAATTGATGATTACCGAATATCCATCCGGAAAATAGAAATATGAGTCTCCAACTAGTTTATCCAACATTTGATCAAAAGAAAGGTAAAGTAAAATGATCCTTTCTAGTGGCGTTGTTTAATTTTCGATAATCGATGCAAATTCACCATCCGGTAACTTGTCTTGTTGGGGATAAATTCATTTTTTTTCATTAGCTGTTACAGTTACTCCCTCCTTTCTTCGGAACACAATGAATAAGACTCACCCAATTGGTTATCCGAAATAGGATAAATAATTGACTTATCTAGCAATTTGAAAATCTCTTTCTTTCTGACCTCTTTCATAATTAGGTTTAATCTTCTTTGAGGTTCAATGAGTGGGGTTTACAATTTTTCTTCCATTAAAATTCTTTGCATACAGATTGAAGGGTTTGTTCCTTTTATATCTATGATAGTCTGACAGTTTCTTATAATTCTTGGAACTCTTTATTAATTTTTCTTCTTGATCTTTGCTTAATTTGGAAGATATAATTACAGGTAAATTTAATGAATTTCAAAGAAATGCATACTTTAAATGTGCAGGTAACATTTTTAATTCGATTGAGGCTTTTTTCAATTGAGGGTAAAAGTATATCATTTTTAGTTGTGTCTAAATTTCTCGATTTTCATAGTATATGAGTTTCTTGGATAAATTTTCTTCATTTAGTTTTTCAATTTCTTCATTTAATGACTCATTATATAACATAGATTCTTTATCTTTATCATCGAAATGACTTTACATTTTTCTTGATAATGCTTTTCGATTATATAATAAAAATATCCATCAGATAGCATTTTCTTTATCGAATACTGTTGATTTCTTAACATTAAATGTTATATCTTGATCATTAAGTCTCATCATTAATTCTCTTTTTTGCACGCCGATCATTGCATGTACGACGGTAAAAATTCACACAAATAATAGGTATTTCTTTATCTTCTTCCATATCTAGCACGAAGTAAGTACGGGAAAGATAGAGATTTATCTACCTTAACGAACATCCTCATAACTCCTTTAGGATAAGTGATAGATCGATCAGCTAGCCAAAGTTACGAGTGGGTGGGAGAAATCTCTCCTAAATCTAACCTTTGAGGTGAAAATGGAATGAGTTAATATTATCTGCAAAATCACATCAAGGCTTTTCCACGAAATTTTCTCGATAACACTTGGTATGGTAAAACTTCCGGGATCCTTAAGTTTACGGGGTAATTTCCTCTGAATTATTACACTACATTCTTCACTTAATGCAATAGTTTCATATTATGCAAATTTTCTTTTCTTGCTTAAAATATCCTTCATAAATTTTGCATAGCTCGGTATTTTCCAGCGGCAAAAGGAATGTTGATAGTAAGTTTCTTAAAAATTTTAAAGAACTTAGAAAATTGATGATCGAACCTGTTGTTTAAGTCTTTAAGGAAAAGGTGGTGGTGGTCTTTCGACTTCCGCTTGATAATTCTATGATCGATCTTTACTTGGAGAAAGGGTATCTTTAGGTTTTTCCAGTCTCTTGACTTCTTTCTCTTTCAATCTCATTCCGTGTTTTCTCTTTTAATTCCTTTCTCACTTCTGAGTTGTACAGCTTTTGCTTGTTCATGTTCTTTTCCAAGTCCTTTAAATTCATTTGACATTCTTCAGCGTGTTCCTTGAGTGTAATTAATGAAATTAGCGATTTAACCCGTCTGATTCTCAATATTACGAATAGCAGGTGTTTTGACTTTGTAGCTGATTACTTAGTTGCAAGATCAATTCTTTTACAACCAACTTTTTCTGTGATTGTTATAGTAGGAGGATAATTTGGTCTTGTCGTTTGAATTTCCTTGATTGTTCCAATTTGGATCAGCTTGATGTCAGTATTCGATTAAAATTAGGATGATTTTCCGACGAAGATTATAATAATTAGAATACGGTTTATTAGTTTTACTAGCAATAGCTTGCAAAGTTTCCATTGTTTGAGAATCATCGAATTTGTAGAATTATCATTACTTACAAGCGATATATTAATAAACGAAAATTATCTAATTTCTTAGATATCGCAGCCACTTGTGAAGCTAAAATAGAAAGGCTTCCTTATCATGAATACTTGGCCATTCTTTTAGGATTAACTCTTTCGAAAGGCCATTGGAAATTGTTATTAACCATTTCTTGATTATGGTGTAGGCTTCTTCAAATGTCTTAGCCATTAAAGAACCACCAGTAGCAGCATCAATAATTGATCTAAGTTATCCAATAAGTCCATTATTAAATGTTTGAATAATTAACCAATTTTGTAAAGTATGATGAGGACATTTTCTTAATAGTTCTTTAAATCTTTCCTAAGCTTCATAAATTGTTTCTCCATCAAATTTAGTAAATGAAGTAATATCATTTCTCAATTTAGCAGTTTTAGAAGGAGGAAAATATTTAGCAAGGAATTTTTGTGTCATATCTGCCCATGTTTTAATAGAACAAGTTGCTAATGAATTAAGCTACATCTTTGCTTTATCTTTTAAAGAAAAAGGAAAGAGTCTAAGCTTAATAGCATCATCAACAACATTATTATATTTAAAGGTAGCACAAAGTTCTAAAAAACTAGCAAGGTGTAAATTTGGATCCTGATTAGGTGTTCCTCAAAATTTATTGTTTTGAACCATTTGAATAATAGAAGGTTTAAGCTCAAAAGAATTATCATCTACAACGAGATTTGAATACTAACATGAAGTTCATCAACTGTAGGGTTGTTGACCTCATTTTTGATGAGGTCTTCTCTTCTTCTCTTTAGTACTTAGGATCTAGCCTTAGGCTTTTCCTTTGACTATCCTAGAGGATTAGAATTGGGACCCACCACTTAGAAATTCAAACCACTTCTTAACTCCCTGCAAACTCCACAAACTTGACCGTAGACCCCTAATCACCTAGAGGGTTGAAATCAAATGTGGAAGTTTAAAGGATGAGTTCCTATAGGACTCTTTGGCCTTAGGACTGCCCTGGGTGGCCTGGTCTGGTGAGGGCTGACTTACACACACCTTACACTTGTACACTACACTTTCACACACCTCCTAAAACCACACCCATACCCAACTTGACCTCCTGACTCATGAAGGTGATTCACATGGATGGTCCTTAACCCCTAAGCCCTTGGCTAAGAGGGTTAGGAACAACATAGTGGATGCCTCAAATGACTCCCTTCATGGCCAATTGACTGCACAAACCTCCAGCCCTGACCCACCTGGACCTGAGGGTGACCCATGCCTGCCGGCCAGCCGCCTGGGTCGCCGGAAAACACCATGGCCGAGACCTTGGGAGGAGCCAAAGTTTGGAATTCCCACCTACTGAGCTGCCCCATCCCCAGTGGCCATTGCAGCTGTTCTTCTCTTGCCAAGAGCAGCTGATCCCAGTCCCTAACTCCCCCTGGGAGGCCCTCCAGCCTCTCCTATTTAAACCCCCCTCTCTCGGCCATGGGGAGGTGCTGAACCAACCTTAAGGAAACTGCGCCAAAATCATTCCGGACCACTCTCTACACATAGGGCACTTGATTCCCACCGGATTCCAGACTCCAATTCCCTCTAGCCGAGCTCAATTTTGAGTTCAAACTTCATCACAAAACCAGAACACTACTTCACAGTGGACCAATCCCCAAATTGATTGATCCTACACCTTCACCAGACCAAGGGAAGAAGTCCACCAGCAGAAGCACCCTCTCCTGGCCTCCCATCTGTTCCAGACTCCAAACTTTGTAATCGGCTATGGTCGAAATCCTACCTAGACAATTCACCAGACCAGGAGACTTCATCTGGAGCTTGCTGGGACGCAATTGAAGGTGACACAACCCTCAGATCGAAGCCACACTTCTCTGAGCAAAGGTATGGCCTCACTCTTCTTCCCGAGCTTCTGAACATTCTCCATTTTTATCGAGTCAATTTCATGCCACATAAACCGTATGGATGTGTTCATCTTCTCGAGACGAATCCATAGAGCATAAGAACGTTCAATTTGGTCAAGTATCGAGTGAGATCTTAGGCCTAGAGGACAGACGATTCTCGGGCTAGGAGGCTTGGGGACGATGAACGGATGCCGTTCATTCAATACACGCGCGGACGGACGGCTCAGATAGCGTCGGACCAGGAGATGATACGTGAACCGTGGGCCGCGTGGCGCTGAGTCGGAAGGCGGCGTAAAATGGGAGCGCGCCGCGTGGCCGTTCGGAGATGCCGAGGATGACAGGGCGCCGCGTGGATAAGTAGGAAATTAGGCTATTTTCCTATTTATTTAATTACCAGAACTTGAAAAATGCATAACTTTGTGTAGAAAAATCCTAAAAATAAAATAAAATTACCCTCTTGCTCAGCGAATAGAGGAGAATAATGTGAAAAAGAAATCATTTAATTTCATTGAGTATTTGATTTTTAATAATTTATTTACTCTCTGCACATTTTCAATTCTCCATGCATGTATACAATTCACCAGGACATGAGACCATAGGGCTTTTGAAGCCTCTAAATTTGGGAACATTCCCTAAATTTTCCAAAGTCAGAGGCCATCCCTATGGAGAGTTATTGATTTTTCAACTCTAGGTTTCTAGTTTGAGTATTTTAATTCCAATAATTAGCATATTGTGAAATAAATTCTAGGAAAATTTGGTGATGTTTATTATGACCAGAGGAACCTAGGAAAAATAGGTTTTGAATTAATCCACTTGGAATAACCCTAATTGGCTTAAACACCCAAAATAGGTCCTTAATTAATTAGAGCTAATCATACATCAAATTGACTTGAAATCAATTCTCTACTGACCTTTAGGATCAGAGGAACCCACCATAAAAATTTGAAGTCAATTGGACTTGGTTAGCCCCACCAAATGGGTTGATTAAACCATTTAGCTAATTTAAACTTTAAAAATTCATAACTTTCAAAATACTTTTAAAAAATTCACCAAATTGGTTTTGGAGCCTCTCTGATATCAGGGGAATTTAAGAAAATTAAAATTGCAATTTTCTAAAAATGTTGATTTTTTGCATTTTTTTTAATATTTTAATAATTAAAAAATAATAAAAATCACCAAAATAATAAAATTCACCAATATGTCACATTTTGAATTTTAATCACTTGGGAACAAACCCCATATTTTTCTTAAGTCTCTATAATGAGATATTAAATTTTAAAGCCCTAAGGTAATTTTAAAATTAAAAAAATGTATATTTTTAGTATTTCCACTAAAATAATTCTAATAAATCAATGAGAAATTAGAAAATTATAAAAATTGATTCTCTGATTTCCTTGATATCAGAGAGATTTTTGAAAAATATAAAATTCAATTTTCAACCTTTATTTTATTTTTAAATTAATTAATACTCCAAAACTCAAAATAATTATAGTAAAAAGAATATAATTCAAAAAATCACCAAAATTAGTCCAAGTGATCCTCTGGTCATTAGGAATGTCCCATAATTTTCTTAAGGACAGAAACTTTCCCTTGGTCATATTATTAAATTTTCCTTGGAAATCCCTATTTTCCACCAAAAATAATTACATGAATAAATTAAATACAGAAAAATCACATTTTCTCCTCTCATGCCTTTATTGACATATGAGTGAAGTAACATAAAAATTTCAAGTTCATTTAAGCTCAATTTAATGAGTTATGAAATTATTAAGCTTGAAGGGCAAAATGGTAATTAAAATTTTAACCTTTAATTAAAACTTTAGTCTTAATAAAATTAAAGAGTAAAGTATTTGATCCTAATCTGATTTGGATGATTGAAATTTGAATAATAAGGGTAGAAACTTATTAAACAATTTAAAAATAATTGAAAAAAACCTTAATTAAATAATTGATTAAATTTGGAAGAATAATAAAATTGGAATTATTAAAATAGGGATATTATTAGGAAGAGATTTATTCTTTAATTTAAGAATCCCTAAATTAATCATCTCAATAATATTTAATTCATAATTAAAATGATAATCCAAATTTAATATTTAAAATGCTAAAAGACTTAATCATTAAATTAAAGTAAAGTTAAATTATTTAAATTAAATCCTTTTAAAATTTCAATTAAATTAATACTTTAATAATTAAAATTAAATCATCTTTAAAACAAAAAAAAGAATAATAAAATATTAAATTAAAATTAAAAATAAAATTAAATTAAAATTTAAATCAAAATTTAAATTAAATTAAAATTAAATCAAATTAAATTAAATTAAATTAAATCAAATTAAATTAAATCAAATTAAATTAAATTAAATCAAATTAAATCAAATTAAATTAAATTAAAATTAAAACTAAAACAAATTAAATTAAATTAAAGTTAAATTAAATTGAATTAAAAATAACATCACCTAAGACGTAAAGAAATTCAAAAATAAATATAAAGCAACTTGAACACTATTCCAAATTTAAACCCGTTAACTGAAATTAAATTAAATCACAAACCATTTGAACATCAATTTGCCCTCAAAAGCTTTTGTTGTCATAACTCCTAAATAGAACGTTAAGTGAAATGTTACTTCCCTCATAGGATATTCAAATGTCCTAGTTCACTGAGTAAGATAACAACAAAACTTGAATTCCCGGACGATTAATTCATTTGTATAATTAAATTCTCTTGGACTTAAAAATAATCCTAGAAATATTGAAAAGATGTTTAAGACTCGTCTTAAGCACTTCCTCGATATGATGGGATGTTTATAAGAACAATTGAACTTAATTGTTCTTTGAGGAAGAAAATCGTCCTCAAACCAAAACACAAGAACCTAGACGTCATAGGAGATGACTAGCTATAGGAGTAGGACCTTGGTAGAAAACCATAACCCTTCCCTTAGCTTTACCTAGGAACTTGCTTTAAATGCTTAAATATTCTAATTGTGTTTAAAGTGTAGCTTGGGATGATGGGAAGGCTCTCCAGGTACGCTTTTATTTTATTGCAATTTACTTTCTTGCAATTTACTTTTATTGCAAATGCGCTTTACTTTTCTTGCATGATAAACAACTGTTGCATGAAAACCCACACCTTTAGGATAGTCCCTAAAACTGAAACCAAAACTAAATTAAAAGTCATTACAAGATAAAATTCACCTCCACAACATTTCAAAACATAAAACAACTCAAAATTTAATCACAAATAGAACACAAAACTGCAATTACAACTAAATTAAAATGTCTTGTTGGATGATCGGGAATACCTCGGATGATGTAACCTACGTGTTGCTAACGAGATTTCCCACGGTCTAAATGAAAGTGTGGAACTCATTTAGTTGAGTTTAGCAAATTCATCTGGACTAAGTGAATCCGATAAAAATAATGATGCCGGAAGGATGGAACCGTGGGATCTTAACCGGTGTTGTTATAATCAACTTTAAGATTTGTTGTAATTAAAACATGAAAAACACTTGGAAATTAAGAATTTCTCTAAACCAAAACACTTTTCTCATCTCCTGATTTATGACTTCTAAAACTAAACCTTTGCAACAACAAGGAGCTCGGAGCATGGTGGGCAGCACGACCATCGTCATCAGCAAAACCTGAATCTACTTCAGCAAAACTTTCTTAAGAATTAAATAACTAAGCCATAGGATTTCGAGGTAGTTTGCCTAGTGCAACATAAATCCTCAACCTTTTGTTAGGCATTTTCATTGCAAATTAAGCCCTAACCGGTTTTAGGATTCCGAGGTAGTCGTCCGATACGACATAAACCCTCATATCTTCGAGGCTATTTGTATGATCATGTCATACGAATATAAGTCCTAATTAATTAAAATTGGCAAGATCAAAACATTAAATAAATATTAGGACTTTCCTAAATTCAATCCAAACAATAGGATAGTCGGGAAATTGCCGGAGTTCGCTTTGGATCTGTGATTTCTCCTACCTTTCTTTCTTTGGATTCCCAAAGTGTATCTATCCCCATCACCAAACAGTGTGTCTATTCTTCGGGATAGATACACGGTTTGTGATGCGACGCTCGTTTATATAAACTATCTGGGATGTGAGGTCGGTTTGATTTCATATCTTAAAATTATTTTCAAAATCAAATACTACTTTTCAAATTATTTATTTAAATTAAATTAAAAATTCACCGACAATTTCTGTTAGGCGACCCCCTTTTCAAAACACATAACCTAAAAATATGCCGACAACTTCTGGCGACTCCGATGGGGACAATTACTCTCTCCATTTTAATCAGACATTTCTGCTTTCAAAAATCGGTAGTGTATCCATGTTCCTAGTGGATCAAACTACCCTTTTTTCCGTTGGAATACTATGTTCATTTCTACCTTGAACAAGTATAGCCAACATTCTCTCGGATTTAGGAGCCACTGTTTAGACACCCCTAAACAGAGAGGTTCCGAGATCCTTTTACCTCATTTCTGAGGTGGGGTGGACCCCCAATAGGTATTAGTTTAGGAGCGGTCTTGCGGGTCGAGAAGTTTCTACAAGACTTTCTCTTCCTTTTACAGTTCCTAATCAATTCCTTTTA
The DNA here is from genome assembly GCA_022702705.1 of Papilionanthe hookeriana x Papilionanthe teres. Lineage (NCBI taxonomy): Eukaryota > Viridiplantae > Streptophyta > Magnoliopsida > Asparagales > Orchidaceae > Papilionanthe > Papilionanthe hookeriana x Papilionanthe teres. The sequence continues at coordinate 95,994,290 of CM040430.1, read as the reverse complement.
CCCTTCTTTTAATAATTCTCCTTCCTAACAGATAAATCTTTTTGAAAAAACAATTTTCTTTTAATATCACAGATACACTAAGATAAACAGAAATGTGTTCGGACTCTTTCTTTTTCGTCATAAGTTTTACGACAAGAAGAAGCACGATTCGGAGACTAACACTTGGAATCTGTCCTGCAGAAATTGAAGCCCCAAAACTGATCTTCTCCTTCGTCAATGGACTGGACCTGGCCGTGTTCAAGGACGAACTGCCTGATAATGGAATTATTCGATTCGGACAAGGATTCGGGGACACCGACATCAAAATCCCCGACGTCACTCTCTTTTCACTCATAAGCAAAGTACCGGAAACTAAGAAGCCGTTGATTGAGTTTAACCTTAAGTCAACTCATGAATTCCCTCCTCTGCAAAATATTTCAATTGAGAGGAGTACTCTTGTTCGCAGAAGGACTGTTGTTGCTACCCCACTGGTCTAGTTGTCTCCGTACCAACCCCGGCTTCTGCCAAACTAAAGGGAAAGAAAATTCAGAACTATGATGAACCTGTTACCGTGGAGGTTATAGATCTTCCTGTGAAACCTTCTATTTTTGAAATCGGGTCCAGCTCGAGAATTCCATCACTGACACGGACTCAGAGGAGTAACATAAGTAGAAGGATTGCTAGAGAAGCCATAGCTGCTGAAGTTGCTTTCCTGGAGGAAATCCCAGAACTGCTCGAATATACACCGCTACCTGAATACATACCACTCTTGGGAGGAAGTAGGTTCCATCCCCTCTCCGCCGCAGAGGATGAGGAAAATGTCCGCAAGATTGCTGCTGCATTGCCTCAGCCCGCATATTACAACGATAGCCGCAAGAAAAGGGCTAGAATTACGCCATTTGCTCGATTGCAAACCTTGATAGAGAAGTTAGCGAAGAAAGAAAAATGCCCTGTATCAGAAATTTTAAGAGGGATAGGGCGGGTGCCGGCCAAATCTTGTCTTGGGCCGCGAGTAGAGCCTACTATCTCTGCGGAAAAGCCGAATAAGAGAATGAAGGCTAGTCTGCCTGTCATTGTTTCGAGACTACAAATTAGGAAGGATACCACCTTCCGGCATTTGGTCGACGGACCATCCGGTCCCGGACCTTCGCCGCTAGGAGGATGGTATGGCGTCCCACTACCGGGACAATTAAGATTAAAACAACAACCTGAGAAAGAAAGTCTCGTCAGGAGACTTGAGTCCGAAGAAAGCGCTACCGCAGTGACAGGGACTCATGAGAAGGAAACCCGACAGTTATCACATGACAACTGCAAGGATGTACAGAAAGACCACTATAAGATGCTATGGAAAAGCTAAGAACTGATATTCGGCGATTAGCAAGGGAAAGAGAAGAGAAATTCGGAGATGAAGTTGACTCGTCAGAGTTCATGGATGATGAATATGCAGAAATTAACATGGTTGAAACACGAGCTTCGTCAGCTTCACAAGGTGCCCCTGCAGCTGCAGAAAGAGAGGAGCCAGAAGTAATGAGGAGGCAGCTCCAAGAGAAAGATGATACAATCGCCCAAATGGCAAAAAGGATGGAAAAGATGGCTGTAGCCCTAGCCACTCTCCAGAGTCAGGTTCAACCCCCAAGAGAAACGTCTCCAGAAGTTATTCATATTACAGACGGAGGAAAAGAGATTACATCCGTTAACGGAGACGATCAGCCAAAGAAAGATTCTACCCATAACATGATTCCAGAAAAGGATATCAAGAGTATGGTGGAACAGCAGGTGCGAGAAGCCTTGGCACAATCAAAGAGCGGGACATCCATTCGGACGGGTAGACCTTACCCCGAAGAATTCGACGTTGTCCAAAATCCGAAAGGCTTTGTACCACCTCTGTTCAAGACCTTTGATGGAACCGGAAACCCTCGGCAGCTTGTTGCACATTTTCGTGCCAGTTGTTGCAATCCCGGCGGAAGTGATGCCTTACTCTTCAGACAATTTGTCAGCAGCCTATCAGGGATCGCCTTTGATTGGTATGCAGAATTACCGAACGGTTCGGTTAAGATATTTTCAGAACTAGAGAACCTCTTCATCAAGCGATTTGCCGGAGCTCAGCACCACATCACTATAGGTGATTTAGTGATAGAGAAGCAGAAGCCTAATGAAACTTTGGTGGATTACATACTTCGATGGAGAAATCTAAGTATGAAGTGTGTGCCACAGCTACAAGAACAACATACAGTCGACATTTTACTTAAGAGCATTCATGGCCCGATAGCACTTCTCCTCAAGGGATTTACTATTAAGACTTTTGAGAAGTTGTTAAGCAAGGCCGGAAGCTTGCAAGAGGAGGCGAAGCAATTAAGTTTCACCGACAAAACAGACAAACAGAAGCCCGTGAAAACTTTTGAAAAGAAGTCCGGGATCGTCGCAGTTGTCGATAAAGGCAAGCAGCCGATACAAATACCATCAGAACGGCCGCAACAACCCCGACCCAGCTATCAGTCACCCCAATAGTATGAACAACAGCCTCGTCCACAACGTACGCTAAAGGAACTTCTGAGCAGGGAGTATCCGTTCAAGAATGAGGCAGTGCCGAAAATGTTCCGCAGTCTGATGAAGACTCCAGATTTCCAACTACCAGAACCTAAGAGACCAGAAGAAGTCGACAAGAAAGGTGATCCTAACTTTTGTCCTTACCACCGGATGCTTGGACACAAGATAGAAGATTGTATTACCTTCAAAAGTTGGCTCAAAGACAATCTTCAGAGAGGGAATATAACGATCCCGAAGGAGTACATGAAGGAACCCCAGAAAGGAGGTTCCGTTAATGTTATCTCGAAGGATCTCATTGTTCCGATAGATCCCTATGTGACTAATGATGGATGGACTACCGCTTGGACAAAGTCTTCGAAGAAGATTTTGGATCACATCCAAACCGCTTCGGTGCGAGCCTCAATTCAGAGTTCGAAACCTGTCAAGTCGGCACTATCACTTGCGATAGAAGAACCACCTCAACAAAAGACGACTGAAGAAAAGAAGAAAATTGATGAAGAAGAAAAGACCGAGGCTCCTAAGGCTAGACTAGGGGCTGCTTATCCTAGGATAGTTGTTTCCGATTCGGGGGAGAAATTTCTCGAACCTCTGACTCTGTATGATTATTTGCTCACTCCGGTGGGATCTTATAATGATAAGGGTTATGGCGTTGGCTACGTTTTGACTGTTTCTAACGATTACGTAACTAGCGACAATCTGGACATCGATTCCGATACAAATGATAATTCTCAAATCATACACAATCTTGATAATCACAATGACAAAGAAGACATCCACCAAGGAGGCTACGAGAGTTCAACAAGCAATGAATCTATTTGCGAGTTTCGAGGAGCTCCATTCACAATAGAGTTAGAGCCTTCAGACTCTGAAGCTAATCCAAAAGAACCTATCATTCCAATTCAGGAGGAGACACCAGCAAACTCAATACTAGATTCAGGAGAAATTACAGAAGTCAACTTAAGAAGTGGAAGAGTTCTACCTAAGAGAATGGGTCCAAAGGATAAAGGAAAGCAGGTGGTTGTTCAAGAAAAACCAACCCCGGCAGAAGAAATACCCATTCGGGAAGAAATTGAGACACATGGAAATAAAGTGGACTACAACGTGCTAGCCCATCTTAGGAAACTACCGGCCAAACTGAGCATCTACGAAGCTTTCATCTTATCAAAGGAGATGAGAGAAGCTCTGATCAAGGCCTTACTTGATCCAGAAATTTGCTTAGCTCAAATGGCCGGAGATTCCTTAGATGAGGCTTGCTCATTAAAGGAACAGCGAGGTGTTACCTTCACGGACAATGACCTACTACTTAGGACGACGAGACCACAACCGACCGTTGTACATTTCGATTACAATCGGGAAGTTTACACTCTCCGCAGTATTGGTGGATCCAGGAGCATCAATCAACATAATGAATCTTTGAACGCTAGCATATTTGGAAATTGATGCTCGCGAGCTTGAAGCAGACAAAATGTTATTAAGAGGATTCAACCAGAAAGGAGAAAGAGCCCTCGGATCAATAACACTACTAATGAAAACCAGTGACTTGACAAAGACAACCACGAAATTTCACATAATTGATTCAGAAACGTCATTCAACGCTCTACTGGGCCGACCATGGATACATGAAAACAGGATGGTACCATCATCTCTACATCAGTGCATCAAATACTACGATGGAGGGGAACAGTGCATCAAAGGTGACTTACAACCATTCTCCTTACATGAAATTGGAATCCATGAAGATGCAGCTTATTACGCACCCCCGAAGAAAACAATCTTCTCCAGAGATACCGTAACAAATGAAGCAAAGGAAGTTCGGAACGACGAAGAACCTGAAGTTCTAGTCCAACAGTCACTCACCACTCCCTTACGGCGAGATGGTGAAGGTTTCTCCACAACTCGCATCCGAGGTCGAGGCCGGGGACGAGGTCGTGGCAGAGACGTTAGGACAGTTGGACAGAGGAAACCAGCCATCAATGTTGATTGGGAAGATAGTTCTGAAGAAGAAAAAGAGATCAAGCAAGAAGCAGCGACAATAAGTCGGAAGAAGCCGCAATTCAGGATCCCTCTTGAAGATGAAAAGAATGAAGAATATAAATCGATGTACAAGAAGATTAACCACTATGTACATACTATGACCCTGACCCCGATCCATTCTAATAAGATCGAGGGTATGGTGGTCAAAGAGGTACATAGCGGCGGTGCAAAGCCCATCAAATTCTACCATGGTGCTCATTCCTCCAAAACTGAAAATAATGTACAATTTGAAGATGCTACTTCATCAGAATTAATGGAATTACCTTTTGAGTGGTACTCTCCCTGTGTTCAAAATTTAATTCAACATGGTTTCTTACCTCGACAATGGACAAAAGGCCAATCACAACATTTTGAAAATTTATGGAATAACTCCGGTCGTCCACCCAATTCAAAACATGGTCTCGGATTCGGCATAGTAGGATCAGTTGACGATACTGAATTTTGCTTGGTTGTCACTTGCGAGTCTAATGAAAACTGCATGGAAACTACAAAAGAATTTGAGGATTTACAAATTGGAGACGCTCCACCAGAATTCGAAGAAGATATTAAATCTACAATAGATGAGTTAACGGAAGTTAACTTAGGTACTAGCGAAGAGCCTAGACCTACCTTGGTTAGCTCCTTACTCAATAAAGTAGACTCCGAAGAAATAATCAAGGTATTAATGAAATTTAAAGACTGTTTTGCTTGGAGCTACGATGGGATGCCAGGATTAGCTCCAGAAGTCGCAGTCCATAAGCTAGGAGTGGATCATACTTCTGTTCCAGTCAGACAAGGTCCCAGAAGAATGCGTCTAGAAATCGAACAACAAGTCATAGCTGAAGTTAAAAAGCTAATAGACGCTAAATTTGTCCGCGAAGAACAATACCCGACTTGGTTAGCCAATGTGGTACCAGTTAGGAAGAATAATGGTCAAGTCAGAATTTGTGTGGATTTCAGAGATTTAAACAAGGCATGTCCAAAGGATGAATTCCCTCTACCGATCCCAGAATTAATGATCGACATTGCTTCGACACATGAAATATTCTCATTCATGGATGGATCTTCAAGATACAACCAGATAAAAATGGCTCCAGAAGATGAAAAACTTACAGCATTCAGAACGCCGATTGGAGTATATTGCTACACAGTGATACCATTCAGACTGAAGAACGCAGGAGCAACATACCAGATAGCGATGACAAGAATTTTTGATGATCTCATCCACAATCAAGTTGAATGCTACGTGGACGATGTGGTCATCAAAAACAAAGTAAAGGAAAACCACATGTATGATTTGAGAATTGTTTTCGAACGATTAAGATAATTTAACCTTACGATGAATCCCTTAAAATGCGCCTTCGGCGTCACCTCCGGGAAATTCTTAGGATTCGTTGTCCGACATCGTGGAATTGAAATCGATCCGGAAAAGATTAAAGCTATCTTAGAAATGCCGCCTCCCAAAACCTTAAAACAACTACGATCTTTTCAAGGGAAGTTGGCATATCTTCGACGCTTTATCTCAAACTTGTCGAGTAGGTGTCGACCTTTCTCGACATTAGTTAAAAAGGACGCCAAATTTATTCGGGAAGAGAAATGCCGGAAGGCCTTTGAGGACATTAAACAATACTTAATGACACCTCCTGTCTTAGCAGCCCCGGCCTCGTGTAGACCGCTGATACTTTATACCGTGGCTTTAGACGACTCTCTTGGAGCCCTGTTAGCCCAGGTCAATGATGAGGGTAAAGAAAATGCTTTTTACTACCTAAGCCGTCGTTTACTTCTGACGAAAATAAGATATCCCGCAATTGAAAAGCATTGTTTGGCCCTGATCTTCGCCGCTCAAAAGCTCAGGCACTACATGCTTTCTCATAAGGTCAACCTAATCTCGAAATTTAATCCATTGCAATACTTCGATGACTCGTCCAACGCTTTCGGCGGACTTGCCGGATGGTCAATGATATTATTGCAATTCGATATAACTTTCGTGCCTCTTCGTGCCGTAAAGGGACAAGTCTTAACAGACTTCCTCGCAGCACACCCTTTGCCGGCATAATCTCCTCTCAATGACGATTTGCCAGATGAACAAATAATGAGTTTAGAAGACCCCGATGATCGACATTGGGAATTATATTTCGACGGAGCATCTTCAGCCCACAAAGACGAAGAATCGCAAGTGATAGTGCCCGGTAAGGCAGGGATCGGATTAATCTTTATAACACCGGAGCGGGGGATGTTAAGATACTCCTACCACTTGACAGAGCCGTGTACAAACAACGAAGCAGAATACAAAGCCCTCATAACGGACTAGAATTAACTATTCAAATGGGGATAACGGACATCAACATCTACGGGAATTCGCAGTTAGTCATTCAACGGATCGCCGGACGATACGAATTTTAAAGCCAAGACTCGAGCACTACTTCCAGTATGCCATACAGTTGTTGGAACAGATTCCGAATGTGACAATTTACAAAATTCCCAGGAGAGAAAATGCTTTAGCAGATGCGTTAGCCCGCCTCGCAAAAGAATTTACCTGCTTGCAAGATAAATCATTGGAAGTGTCAGTTCACGGGCATCAGGTCCTATCACAGCTCGACATAGACACAATACACAAATCAGAAAAGGAAGAATCAGTTGCAACAGATGACGTAAAAACACGAAAGATCTGGCGACAGCCATTAATAGAATACCTGCAAACAAGAAAACTACCAGACAATAGGTCGTTAGCCCATCAGATCAAGAAAAGAACTCTGTCCTACGCATAAATAAACAACACGTTATACAGAAGGTCTTTCGATCAGATGTGGCTAAGGTGCCTGAGCGGGTCCGAGGCTCGTGAAATTGTCAAAGAGGTGCACTCAGGACTCTGTGGGGCTCACCAGTCGGGTCCAAAGATGAAAATGAAAATTAAAAGACTAGGGTACTACTGGCCCTCGATGATGACCGACTGCATGAAAATCGCCAAGAGCTGTCACCAAGGCCAAGTGCACGGAGTGGTTCTACACCAACCTCCGAATGTGCTACATTCGACAATTGCGTCGCGGCCATTTGAATGTCAGGGCACGGATATAGTGGGTCCAATAGAACCACCATCTTCAAAAGGACATCGCTTCATTCTTGCGGCTACAGATTACTTTTCCAAGTGCGGCAGGCAGCTCCACTTAGAGAAGTGAAAGCACACCACGTGCTACGACTTTTCAAGAACCAAGTTGTCTACCGTTTCGGAGTGCCGCGCAGATCATCTCGGATAATGGGTCGGCATTCGAAGCACACAAATCAACAATTTTTTCGAGAGACACGAAATCGACCGGCGATATTCAACAATTTACTACCCAAGAGCAAACGGCCTGGCTGAGGCTTTTAATAAAACTTTCGTTCAAATTTTAAAGAAAACCTTGGACGATAATAAGAGAAATTGGCACGAGAAGTTATTAGATGCCTTATGGGCCTACCGGACAACCTTCAGAACTCCTACTCAAACTACACCTTACGCTCTGGTGTATGGGTCAGAGGCAGTGTTACCTTTAGAGCTCAGTCGCAAACAAAATCACGACAGAAGAGAATGCCAAATTACGACTAGAAGAATTGGAAAGCCTGGAAGGGAAAAGTCTTGCAGCACAACAGAATTTAGAACTATACCAAGCCAAGATGGTTCAAGCCCATGACAAACTGGTCCGCCCAAGGACCTTCAAAGTTGGTGACTTAGTTCTTGTTCTCAAGAGACCTATCCTTGCACACCGCAAGATAGGAGGAAAATTTGAACCCACTTGGGAAGGACCGTTTGTGGTTGAAGCAGTATACTCAGGAGGCTCCTACCAGCTAGTGAATTGCCAAGGAGAAAGACATATGCTTCCGATCAACGGATGATACTTGAAGAAGTATTACACTACCTGATGTTTCGAAGGAATGTTTCTTCATCCCTAGAAGCACGGGCGAAGTAATTACTTATGACTGGGTCCGAACCCAAAAATAATAAAAATTGTGCTAAAATAAATAAAATCATGATAATAAAGTTTTCCTTGTTTTTTCTTCCATATCAAAATCTCTTTCCTGATCTTATCCCACTTCATTCCTGTTGAATTTAAAAATATAAAAGGAATAATAAAAAACTCGTCTTTAATAAACATTTTCTTAATGTTCTTGTTCTTAGTACGACCTCCGATCCTTTTCCTTTTCTTTTCGCATGGAATTGTCGAACGGGCGGTTGGTCCTGAACTTTAGAAATGGCGTAAGCCTTGCACTCGACGAAAAGAGGGTGAAAGATGGAGCGATAATCGAGATTGACTCAGACTTCGCACCAGCGAGCCCGCAATACGAGGAAAGTAACCGGGTCTCGGCTGATCGAGAGGAACCGCCCGACCGGACGATAATGAAAGTGGGTGGCCCAAGCCACCACTCCGATAGCAAGAAAAGGAAAACAAGCACCGAAGAAGACAAGAGAATCAAGTCTGTAGTCGCTACAGCAGAGGGCAGGCTTGTCAGCGCCGCGCCCACAGAAATTCAGGAAGTACGAAGAGCTACTCTCACAGCAACTCAGCGAAGAAATAAAAATCGCCGTATCCGCAAGATGTTAACTAAACTAGCAGCGGACCGGCGCGACGAGGCAGTTGCTACTGCCAGTACATATACTTCAAGGACGCCAGTTCACTAGGTACCTGAAGGAAGGAGGCCAACTCTGAGGATAACAGAAGAGACCAAGAAAATCTTAAGAAGAATAGAAGAAGGAAGGCTACAATGCCACCAGATAAAGCCACCAGTAATGCATAACCTTGTTGCAGAAGCAACCCCGGAGGATGTCCCGACGGACACCATCCCCGAGGAGCCGAGGTATGCAGGAGAACATGAAGGGATTGAGCCATATATCCCACAATACGTCACCAGGCCTCACTATTTGCAGATTATTCCAGAATACGAGCTAGAAAGAATTCATAATGTCGAGAAGAAAACTTTTGAATACTTCGAGAGAATCAGAGGCAGGAGGATCAATATACTAGAAGGCCTCGAGCTACATACAGACGTGTTCTCAGAATACGACCAACAACAAATCGTGGACTGCATCCGGGATTTGAAAAGAATGGATCGAGCAGGCCGCCTAAGAGAAAACTTTTACTCGGAACCCCGGAGATGGATGCCAGGGAAAGGTTGAATTACAATACAATGTGGATGCTGCTACAACTTCGCAGAAGACAGGAAGGGAAACCCACCGGGAATACTCCGTCATGACAAGGTAGATCCAATGCCGTTAGTCATCAAAAGGATGGTAAAGAGAATGATAACATGGAGGGTACTACCGGCAGATTGCATACCCAACAGTTGCATCATTAACATTTACAAGAAGGGTGACTGCATACCCCCGCACATAGATCACCACGAGTTTGTCAGACCTTTTTGCACAGTTTCTTTTCTGAACGAGTGTAATATCATGTTCGGATCCGACCTCCGGATAGCGAGCCCATGTGAGTTCCGAGGGCCGATAAAGATACCATTACCGGTAGGTTCCGTCATGATACTAAAGGGCAACGGAGCAGATGTCGCTAAACATTGCATACCGGGAGTACCAATGAAGCAGATCTCAGTTACTTTCAGAAGGATGGATGACAGGAAAGCACCTTATCACTTCCAGCCAAACCCAGAGCTAGAAAGCCTCCGGCCTTAAGAGCTGTGAGTTACATGGAAAATATCACACCTCCAACGTACATCCATAGGACATCCTTGCCAAGGATGGCTTGGAAGGTGATGTTATTGACCATGTACCTCACTATTTAGACATGAATTTTTGACAGATACCTTTTTGGATGGATCGACAAAGATCATACATAGTCCGTTTTGAGTCTATATGGATTGTATGAGATGTATTCCAGATCGAGTTGTATGATGTATCTTCAACATGATTGGAATGAAAGTGACCGTGTCAGATTTTTGGCCTTCACCTCTTTTGTGCAAGTTGACTGAGAAATGCCATTAAAGTTAAATGAACTTCGAATAAAGAACAGAAAAGAAACAAAAAGAATAAAAGAAAAAACTTTCCTTAAAAATCTAAAAAATGATGAACACCAAATTCACATGAACATTAAATGAATGATAAAATAAATTTGAATCGTTAAAAGACAAACAAAATGAACATAAATTTCAAATCGAATCTCAATCAAAAATTCAAATTCAACTTTCCAAATTTAAAATCAAATCTGAATCAAAAATTCAAATTCAACCTTCCAGATCTCAAATCAAATCTCAATCAAATTCAAACTCAATCTTCCAAATCTGAAATCCAATCCGTTCTGCTCTCTTCTTTGTCTGGGATGGAAGCGGTCGGTTCCATTGACATGGAGCCACGAGGTTTTCGATTCGAATCTGGTGGCAAGGAATTATATCCAATCCAAACCAACGAACTCTCAATCAACTCTTTTAATTGGGATATGTAGCATCTACATATTCCCTCCTAATTTGTTTCTTTCCATAAAAAAAAAAATCTTTTACAACTTTCATGAAATTCTTGAAACACCAAAATTCCACACTGCAAATCTTTGCAAAATCAATTACATCAAAATCAAATTCTTGGGGTTGAGGATTTTACATCCGAGACTGCATTGCTTTAGGATTCTTTCCCTATCGCAATGAAATACATCAAATTCAAATTCTTGGGGTTGAGGATTTTACATCCGAGACTGCATTGCTTTAGGAATCTTTCCCTATCGCAATGAAATACATCAAATTCAAATTCTTGGGGTTGAGGATTTACATCCGAGACTGCATTGCTTTAGGATTCTTTCCCTATCGCAATGAAATACATCAAATTCAAATTCTTGGGGTTGAGGATTTTACATCCGAGACTCGCATTGCTTTAGGAGTCTTTCCCTATCGCAATGAAATACATCAAATTCAAATTCTTGGGGTTGAGGATTTTACATCCGTGACTGCATTGCTTTAGGATTCTTTCCCTATCGCAATGAAATACATCAAATTCAAATTCTTGGGGTTGAGGATTTTACATCGGAGACTGCATTGCTTTAGGATTCTTTCCCTATCGCAATGAAATACATCAAATTCAAATTCTTAGGGTTGAGGATTTTACATCCGAGACTGCATTGCTTTAGGATTCTTTCCCTATCGCAATGAAATACATCAAATTCAAATTCTTGGGGTTGATGATTTTACATCCGAGACTGCATTGCTTTAGGATTCTTTCCCTATCGCAATGAAATACATCAAATTCAAATTCTTGGGGTCGAGGATTTTACATCCGAGATCGCATTGTTTTACGATTCTTTCCCTATTGCGATGAAATACATCCAAATCAAACTTTTGGGGTTGAGGATTTTACATCCGAGACTGCATTGCTTTAGGATTCTTTCCCTATTGCGATGAAATACATCAAATTCAAACTTTTGGGGTTGAGGATTTTACATCCGAGACTGTATTTCTTTAGGATTCTTTCCCTATCGCAATGAAATACATCAAATTCAAATTCTTGGGGTTGAGGATTTTACATCTGAGACTGCATTGTTTTAGGATTCTTTCCCTATCGCAATGAAATACATCAAATTCAAATTCTTGGGGTTGAGGATTTTACATCGGAGATCGCATTGCTTTAGGATTCTTTCCCTATCGCAATGAAATACATCAAATTCAAATTCTTGGGGTTGAGGATTTTACATCGGAGATCGCATTGCTTTAGGATTCTTTCCCTATCGCAATGAAATACATCAAAAATCAAATTCTTGGGGTTGAGGATTTTACATCCGAGACCGCATTGCTTTAGGATTCTTTCCCTATTGCGATGAAATACATCCAAATCAAACTTTTGGGGTTGAGGATTTTACATCCGAGATTGCATTGCTTTAGGATTCTTTCCTTATTGCAATGAAATACATCAAAATCAAACTCTTGAAGTTAAGGATTTTACATCCAATACCACATTGCTCTGAGATCTCTCCTCGTTGCAATGATTCAATCTGATCAATTCAATTTTCTTTTGAGGTTGAAGATGTTACATCTGAAACCACAAAATTCCAATTTTCATTTCAAGTTCGAATCCCTTCAAATTAATTTTGACAAAACTTCAATTTAAATTAAAACTCAAGCTAAAATCTAAACTTACACATCAAAACTTAAACTGAAACAAAATAAAATCTAAATTGAAATTCCCTAGTGTCATGTGATTTGGGATTCACCTCCTTTTCCTTTCCCCAGCCGAGAGTTCGAGAATCTCCGGTCTCGCAGATATACTTGACACTCCCCAGCGGAAATTCTTCTACTTCGTCCTAAGTTTGTCACTTGGACATCTGTGTTGGTTTTGTTGATCTTTTTGGTCAACGCCAATATGCGCGGTGTGCTTGGTTAGCACACCACACCTATTGGGGGTCCATTTGTTGACCTCATTTTTGATGAGGTCTTCTCTTCTTCTCTTTAGTACTTAGGATCTAGCCTTAGGATTTTCCTTTGACTATCCTAGAGGATTAGAATTGGGACCCACCACTTAGAAATTCAAACCACTTCTTAACTCCCTGCAAACTCCACAAACTTGACTGTAGACCCCTAATCACCTGAGGGTTGAAATCAAATGTGGAAGTTTAAAGGATGAGTTCCTATAGGACTCTTTGGCCTTAGGACTGCCCTGGGTGGCCTGGTCTGGTGAGGGCTGACTTACACACACCTTACACTTGTACACTACACTTTCACACACCTCCTAAAATCACACCCATACCCAACTTGACCTTCTGACTCATGAAGGTGATTCACATGGATGGTCCTTAACCCCTAAGCCCTTGGCTAAGAGGGTTAGGAACAACATAGTGGATGCCTTAAATGAGTCCCTTCATGACTCATGTGGGCTTGATATGGCTTCATGGCTCAACCAAAATGATTTCATTCCACTTACAATTACTTAATCTTCATTTTTGCAAATTTTCAATTTTTGACCGCCAGGACCCTACACCCGCCTAACTTTACCCAAAGCCCTCGAAATTATCCAAATTTTTCAAAATTTCCAAATCACCCAAAATTACCCAAAATTAACCTTGAACATTTCCTCACCAATCAAGTTGATCATCCATAGCCAAAAATACCAAAAATTCCAAAAATACCTCCCAATACCCTCCAAATACCCAAAATACCCCTCTTGACCCAAAAATCCAAAAAATTCAGAAAATTCCCAGAAAATTCTAAAAAATCCCAAATATTCCTAATTTCATTTGGTTCAACTACACCATGGGTCTATTTTGTCAATTTACCCCACTTTTGTCAAAACCCCCAATTTGACCCATTTTAACCCTAAGTGAACCTAATGTCAAGCCAAACCTACCCAATTGACCCAAATTCTGGTCCAATTCAATTCTAAACTTCAATTTAACATTCCCAACACCAATATAGACCAGATCCAAGGCCAATTTGATTGACATTTGAATCCAATTTCACTTTTGGCCTTAAAGCCCAATTTGGACCCATGACCCAAACCTAACCCAAACTAACCCAATTCAACTCCAATTAACCCCAAACCTTTTTTAAACCTTCCTTAACATCCCCAAAAACAAAACACTAACATGATTTATCCAAAATTTAGACCCAAACCCCACTTAAATTCAACCCAAAGACAAAAAGCCCAATTTTGACCTAAATCTAAACCTAACCCAAATAAGCCCAAACCCCAAAATCAAAACCCAACCAAAGTTAAAACCTCTTTGAAACATTCACATAAACATTTCCCAACATTAATTTTACATCAATTTGAGCCCTAGCCCAACATTGGCCCAAGTTAGCCCATTTGACCTACATTGGCCCATTTACCAAAGAGGTCCAAATCCAACCCAATTCAAGCCTAAACCACTTCAAATTTATTCCAAATCATTCATGAAACCTTCCTAAATTAAATTCAACACTTATTGGATCCAATCCTTTACAAAATTATCAACTTAAAATTTGTTTTGAAATCCAAAAGCCCATTCCTAAAATAATTTCAAAAGTCCAAACCCATCCTAAGGCCCACATTACAATCTCATCTCATCCTCAATCATCCCTAAGTTCAAAATTAGCCATCAAATTTTTTTAAACTAAGCCATATGCCAAATCCTATCAAATCACCCCTAAATTACCAAAATTCCTAAAAACCTCTTTCATGAAAGTTGACTTAGCTTTTTCCAAGCCAAAGGTGAGCCATGAAGTCATGCATGAGCCACATGTGAGCCATGAAAGCCTTGGACACTTCACCATACCCAAAATGGCAAGAAGAGGGGACCCTTTAATGATTCTCTTAAGAGTGATTAACCACTCCCATGTCTCCCCTAACTCTTGCTTAAGCTTAATTGTACTTGGATTGTGACTTGACCCCACTAATCAAGCTGATCCAAGTGACTTTCCCTTCAGCCCAAATTGGCCTTGGATGGTGGACCTAACCCAAAACCAAGGGTTGACCCATTTAGACCCAAAACTAGCCCTTTCCCATTCCACTTTGATTCAAACCCTTTACACATGTCCATGGCCAATTGACTGCACAAACCTCCAGCCCTGACCCACCTGGACCTGAGGGTGACCCATGCCTGCCGGCCAGCCGCCTGGGTCGCCGGAAAACACCATGGCCGAGACCTTGGGAGGAGCCAAAGTTTGGAATTCCCACCTGCTGAGCTGCCCCATCCCCAGTGGCCATTGCAGCTGTTCTTCTCTTGCCAAGAGCAGCTGATCCCAATCCCTAACTCCCCCTGGGAGGCCCTCCAGCCTCTCCTATTTAAATATCCCCTCTCTCGGCCATGGGGGAGGTGCTGAACCAACCTTAAGGAAACTCTGACAAAATCATTATAGACCACTCTCTACACATAAAACACTTGATTCCCACTGGATTCCAGCCCCAATTCCCTCTAGCTGAGCTCAATTTTGAGTTCAAACTTCAGCACAAAACCAGAACACTTCTTCACAGTGGACCAATCCCCAAATTGATTGATCCTACACCTTCACCAGACCAAGGGAAGAAGTCCACCAGCAGAAGCACCCTCTCCAGGCCTCCCATTTGTTCCAGACTCCAAGCTTTGTAATCGGCTGTGGTCGAAATCCTACCTAGACAATTCACCAGACCAGGAGACTTCATCTGGAGCTTGCTGGGACGCAATCGAAGGTGACACAACCCTCAGATCGAAGCCACACTTCTCTAAGCAAAGGTATGATCTCACTCTTCTTCCCGAGCTTCTAAACATTCTCCATTTTTATTGAGTCAATTTCATGCCACATAAACCGTATGGATGTGTTCGTCTTCTCGAGACAAATCCATAGAGCATAAGAACGTTCAATTTGGTCAAGTATCAAATGAGATCTTAGGCCTAGAAGACAGACGGTTCTCGGGTTAGGAGGCTTGGGGACGATGAACGGATGCCGTTCATTCAATACACGCGCGGACGGACGGCTCAGATGGCGTTGGACCAGGAGATGATACGTGAACCACGGGCCGCGAGGCTCTGAGTCGAAAGGCGGCATCGAATGGGAGCGCGCCGCGTGGCCTTTCGGAGATGCCGAGGATGACAGGGCGCGACGTGGATAAGTAGGAAATTAGGCTATTTTCCTATTTATATAATTACCAGAACTTGAAAAATGCATAACTTTGTGTAGAAAAATCCTAAAAATAAAATAAAAATACCCACTTGCTCAGCGAACAGAGGAGAATAATGTGAAAAAGAAATCATTTAATTTCATTGAGTATTTGATTTTTAATAATTTATTTACTCTCTGCACATTTTCAATTCTCCATGCATGTATACAATTCACCATGACATGAGACCATAGGGCTTTTGAAGCCTCTGAATTTGGGAACATTCCCTGAATTTTCCAAAGTCAGAGGCCATCCCTATGGAGAGTTATTGATTTTTCAACTCTAGGTTGCTAGTTTGAGTATTTTAATTCCAATAATTAGCATATTATGAAATAAATTCTAGGAAAATTTGGTGATGTTTATTATGACCAGAGGAACCTAGGAAAAATAGGTTTTGAATTAATCCACTTGGAATAACCCTAATTGGCTTAAACACCCAAAATAGGTCCTTAATTAATTAGAGCTAATCATACATCAAATTGACTTGAAATCAATTCTCTACTGACCTTTAGGATCAGAGGAACCCACCATAAAAATTTGAAGTCAATTGGACTTGGTTAGCCCCACCAAATGGGTTGATTAAACCATTTAGCTAATTTAAACTTTAAAAATTCATAACTTTCAAAATACTTTTAAAAAATTCACCAAATTGGTTTTGGAGTCTCTCTGATATCAGGGGAATTTAAGAAAATTAAAATTGCAATTTTCTAAAAAAGTTGATTTTTTATATTTTTTTTAATATTTTAATAATTAAAAAATAATAAAAATCACCAAAATAATAAAATTCACCAATATGTCACATTTTGAATTTTAATCACTTGGGAACAAACCCCATATTTTTCTTAAGTCTCTATAATGAGATATTAAATTTTAAAGCCCTAAGGTAATTTTAAAATTAAAAAAATGTATATTTTTAGTATTTCCACTATAATAATTATAATAAATCAATGAGAAATTAGAAAATTATAAAAATTGATTCTCTGATTTCCTTGATATCAGAGAGATTTTTGAAAAATATAAAATTTAATTTTCAACCTTTATTTTATTTTTAAATTAATTAATACTCCAAAACTCAAAATAATTATAGTAAAAAGAATATAATTCAAAAAATAACCAAAATTAGTCCAAGTGATCCTCTGGTCATTAGAAATGTCCCATAATTTTTTTAAGGACAGAAACTTTCCCTTGGTCATATTATTAAATTTTCCTTGGAAATTCCTATTTTCCACCAAAAATAATTACATAAATAAATTAAATACAGAAAAATCACATTTTCTCCTCTCATGCCTTTATTGTCATATGAGTGAAGTCACATAAAAATTTCAAGTTCATTTAAGCTCAATTTAGTGAGTTATGAAATTATTAATCTTGAAGGGCAAAATGGTAATTAAAATTTTAACCTTTAATTAAAACTTTAGGCTTAATAAAATTAAAGAGTAAAGTATTTGATCCTAATCTGATTCAGATGATTGAAATTTGAATAATAAGGGTAGAAACCTGTTAAAAAATTTAAAAATAATTGAAATAAACCTTAATTAAATAATTGATTAAATTTGGAAGAATAATAAAATTGGAATTATTAAAATAGGGATATTATTAGGAAGAGATTTGTTCTTTAATTTAAGAATCCCTAAATTAATCATCTCAATAATATTTAATTCCTAATTAAAATGATAATCCAAATTTAAGATTTAAAATGCTAAAAGACTTAATCATTAAATTAAAGTAAAGTTAAATTATTTAAATTAAATCCTTTTAAAATTTCAATTAAATTAATACTTTAATAATTAAAATTAAATCATCTTTAAAACATGAAAAAAAGAATAATAAAATATTAAATTAAATTTAAAAATAAAATTAAATTAAAATTTAAATCAAAATTTAAATTAAATTAAAATTAAATCAAATTAAATTAAATTAAATTAAATCAAATTAAATTAAATCAAATTAAATTAAATTAAATCAAATTAAATTAAATTAAAATTAAAACTAAACCAAATTAAATTAAATTAAAGTTAAATTAAATTGAATTAAAAATAACATCACCTAAGACATAAAGAAATTCAAAAATAAATATAAAGCAACTTGAACACTATTCCAAATTTAAACCCGTTAACTGAAAATAAATTAAATCACAAACCATTTGAACATCAATTTGCCCTCAAAAGCTTTTGTTGTCATAACTCCTAAATAGAACGTTAAGTGAAATGTTACTTCCCTCATAGGATGTTCAAATGTCCTAGTTCACTGAGTAAGATAACAACAAAACTTGAATTCCCAGACGATTAATTCATTTGTATAATTAAATTCTCTTGGAGTTAAAAATAATCCTAGAAATATTGAAAAGATGTTTAAGACTCGTCTTAAGCACTTCCTCGATATGATGGGATGTTTATAAGAACAATTGAACTTAATTGTTCTTTGATGAAGAAAATCGTCCTCAAACCAAAACACAAGAACCTAGACGTCATAGGAGATGACTAGCTATAGGAGTAGGACCTCGGTAGAAAACCATAACCCTTCCCTTAGCTTTACCTAGGAACTTGCTTTAAATGCTTAAATATTCTAATTGTGTTTAAAGTGTAGCTTGGGATGACGGGAAGGCTCTCTAGGTACGCTTTTATTTTATTGCAATTTACTTTCTTGCAATTTACTTTTATTGCAAATGCACTTTACTTTTCTTGCATGATAAACAACTGTTGCATGAAAACCCACACCTTTAGGATAGTCCCTAAAACTGAAACCAAAACTAAATTAAAAGTCAATACAAAATAAAATTCACCGCCACAACATTTCAAAACATAAAACAACTCAAAATTTAATCACAAACAGAACACAAAACTGCAATTACAACTAAATTAAAATGTCTTGTTGGATGATCGGGAATACCTCGGATGATGTAACCTACGTGTTGCTAACGAGATTTCCCACGGTTTAAATGAAAGTGTGGAACTCATTTAGTTGAGTTTAGCAAATTCATCTGGACCAAGTGAATCCGATAAAAATAATGATGCCGGAAGGATGGAACCGTGGGATCTTAACCGGTGTTGTTATAATCAACTTTAAGATTTGTTGTAATTAAAACATGAAAAACACTTGGAAATTAAGAATTTCTCTAAACCAAAACACTTTTCTCATCTCCTGATTTATGACTTCTAAAACTAAACCTTTGCAACAACAAGGAGCTCGGAGCATGGTGGGCAAGACGACCATCGTCATCGCAAAACCCGAATCTACTTCAGCAAAAATTTCTTAAGAATTAAATAACTAAGCCATAGGATTTCGAGGTAGTTTGCCTAGTGCAACATAAATCCTCAACCTTTTGTTAGTCATTTGCATTGCAAATTAAGCCCTAACCGGTTTTAGGATTCCGAGGTAGTCGTCCGATACGACATAAACCCTCATATCTTCGAGGCTATTTGTATGATCATGTCATACGAATATAAGTCCTAATTAATTAAAATTGGCAAGATCAAAAAATTAAATAAATATTAGGATTTTCCTAAATTTAATCCAAACAATAGGATAGTCGGGAAATTGCCGGAGTTCGCTTTGGATCTGTGATTTCTCCTACCTTTCTTCCTTTGGGTTCCCAAAATAAATGTTCCAAATTTGATCCATTCCCTATTGAAATTCCAAAATTCAATCCTCGAAAACTTTAAACTTTGAGATTCTTGAGAGCGGAACTACTGATTATTATCGAGAGTTTTCTTAGGTGATTCTCGTCACTTAAGATGTAATTAACTATAGGGGCTTGCCCTTATAGGGAATTTTAAGAACCCAGGTAATATAAAACCTGCTTAATTCCTTTGTATTAAGCAGGGGAACTTGTCGGCTTATAAAATTGGTTTGCAGACCAAATAGATGTCACAAATCTTCTAGTTTATTTAATCAAGCCCCATCACCAAACAGTGTGTCTATTCTTCGGGATAGATACACGGTTTGTGATGCGGCGCTCGTTTATATAAACTATCTGGGGTGTGAGGTCAGTTTGATTTCATATCTTAAAATTATTTTCAAAATCAAATACTACTTTTTAAATTATTTATTTAAATTAAATTAAAATTTCGCCGACAATTTCTGTTAGGTGACCCCCTTTTTCAAAACACATAACCTAAAAATATGCCGACAAGGGTTTGCATATTCCCTTAATGGGTTATAAATATTTTGTTCATTAATTTCGATTGAATTTTGATTATTGTTATGTAAGTTAGCCATTTTTTATGTTTTGAAATTTTTTTTCCTTTTTTAATTCTTTTAATTCTTCTTTCTAATTCAGAATCAAAAGGTAGTAATCCTTCAGATCCAGAACTACGCATAAAAATTTAAAGAAAATATTTTTGTTTTTATGTTTTGTTTTTATGTTTTTTTACTTTTTACTTTTTTTGTTTGTTTTGCTTTTACTTTTTATTTTATCTTATCCCCGGTAACGGAGCCAAAAACTTGATGCGATGCGACTTTAAATATGCTTTAAAGTACAAGAATTTGATACCACTCTTTAGAAGATTTAATTTCTGGCAAATGGCTTCAAAAACTTGATGTGCGAAGTTTACTTTAATAATTTTATATTTTAGATTTAATTATTTTAAAATTCACAATTTTAAATGCAAGTATACATATCGTTCAAGTAATACAGGGCTCTAGTGGATTCCTCGTTATCGATCCCACAGGGATAATAAAAATAAAAAGTAAAAATATATAAGTAATATTTTGAAATTTTCTTATGCAGATTATATATACCATTTTTATATATATATTCCAATAATAATTTTACTAAAATAAAGGAAGCAGTAAGCAGTAATTTAAAATAATCATTAATTAAAACTCTATGCAAGTGTAAAAACAACTTTCTCCTTTTTTCAACTAATCCAAGAATTATAGATTAATTATCTTTTGTAGGGAATTAAGATTATAGTATTGTGCCAAATAGAAGCATTCCTATTCTTTACCCTTTGGTCCAGGTGCAAAGAACATTGACTAATCTATAGTTAGGCTCAGGATGTTTTATTAGTAGAATGGGTTAATCTAGGCTCACACTACTAGATGTCCAAGGGTGGCTATGGTCGGCCCTACCAGTGACCCGTTACCTTACTATAAACTAAATTATTATAATTTAGTCTGTCACTGTAAAAACTAATTAATTCTACGCCCAATAAATAATATCTTCCTATTTATTTGCACTTCACCTTAAACAATCCTCGTATAGCCTGCAATTACCTAAGGATTCATGTGATATCTACTAGTTAAGAATGTATCTCCGGATAGGTCTCAAAATTCTTCAATAGGTTTTAACAAATTAAATGACTAATTTAAAAAGTAAACTAAGAACAGATATTAATATCATCACAATAATTTAAAATATTTTATATTTAATTCTCCTACGAAATTTAATTAATTTATAATCTTTTCATTGTTGAAAGGAGAAAGATAAATAACTACTCAGAACTCATTAAAATGACACAACAAAACATATTTATAATACTTTGAATCAAAATACAAATACTTATCTGAAGTGTTCCTTGAAGAGCTCCGCTGACTTTTACTGACTCCAATGCAATGATGAAAGACTCCAACAGCAATAAACACTCAAAATAAACTCACTAGATACAAAATAAAGTGGCACCCTAAAAATGGAAGAGACTAAATTAAACTAGAGATGAGAGAGAATAGGCTAAAATGGGTATGTGTACTAAGAGGGGGGGTTGGTGCAATTTTCTCTATAGAATGGGCTCCTATTTATAGAGCTCTGAATTTGACCAGGGGTTGCTTAACGTACCTCTTCAAAATTTGTCCAAATTCAATGCATCTTCTAGAAGGTAACCGTCGCACCTAGGCGCCGGACTCCTTGACCAGGTCTTTCGCACCTCTTCACTTTGGGTCGTACTTCTTTACGATACAGACCGTTTCCTTATGTCTAAATACATTGTATAACATGTCCTATATATTAGGAGTAACTTCCAGTCTTCTAAAAGCTTCAATAACCTCTTAACACAGTCAAAACAACTGCCCAAAGTCATCAAAAAACGTAACGGCGTCTGTATCGAACTGGCGCTTAGGCTCTGGACTCTGGTGCCTAGGCGCCAGGCCAATAATTCCAAAAATTGCTCCATAAGCTCCATTTTTGCTCCTTTTTGCTCTTTTTTCCTTCTTTTTCTTTCTTGGACTCTTTTTAATCATCTACATCCAAAAATATGAAAATAACTTTCATTAATGCATAATATCCTTAAGAATTGAATCATAAATAAGGCATAAAAATGGGTATTTTTTTAGGTAAATTAGGTACCACCAAATTCAAATTGCTCCCGAGGATTAAGAGAAAACACCGTTTACCAGTCCTTATGATACGTTTGTTTTTAGAAGAATGCCATTTGGTTTATGTAACGCCCCTGCTACATTTCAGAGATGTATGAAGGCTATTTTCTGTGATTTAATTGAAAAAGAGATTGAAGTTTTTATGAATGACTTTTCAGTGTTTGAAAGTTCATTTGAGTCATGTTTAGAACATTTATCTAAAGTTCTAAAATGCTGTGAAGAAACTAATTTGGTCCTTAATTGGGAAAAATGTCAATTTATGGTAGCAGGAGGAATTCTATTAGGACATAAAATATCAGAAAAAGGTTTGGAGGTAGATCCTGAAAAAATTCAAGTTATCTCTAATTTACCTTGTTCAATGAATGTAAAGGGAATTAGAAGTTTTCTGGGACATGCTGGATTCTATGGGAGTTACATTAAAGATTTTTCAAAAATTTTAAAACCCATATGCCGTTTATTGGAAAAGGGTGTAATTTTTTATTTTGATGATGAATGCCTAAAAGCTTTTGAAATATTACAAGAAAAATTCATCACTGCATCTATTATAATTTCACCAAATTGGGAAAAACCTTTTGAATTAATGTGTGATGCTAGTGATTATGCTATTGGTGCTGTTTTCGGTCAGAAATGTGATAAAATATTCAAAGTAATTTGCTATGCTAGTAAAACTCTTAATGAAGCTCAAATTAATTATACCACTACTGAAAAAGAGTTATTAGCTATATTATTTGCTTTTGATAAATTTAAATCATATTTAATTGGAACTAAATGTGTGGTGCATACTGATCATTCTGCTATCAAATATTTAATGATGAAGAAATATGCGAATCTGAGATTGATCAGATGGATTCTTCTTCTGTAAGAATTTGATTTTGAGATAGTAGATAGGAAGGGTGCTGATAATCAAATTGCTGATCATTTGTCCAGGCTTGAAACTGGAAAATCTTTTAGTGATACTGAATAAATTAATGAACATTTTCCTGATGAAAAATTGTTCACTATTAATGAGTGGCGTATTTCGTGGTATGCCAACATTATAAACTTTATTGTAAGTGATATTTTACCATATAGTTTGACATATCAGGAGAGGAAGAAATTTTTATCTGATACTAAAACTTATTTTTGGGATGACCCATTTTTATATAAACAAGGAAAGGATCTGATCATTTGAAGATGTGTGCCTTTAGAAGAAACTTATAAAATTATTCAAAAATGTCATAATTTTGATTATGGGGGACATTTTGGAGTTGATATAGCTGTTTATAGAATTTTACAATTTAGATTTTATTGGCCTACACTTTTTAAAGATGTTAATGCAAATATTAAAAATTGTGATCGATGTTAGCGTGTAGGCAATATTTCTAAAAGAAATGAGATGCCCCTCAATTATATGTTGGAAGTTGAAATATTTGATGTTTAGGGATTATATTTCATGAGACCTTTTACATTATCTTTCAGAAAGATTTATATTTTAATAGATGTATACTATGTATCCAAATGGATTGAAGTTGTTATTATACCTCAATGTGATGCTCAAAGTGTTGCAAAGTTTTTAAGAAAGAATATATCTTGCTGATTTGGAATACCAAGGGTATTCATAACTGATGGGGGAAGTCATTTTAGAAATGCGATTATGGAGAAGTTAGTAAAGAAATATCATATTAACCATCACATTGCTACTGCTTATCATCCGTACACAAGTGGTTTGGTTGAATTATCCAATCATGAAATTAAAAGAATATTAGAAAATGATGTTAATCCAAATAGAAAGGATTGGTCAATCAAACTGGATTATGCTTTGTGGGCATATAGGACTGCTTACAGATCTTCTATAGGGATGTCCCCATATAGGCTAATTTTTGGAAAAGCTTGTCATTTATCTGTTGAACTTGAGCATAAAGCATATTGGGCTATAAAAGAGTTCAATTATAATTTAAAGGATGTTGCTGAGAAGAGATTATTGCAATTAAATGAGCTTAAAGAAATAAGGAATGAATCTTATGAAAATTCTAAGATTTGTAAAGAGAAGATGAAATTATGACATGATTGAACAATTCATACTAAAAATCTTGAGCCAAGATAAAAAGTTTTATTGTATAATACCAAATTGAAAATTTTTGCTGGAAAACTTAAGTCCAAATGGATGGGTCTACTTATTGTGATAAAAGTTTATTCTTGTGGAGCTGTGGTGTTCAAGATCCTAAGACTGAAAAAATATTCAAAGTTAATGTTCATAGACTTAAACTTTATTTTTCAGTCAATCAACTTAAACATGATGAGAATCTGATGTTGGGTCACTCAGAATAAGTTATGGATATGTCAGGTTGAAGACATTAAACTAAGCGCTTTGTGGGAGGCAACCCATAGTTATCGGTGTGCTTTGCTTTATGTTTGTTTTGTTTACTTTGTTTGGTTTGTTTTCATGATTATGTGGTAGTATTTTGAATAGATTTGTTATAGTGGTGTTTGTTGGACATTAATTGATGACTTAAAAGAGTTAGAATGAAAAATTTGGGCATTTGGCAGACTTATGTAAAAATGAGCACAGGCAGCTAAGCACCACCTGGTTGGTGCTTAAGCGCCGCAGTTATGAAAAATGTGATAAATAAATTTTTAGAAGCCAAAATAGTAGGGAAGTGGTTTTAGAAGTTATTTGGGAGTTTTAAAACGTCTAGGGTCAGTTTGAGTACTTCCCATGTATATAAAAAGACCCTGAATTAAGAGAAACACTTGCCCCAGGTCCTATTTTCATTCTTGAGTCTTAAGAAGAGTATTTCGAGTGTAAAAATGTCTTTTTGGGAGAGTGAAATTAAGATGAAGGAGGAAGCCAACAAGAAGAAATTTATTAGTGAAAGTGTGCAAGAGTTTTTCAGCAAATTCCTGACAGTTAGTATTCAAGGTATTGCAGAAAGGATTGCAAAGATTGAAGCCAACGTTGATTCAATTGAAGCAAAGGTAAATGAAACTAACACTCATTTAGCGCATATGGGATGGCAACTTAAAATGCAATTCAGTCATACAAGTCATGTGGAAGAAGCGGATAAGGCGATGTTTCTGAAAAATAAATGGTTAGAAGAAGAAGATGTGAGAGTTTTCAACCATCGCCCATTTTATCAGATTTATATTCCAGATGACTCAAATGGAACTAATGGTGTTTCTGGATATATTCCACCTAATGGAGATTAGAATTAATTTGAGTATAGTTTAGTGCTGTAGTTTTTATGAGTTAAGTGTTTTTGTGTCTATTGTTTTATGTTTGTGTTTTATTGAACTTTAATGTGTGTTTGTTACATCTTAATGATGTAAATTTATCTTTATTTTTATGTACTTGAATCATTATGTATTGGGAAATTTCATCGAAAATGTTTGGATAGAAAATTTTAGTTTGTATTAAGGGTGGTTGTTTTAATTAAATGAAAGTTTGTGTTTGTATGAAATTTGTTTGGAATTGATGGAAATTTAACTTTCTTTGGAGAATTAGAAAAGTTTATGGGGGGGGCGGAGAAATGATTATTTGAAGTGATTTAGGGTGATCAAACAAGGGGTTTAGTAGACTTTTAAATTAATTGTGAAAATCAGAGTACTGGCACCTAAGCGCCAGAACTTAAGAGCTTAAGCGCCAGATTTTGCGGCTAATTGCCATATTCCTCGCGCATAAGTGTCAGTTCACGAAAATTGGTTTTCTGCAGTTAAAAATAAAAAAATTGACATTTTTAACACCTCCCATCACTCTCAACTTCTCCAAATCACGAAATAGGATTTAGGGCATCTTTAGGTTGGATCAATTAAGAGCAGATTTCAACGAGATTTGTCAGATTTGAATTCCTTGAGGTATAAGCACTACTCCTATGTAAATATTTTTTATTTTCACCATATATTTTGAGTACATTATTGAAAAATCTTAAAATCATTATTTATGGTGAAATTTGAGGAAAAGCATGAGAAATTGCTTTGATTTAGTGGAAATTATCTTTGGAAGTTAAATTAGCAAGTTTAGTTTATCTTTGGAATTTATGATGAATTTTTGCAAATTTTTTTGAGATGACTCCAAAGTCAAAGCGCTGAAAAAAGAAAACAATATTTGATTCCAACAAATTTGTTAGTGCGAGAGCAGAGGATCGATATGTCGACACACTATTGTAACGAAAATTGATTCCTGAACGAGTGTTTTGTAAGCCAGGAGAAGTTATTGAAGAAATGATTGTTAGAAAGAATTGGGAGAATTACTGTTACTTCTCCGTTGTTGCTGTTGTTTCTGTGGTCAGAGAGTTTTATGCAAACTTGCCTGCAACAGAGGGGAATTTAGTGATGGTTAGAGGTGAACAAGTGCATTTTTCACCTGCGGTAATCAATGTCTTCTACCACTTGCCTCCTGCATTATTTCATTTTTATGCTAATTATCATCCTACTGAAGGAGAATTAGATGAGATAATATCTTTTCTGACTGATGGAAGAGGTTTGCGGAAGATAACAAATGAAAGAAGAGTAAATTTTTAGGCCTCTAAGTTAAATGTCATTTCAAAGGCATGAAATTATTTTATATCATCTAAAATGTTACCTTCAAGTCATATTAGTGAAGTTACGAGGGAGAGAGCTGTTCTGAACCATTGTATTCAGCAAGGAAAGCCTATTGACATATGGGCTATTATTTTTGATTATGAGATGAACTATGCCAGATCTGCTAGTACTACAGGCATGGGATTTCCTTCCTTAATTCGTTCAATTTATGAGCGGTATGGTGTGAAGTTTGAAACATGAGATGAAGCTCTTCAGCCATTGAGACCTATTACCAGTGTAAATGTTGGTTCTTACATACATTCAGAGTTTGGCTGGAGAGGAGGATTTAGAGCTTCCACTGCTTCTGCTTTTGCCGCTTCTACTTTACGTACCACTACTTCTAGATCATCATCATCTAGTGATTCATAGACTGGATTATTAAAGAAGATTTTGAAGAAAGTGAGTCTTACCTGAGAGCATGTTAGAGATATGGATGGTAAGATTGAAAATATTGAAAGGTATATTGTTAAGCATGATGAATATGAGGAGAATTATCAGCAGTATATGTATAGAGTGATTAGAGGTGGTCACAGTGTTGAGACGCCTCTCATCCGTTTTGTATACCTTATGTGCCATCCAGAGACTGGAATGAAGAAGATGATGATAAGGATGATGATTAGGATTGTTGTACTTAATTTGTTTTGTTTTGTGATTTCTTATGTGTAGTTATGTTTTTATTTGATGTTTTTATATGTGATGTTTAATTGTTGTGTGATGTATTTATGATATGAACTCTGATATTGTATAGAGCGTAGTTGGACTATTTCTTTTTATGCACATTCAGATGTTTATGTGATAAATTAATGTTTTATGTTGTAGTTTGTGATATGTGTGGGGTAGTAAATGATTTAAATATGTATTTAGTGTTTGAATTTTTTAATAGAGTGTAAATTAATTCCGAATCTATTAGGAAATGTAGAACACTATTAAAAACCACTATTTTAAAATTGCATGCTTAAAACTTTTCAAAATCTACTACTAGTTATTATCAAGTATTGTTGTGATTTTAGTTGTGTTAATTTGGTGTGTATTTGCTTTGAAAACCTCCACTAACGTAGAAGTCTTTTGAAAATTTTTATTCTATGAAAAACTGAATTAAGTTTCTTTTTACTCATGTTTTTCTTTAAACTGTTATACTTGCATATTTAGGATATTAAAATTTCTGTAAGCATGTTGTTTTAGTTTTTAATTCTCACTCATGTGTCATTTCTTATGCTTAAATGTTTTTATCTTGACTAAAAATTAAAATTTGGGGGAATTTAAAAAACTAAATTTTTCAAAAAACCTAAAATTTTATTTGTTCTCAAGAATACTTAAAATAAATTTGATTTTTGATTGAAAATAATTATGTATATGATGTTATATTAGCGAAACAAAATTTTGAATATAGAAATGAATAAAAGAATTTAGATAAAATTTATTGTAATAATGAAAAATTTAAATTTAAAATGTTCTTAATAAAGAAATGTTAAATATAGTTAAACTATCTTTAGTAAGAAATGTTGTATTTTTGGATTAATAGAAGATTTGACTTTTATTTTTCAAAGCTTAAATTTATTTTATTGAGGAGTAATTTTCAACACTATTTTATGATTTTTAAGTGAAAGATACATATCAAACATTTATTTTAAATGGAAGGGTGGAATTCAAAATCATTAAAGGCCTATCCAGATACAATAATCATTGCCTTACAAAAAAAAGAAAGAAAGAAAAGAAAAGAAAAAAAGAAAAAGAAAAAAAATGATGAAAAATAGTATGTGAAAAGGAAGGAGAAGCTTGAGAATTTAAGGGCCTAATAAAAAACTGGTTCCATGCCTAGAGTTTAAAATATAAGTTTTGAGAAAATCTAAAACTTAAGGTTATAATGTAATAAGTAAATTATTCTCAATTAAATTTTTTAAGTGAGAAAAATAAAATGTTTGAATCCTATATTTTGAAAAATCTATAAGTATTTTTTAATTATATAGAAACTTATATTTTCATTATCCTTTACATAAGAACTTTCTAAACTTTAAGTTGGTCTTATTTACTAAAATTTTTTCTAAATTGGATTATTTCTTTTCTAGAACAAAATTTTGAAACCTTCCTAAGAAACCCATTTACATAATTTGCATGTTAAAATTTTGTAGGGTTAAGAGTCACTTGAGGATAAGTAACATTTTAAGTTTGGGGGATTTTGATACACCTAAAATATATAGTATTTTTATGCACATTTTATACCTATTTTTGATGATAATGCACTTTAATGGAAGATATTTTGTGTTTTTCTTGCAGGTATGATGAAAATGATTAATTATGATGAAAGGAGCTAAAAAGATCAAATTTGGAGAAAAATTATAAAGTTTGAGAAATTTGGCCTCTGGTGCCTAAGCGTTGTCGGCATATTTTTAGGTTGAGTGTTGTATTTTGAAAAGGGGGTCGCCTACAGAAATTGTCGGCGAATTTTTATATTTTAAATTTAATTTAAATATATATATATATAATTTAGAAAGTAGCATTTGATTTTGAAAATAATTTTAAGTTTGAAAATTTTAAGATATGAAATCAAACCGATCTCAAATCCCGAATAGTTTATAGAAACGAGCACCACACCACAACTCGTATATCTTTCCCGCAGAATAGACACCATTGCTTGATGATGGGGCTCGATTAAATAAACTAAAAGATTTGTGACATCCATTTGGTTTGCGAACCAATTTTATAAGCCGACAAGTTCCCCTGCTTAATATAAAAGATTTAAGCAGGGTTTATTTACCTAGGTTCTTAAAGTTCCCTATAAGGGCAAGCCCCTATAGTTAATTACATCTTAAATGACGAGAATCACTTAAGAAAACTCTCGATAATGATCAGTGGTTTTGCTATCAAGAATTTCAAAGTTTAAGGTTTTCAAAGGATTGAATTTTGGAAATTCAAAACGGAATGACTCAAAATTTGGAACAATTTATTTTTTTTGAGAATCCAAAGGAAGAGAAGTAGGAGAAGTTGAGGATCCAAGAAGAATCTTGGCAACTTCCCAAACTATCCTATTGATTGGCTTAGATTTGAGAAAATCCTAATATTATTTGATATTTCAATCTTGCCAATTTTAATTAATTAGGACTTATATTCGTATGACATAATCATACGATCAACCTCGAAGAAGTGAGGGTTTTATGTCGTACCGAACGACTACCTCGGAATCCTAAAACCAGTTAGGGCTTAATTTACATGACATGATCATGCAAATGCCTAATGAAGAGTTGAGGATTTATGTTGCACTAAGCAAACTACCTCGAAGTCCTATGGCTTGGTTGTTTAATTCTAAGAAAGTTTAGTTGATGTAGATCCGAGTTTTGCTGATGACGATGGCCGTGCTGCCCAAAATGCTCCGAGCTCCTTGTTGTTGCAGAGGTTTAGTTTTAGAAGTCATAAATCAGGAGATGAGAGAAGTGTTTTGATTTAGAGAGAATCTTAAAATTCAAGTGTTTTTAATATTTTAATTGAAACAAATCTTAAAGTTGATTAAACAAAACCGATTAAGATCCCACGGTTCCGTCATCTCGGCACCATTATTTTCATCGAATTCACTTAGTCCAGATGAATTTGCTAAACTCAACTAAATGAGTTCCACACCTTCATTTAGACCGTGGGAAATCTCGTTAGCAACACGTGGGTTACATCATCCGAGGTATTCCCGATCATTCAACGAGACGTTTTAATTTAGTTGTAATTGTATTTTTGTGTTCTGTTTGTGATTAAATTTTGAGTTGTTTTATATTTTGAAATGTTGTGGCGGTGATTTTTATCTTGTAATGACTTTTAATTTAGTTTTGGTTTCAGTTCAAGGACTATCCTAAAGGTTTTGGTTTTCATGCAACAGTTGTTTATCATGCAAGAAAAGAAAGTACAATGCATTTGCAATAAAGTAAACTGCAATAAAATAAAAGTGTACCTAGAGGGTCTTCCCGTCATCCCAAGCTGCACTTAAAACACATGTTAAGGCATTTAAATATTTCAACAAGTACCTAGATAAAACTAAGGGAAAGGATTTGGTTGTCTATCAAAATTCTAATCCTATAGCTAGTCATCTCCTATGACGTCTAGGTTTTTGTATTTTGGTTTAAGGACGATTTTCTTCATCAAAAAATAATTAAGTTCAATTGTTCTTATAAACATCCTATCATATTGAGGAAGTGCTTAAGACGAGTCTTAAACATCTTTTCAATATTTCTAGGATTGTTTCAAGTCCAAGAGAATTTAATTATACAAGTGAATTAATCATCCGAGAGTTTAAGTTTTGTTCTTTTGCTCAGTGAACTAGGATGTTTGAATATCCTATAAGTGAGATAACACTTCACTTGATACCTCATTTAAGAGTTATAATAATAAGAGCTTAAGAAGGGCAAATCAAATTATTAAATATTTCGATGATTTAAACTTAATGATTTAATTTCAATTTTGACTTAATTATAAAAAAAAGAATTAGTTTAAGTTTGGAATAGTGTTCAAGTTATTTTAGGTTTATTTTGAATTCTTTATGTCTTAAGTAATGTTATATTTAATTTAATTTAATTTAATTTAATTTAATTTAATTTGGTTTAATTTAATTTTAATTTAATTTTATTTTAATTTAATTTAATTTTAATTTTAATTTAATTTTAATTTAATTTTATTTTTAATTTAATTTAATTTAATTTAATATGTTTTAATTTAATTTAAATTAACTTGAATTTACTTTGATTTAATTGTGATTTGATTTAATTTTAATTTGATTTAATTTTTTTTTTTATTTTAAATGTTTTAAAGATGATTTAATTTAATTGTTAAAGTATTAATTTAATTGAAATTTTGATTTAATTTAGTTTAAATATTTTAATTTTAATTTAATTTAATGATTAAGTTTTTTAGTATTTTAAATATTGAGTTTGGATTATCATTTTAATTGGGAATTAAATATTATTGAAGTGATTAATTTAGGGACTCTTAAATTAAAGAATAAATGTCTTCTTAATAATATCCCAATTTTAATAATTTCAATTTTTATTAATCTTCCAAATTTAATTAATTAATTGATTAAGGTTTAGTTTAATTAATCTTAAAAATGATTGATGGGTCTCTACCCTTTAATTATTTAAATTTCAATCATCTAAAATCAGTTTAAATCAAATATTTTACCCTCCCCTTTTATTAAGCCTAAAGTTTTAATTAAGGGTTAAAATTTTAATTACCACTTTGCCCTTCAAGCTTAATAATTCTATAACTCACTAAATTAAGCTCAAATGAACTTGAAATTTTTATGTGACCTCACATACATGTCAATTAAGACATTAGAGGAGAAAATGTGATTTTTCTATATTTAATTTATTTATGTAATATTTTTAATGGAAAATAGGGGTTTTCAAGGAAAATTCAATAACATGACCAAGGAAATGTTTCTATCCTTAATAAAATTATGGGATGTTCCTAATGACCAGAGAACCATTTGGACCAATTTTGGTGATTTTTTGAATTATATTTTATTTATTAGAATTATTTTGAGTTTTGGAGCATTAATTAATTTTAAAATAAAATTAAAGTTGAAAAATAGATTTTATATTTTTCTTAAATCTCTCTAACCTCAAGGAGTCTAGAAAAATAAATTTTATATTTTTCTGATTTTTCTTTGATTTATTAGAATTATTTTGGTGAGAAGGTTGGAAAATACATTTTTTAATATTAAAAATTACATTAAGCCTTTAAAATTCAATATCTTACCCTAGGGACTTAAGAAAAATATTTGGTTTGTTCCTAAATAATTAGAATTCAAAATGTGACATTTTGGTGATTTTTAATATTTTTATGATTTTTATTATTTTTTAATTATTAAAAATATTAAAATAATGATAAAAATCAACTTTTTTAGAAAATTATAATTTTAATTTTCCTAAGTTCCTCTGATATTAGAGAAGCTCCAAAACTATTTTTGTGAATTTTTGAAAAGTATTTTGTGAGTTATGAATTTTTAAAGTTTAATTTTACCCATTATTACTTAAGAGGCTTAATCAACCCATTTGGTGGGGTTAATCGAGTCCAATTGGTTTCAAATTTTTATGTGGTGTTCTTCTATCCCTAAAGGATAGTGGAGAATTTTTTTTAAGTTAATTTGATGTGTGGTTAACCCTAATTAATTAAAGTTTAATTTTGGGTATTTAGGCCAATTAGAGTTATTCAAAGTGAATTAACTCAAAACTTATTTTTTCTAGGTCCCTCTGGTCACAAGAAACATCACCAAATTTTCCTAGAATTTATTTCTCAACATGCTAATTATTGGAGTTAAAATACTCAAAGCAGTAACATGAACTTGGAAAATCAATAACTTCTCATAGGGATGACCTCTAACCTTGGAAAATTCAGGGAATGCTCCCAAGTTTAGAGGCTTCAAAAGCCCTATGGTCTCATGCCATGGTAAATTTCCTATATGCATTAAGAATTAAAATAATACAGAGAGTAAAAAAATTATTAAAAATAAAATACTTGATGAAATTACATGATTTCTTTTCCACATTATTCTCCTTTGTTCACTGAGCAATAGAGTATTTTTATTTTATTTTTAGGATTTTTCTACACAAAGTTATGAATTTTTGAAGTTCTGGGTATTTAATAAATAAGAAAAATCCCTATTTTCCTACTTATCCACGCTGCGCCGCGTCAACCTCGGCATCTCCGAAGCTCCACGTGTCGTCTCTTGATTCGGCGCTGCCATCTGACTGGGATTCCACGAGGCCCGCGGTTCATGTCCCGTTACTCCGTCCGACGCGATCCTGGCTGTCCGCTTGATACACTCGCGATCCGATGGCTCCTGGTTTTCGTCTACGACTGGTGTGAACCCGTGACCGTCAACCTTCTAACCTTAATTTCTCACTCGATTCTCAATGGATTTTTGTGTTCTTATGCTCTATGGATTCGTCTTGAAGAGACGAACACATCCATATAGTAAACATGCATTGAAATCGATTCAAATTAAATGAAGAATCTTTGTAAGCTCGGGAAGAAGAGTGAGTCCATACCTTTGCTCAGAGAAGTGAAGCTTCGATCTGAGAGTTGTGTCACCTTCGATTGGGTCCAAGCAAGCTCCAGATGAAGTCCCCTGGCCTGGTGAATTGTCTAGGTATGATTTCGACCACAGCCTATCACAAAGCTTGGAGGCTGGGAGCAATGGCTGGCCTGGTGAGGGGGCTTTTGCTGGGAAACTTCTCCTCTTGGTCTGGTGAAGGTGTAAGACCAATCAATTTGGAGATTGGCTCACTGTGGTGAAGTGTCCTAGTCTTGAGCTTGGATTTCAACTCTGAAATTGAGCTCACAGAGAGGAAATGGCAGGGGGATTTTAGTGGGGAACAAGTTCTCTATGTGTAGAGAGTGGTCTGGGATGATTTTGGTAGAGTTTCAGTAAGTTTTGGTTCAGCACCTCTCATGGCCGAGAGGAGGTGGTGTTTAAATAGGCATGGCTGGAGGGCTTCCCAGGGGGGTTTGAAGGCTGGGATCAGCTGCTCTGGTGAGGAGAAGAAGAGATATGCTGTCCATTTGGGTTGAGACAAGTCAGGAAAGGAGAATTGAATTTTTTGGCTCACATGGAGCTCTTGGCCATGGTGTTTTCTGGCGGCCTGGTGGTTGGCCGGCCAGGCACTGGTCACCATCTTGACCAGTGGGGTCAGGGGTTGGCAATGGTGCGATCAATCGGAGTTTGACATGTGTAAAGGGGCTGAATTGAAATGGAATGGGGAGAGGCTCATTTTGGGTTCAATTTGGTCAACCCATGTATTTGGGCTTGGTTCACCTTCCCATGGTCTGATTTTGGGCCAGGGGGATCGGTCAGCTGCCATGGAGTCGTGAAGTCTCCATCCATGGTGAGGTGGCTAAACTTGGTTTAGTGTGTGACATGGTTATGGTTAAAAAGGCTTAATGAAGGATTAGGAAAGGGGGCTCTCCTTTTGCCATTAATGGCTTAGTCACATGTCAAACCTTCCATGGCTTCATATCGCTTGTAAATGGCTTGCTCATGGCTCTATGTGGCTTGGGACAAAGCTTGGTCATTTACATGAAAGAAGGTTTTGAATTTTTGGGACTTATGGGTGATTTTGGCATGAGGCCTAATTTAGGATTATTTGATGATTGATTTAGGACTTAAGGGATGATATCAATTAATGGGGTGATGAAAAGAATGTCATATGGGCTTTAGCATGAAGTTTGGGCCTTTGAAATTTAGTGAAGATGGGCTTTTAAAATGGTTTAGGGAAGTGGGCTTTTGGATTTAAAAATGGATTTTAGGATGAAAGTTTGGTAAAGGCTTGGGCCAAATAATTGTTGGGTTTGGTTTAGGGATGTGTCATGAGTGATTTGAAATAAATTTGAGGTGGTTTGGGCTTGAATTGGGTTGGATTTGGGTTCATTTGGTACATGGGCCAATGTAGGTCAAATTGGGCTAATTTGGGCCAATGTTGGGCTAGGGTTGAAATTGATGTAAAATTAATGTTGGGAAATATTTATGGGAGTGTTTTAAAGAGGTTTCAATTTTGGTTGGGTTTTGGTTTTGGGACTTGGGCTTATTTGGGTTAAGTTTGGGTTTAGGTTAAAATTGGGCTTTGTGGTTTTGGGTTGAATTTGAGTGGGGTTTGGGTCCAAATTTTGGGTAAATTATGTTAGTATTTTGTTTGTGGGGATGTTAGGGAAGGTTTAGAAAAGGTTTAGGGTCAATTGGAGTTGAATTGGTTTGGTTTGGGCTAAATTTTGGTCATGGGTCCAAATTGGGCTTTAAGGTTAAAAGTGAAATTGGATTCAAATGTCAATCAAATTGGACTTGGATTTGGTCTAGATTGATATTGTGGATATTAATTTGAAGTTTAGAATTGAATTGGACCAAAATCGGGGTCAATTGGGTAGATTTGGTTTGACATTGGGTTCACTTGGGTTAAGAATGGGCTAAATTGGGGGTTTTGGTAAAATTGGGGTAAATTGACAAAATTGGCCCATGGTGTAGTTGGACAAATTTGGGATTTTCTGGAATTTTATGGGAATTTTCTGAATTTTTGGATTTTTTGGCTAAAAGGGGCATTTTGGGTATTTGGAGGGTATTGGGGGGGTATTTTTGGAATTTTTGGTATTTTTTGGCTATGGATGATCAATTTGATTGGTGAAGAAATGTTCAAGGTTAATTTTGGGGAATTTTGGGTGATTTGGAAATTTTGGAGGATTTGGGCAATTTTGAGGGCTTTTGGTAGGTTTGATAGGTGTAGGGTCCCCGGGGTCAAAAATTGAAATTTTGGAAAAAGAAGATTGATCAAATATGAGTGAAATAGAAGCACTTTGGTTGAGCCATGAAGCCATGTTAAGCCTATATGAGCCATGAGAGGACTCATTTGAGGCATTCACTATGTAGTTCCTAACCCTCTTAACCAGGGGCTTAGGGGTTAAGGTCCATCCATATGAATTACCTACATGAATCAAGGAGTCAAGTTGGGTATGGGTGTGGTTTTAGGATTTGGATTGTGTGTGTGAGAGTGTAGAGTGTGAGTGTAGTGAGTGTGTAAGTTAACCCTCACCAGACCAAGCCACCCAGGGTGGTCCTAAGGCCAAAGAGTCCTATAGGGAACTCATCCTTTAAACCTTCACATTTGATTTCAACTCTCTAGGTGATTAGGGGTCTACAATCAAGCTTGTGGGGCTTGTAGGGAGGCAAGAAGTGGTTCAAATTTCTAAGGGATGGGTCCCAATTCTAGTCCTCTAAGATAGTCAAAGGAAAAGTCTAAGGCTAGAACCTAAACACTAAAGAGGGAAGAGAAGACCTCATCAAAAATGAGGTCAACAAGCGCCAAAGTGCCAGTGCTTAAGCTCCACAGTTAAAAATTGAATTTTAATCAAATTTGGCATCATTTTCAAGGGGTGTTTGAAGCAACATTTGGTGGTGACAGCTAGTATCCTCCCAACCTAACCACTGATTGGGGACTAAACTGAGAACTAGCCAATGTTTTTTATATCGCTCGGAAGGTGCTAAAGAATAGAAATGATCCTATTTGACACAATACTATTGCATCACTGATTTATATCACTAAATCATCACATTATTATTGAAAAGGAGGAGGATTCTTTCTCACATTTGAACTTTTGTTATAAATTTAGTCTAGTGTTAGTTAATTGTGTTAGGAAGTTAGAACGTACTTTGGTAGAATTAGTAACTGCAATTGTTTATTAATCTTTTTATTATTAGTAATTATTGCAATTGTGTTATGATTTGTGTAGTGATTTCTACGCTCCATTATAGAATTAAATACCTCCTCATGGGATCGATAACTAGGACTCCATTAGAGCCCTGTATTACTTGAGCGATACGTATACTTGTGTTTAATTGTGTGACTTAATAGAAAACTAAATCAATATATATATATATATATATATATATATATATATATATAAATATAAATAAATCCGAGTTCATAAATTTTTGTAATTTAAAAAAGTCGCAGAGAGTTTTTGGCGCCTTTGCCGGGGAGGTAACTGTAAAAATTAATTTGGTAGTATTTGAAAACTTATATTCGAATTACAAGTCATAATTGTGTGTGTTTTTTATTTTTAGTGTGCTTATTGCGATTGTATATGTAGTATCAGATCTATAGGTTTAGTGCCTTATGATTCTGAATTAGAGCGTACTATTAGAAAAATTCGAAAACAACAAAAATAATCTAAAAATCCTCACAAAATGGTGAACAATTTGAACAATCAAAATAATCAAAATAAAAATATACCAAGACCTTTAAGAGATTATGCTAATTTAATAACAGATGAAATTAACTATCCAAAACCCTGATGTTGCTGCTAATTCATTTGAGCTTAAACCAGCTATTATCCAAATAGTACAGAATAATCAATTTGGAGGAACACCTAATGAAGATCCTAACTTACATCTCGCTAGTTTTCTAGAACTGTGTGCTACCTTTAAATATTATGGAGTGTCAAATGATGCTGTTAAGCTTATACTTTTTCCTTTTTCATTAAGGGATAAGGCTAAGACATTGTTAAATTTGTTAGCACCTGGATCTATCGAAACATGGGGAGAACTTTCACAAAAGTTTCTATCAAAATATTTCCCTCCTTCCAAAACTGGTAAGCTGAGGAATGATATCTTACTTTTTAGTCAGTTTGATAGAGAATCTATATATGAAGCTTGGGAAAGATTTAAAGATCTTCTAAGAAAGTGTCCACATCATGCTTTACCAGACTGATTAATAATTCAAACATTTTATAATGGATTAGTGGGATCTTTGAGATTGATTATAGATGATGCTGGTGGTGGATCATTTATGTCAAAGCCTTTTAATGAAGCATATTTGTTAATAAAAGAGATGACTACTAATAATTTTCAATGGACCTCTGAGTGGGTAAATCCTAAGAGAATAACAAGTATTCATGATTATGATGTGATAACTATGATAATCTATCAAATTGCAGCCCTTTCAAAAAAAAGATTAATATGGAATGAATTATTCTCAAACACCCCCAGTGTTTAAAGAAAATTCATCAGGCTATACGATAGAATCTCAAACACCTTATGAAACCTTAAATGCTATAAATAATAAACTCAACAATCCTTATTCAAATTATTATAATCCTGGTTGGAAGAATCACCCAAATTTCAACTGAAATAATAACGATGCTGTTGTTAACCCGCAATGGGGAAATAATTCTATGAATCCAGTTGGAATTCTAAATAACCAAAGAAATACCAACTATAGACTTTCTTATCCTCCTGGTTCTAATAGTAAACCAGAATTTAAGAAAAAGATTACTGTTGAAAAACCACCTCCTCCGTTTCCTCAAAGACTAATAAAACATAACAGGGATAACAGATTTGCAAAGTTTTTGGAAATCCTTAAGAAATTAATGATTAATATTCAATTTGTTGAAGCATTAGAGCAGATGCCTGGTTATGCAAAGTTTATGAAGGATATTCTTAAAAAGAAAAGAAAGTTCAAAGACCGCGAGACTGTTGCATTTAGCGGTGGGTGTAGTACAATTATTCTGAAGAAGCTTTTTGAAAAACTTAAAGACCCTGGTAGTTTCATTATCCCGTGTGCTATCGGTGAAAATTTTTCAGAAGAGCTTTATGTGATTTGGGAGCAAGTATTAATCTTATGCCTTTATCAAACTTCAAAAGATTGGGAATAGAAGAAATTTCACCTACATCTGTGACTCTTCAATTGGCTGATCGTTCTATTACTTATCCTAAAGGAGTTGTGGAAGATGTATTAGTGAAGGTGGATAAATTTATATTTCCTGAGGACTTTATTGTATTAGATATGGAGGAAGATAAAGAAATTTCAATTATTTTGGGAAGACCATTCCTTGCTACTTGGAGAGCTATGATCGATGTTCAAAAAGGAGAATTAACTATGAGAGTTAATGATCAAGAGGTGACTTTCAATATTTTGAAATCTATGAAATACCCTTCAGCTGAAAAAGACGATGAGTACTTTCGAATGAAAATCTGTGCTTATTTTATAGAAGATCATTTTAAAGAAGTGTTTAAAGAGAATTTGGAATGTGAGGATGAATGTGAAAGTGAAAATGATTTGAATGATATGAAGAATGAAGAGTTAAAATTAGTTCATGAAAGATTTGAAAGATTGGATACTATAGAAAGTGGACATAAAAGCTTAATTCCATCTATCATAAAACCTCTTGAACTTAAGATGAAAATTCTCCCTAATCATTTGAAGTATATGTTTTTAGGAGAATCATCTACCTTACCAGTCAGTGCCATCTTCGGATTTAAATGAATATTAAGAACAAAAATGACTGGATACCTTAAAAAGATACAAAAAGGATTTGGTTGGTCTTTAACAGATATTAAATGAATCAGTCCTTTGATCTGTATGCACAGAATTCTGTTGAATGAACAACACAAACCTAGAGCTGATCCCCAAAGGAGACTAAACCCAATGATGAAAGAAGTAGTTAAAAAAGAGATTTTAAAGTGGTTAGATGCTGGGATTATATATCCTATTTCTTATAGTGTTTAGGTAAGTCCAATTCATTGTGTTCCCAAGAAAGTAAGAGTGATTGTTGATGTAAATGAATGAAGTGAAATCATACCGACAAGACAAGTCACTAGTTGGCGAATATGTTTTGATTATAGAAAATTAAATGCCGCCACCAGAAAAGATCATTTCCCTTTACCTGTTTTAGACCAAATGTTAGATAGACGTGCTGGACACAAGTATTATTTCATTTTGGATGGATATACTGGTTCTCACCAAATTCTTATTACTCCTGAGGATCAAGAGAAGACTACGTTTACTAGCCCTTACGGAACTTTTGCTTTTAGTAGGATGCCCTTTGGATTATGTAATGCACCTGCAACATTTCAAAAATGTATGATGTCCATATTTAGCAAATTAATAGATGATGGAATAGAAGTGTTTATGGATGATTTCTCAGTATTTGGAGATTCATT
Organism: Papilionanthe hookeriana x Papilionanthe teres; assembly: GCA_022702705.1. NCBI lineage: Eukaryota > Viridiplantae > Streptophyta > Magnoliopsida > Asparagales > Orchidaceae > Papilionanthe > Papilionanthe hookeriana x Papilionanthe teres. The sequence continues at coordinate 95,953,848 of CM040430.1, read as the reverse complement.
TGATGCATGCCTAAGCAACTTAGAAAAAGTTTTAGAGGTATACAAAAGAACAAATTTAGCTCTAAACTAGGAAAAGTGCCAATTCATGGTTGCAAGAGGAATTGTGCTTGGGCATAAAATATCTGAAAATGATATGGTAGTAGTCCTGCGAAGATTCAAATTATAGAAAAATTACCACCTCCAACCACTATGAGAGGGGTAAGAAGCTTTTTGGGACATGTTGGATTCTACAGGCGATATATTAAAGATTTTTCAAAAATAACTAAGCCTCTATGCCAATATTTGGAAAAATATAAGATGTTTGATTTTAATGAGAATGCTTTAAAACTTTTGATTTATTAAAGGAAAAATTAATCACTGCTCCCATAATAATTTTATCTGACTTGGAGAAACCATTTGAATCAATGTGCGATGCGAGCGATTATGTTATTAGAGTGGTTTTAGGGCAAAGGTACGAAAAAATGTTTATAGTTTTATACTATGCTTGTAAAAATCTTATTGATGCTCAAATTAATTACACTAATGATCACACAAAATACATCAAGAAATTCATATCTATTTTTGATGAAATTGCACTTTAAAGAAAGGTATTTTCTTTATTTTATTGCAGGAATAAAGATTTATAAGTGATGGAAGCAGAAAGCATGAAATGGAGCAAATTTGGATCAAAAAGAAGGAAATTCATGCAAATATAACTACTTCGCTGATGGCGAGATCGTGAGGAGAAATTTCTGAAGGAATTATAACTACCTCGCTGACAGTGAGCCCGAGCCTGCCAACAGTGAGATCGCGTGGTTTGAAAACCTTCTAGAAGCCCTGCTGACAGCGAGGTCGTTTCCCGCCGACGGCGAGCTAGTTCAAAATGCATATACATTGAACCTGAACACTTTTTGAAGAGGTGTTTAAGCACCCCTTTGACCTTACTTACCTCTATAAATAGAGGCCGAATTATAGTGTTTAGGTGTGTCTCTAGAGTCTTCTGTGTGTCTAATTTAGTGAGTTTGAGTGTGTTTAATGAGTTAGTTTAATTGAGTGCTATTTAGTTGTTGTATTAGAAGGAAAAAGTCAGAGGAACTTCAAGGAGTCTGCTTGGGAGGAAATTAAGATAAGTATTTTTGTTTATTGTTGTTAACTTTAAATGAAATCCATGTTTTTCTTTATTCCCATGCATTCTGAGTAGTTTTCTTAGTCTTTCTCCTTGTTTATGAAAATTATGCAAATTGATGAAATTAAATAGAAGCACATAATATAATATTAAAATAAATTGTGATAATTTTTTACTTAAAACTTAATTTACTTTCAATCTGACCAATTGAGTAGTTAAAATATGTTGAATTATCAACTATAATAAAAATTACATCCAATATTCAGGGAAGTCAAAAGCCTTGGAAGGCGGGTGCAAATAAATAGGGAAGTATTAATTATCGGGCGTAGAATTGGATATTTTAGTGTGACAGACTAAAATACTCAATTCAGTCCTACTTGTTTGAGAGTCGAAGTGTAGATGTTAGCCCTCGAGTGAGAGGAACGTGGGAGCTGCGAAGTGGCAGCCAGTATCCTCCCAGCCTAGCCGCAGATTCAGTAATCAAACATAGGATTAGTCAATGTTCTTTGCACCTGGACCAAAGGGTAAAGAATAGGAATGCTCCTATTTGTCAAAATACAATTTAAAAATTCTATTTTAAATTCATCATTCACTTAATTTTATAAAAATAAGGAGAAGGATACTTTTTCTGAATTATTTAAATCAACTTATTTCAAGCATTAGTTTACTTTAGTTTGCTGTAGTTACTTTAAATTTATGTTCACTTTATTCGTAAGTAATTCCTTTAAATTTAGCCGATAACTAATCTTTTAAAAACTTCCCTGTGGGATCGATAACCAGGACTCCACTAGAGCCCTGTATTACTTGATACGATACGTATACTTGCGTAGAATCCACATTATACATTAAATCATATATCTATATTTAAAGCGGGATCAAGTTATTGGTGCTGTTGCTACTAACATAAATTGCATACATAAAAAAAGTGGGTCAAGTTTTTGTCGCCATTGCCGGGGAAGTAAAGAAATTATTTACTAAAGTAACAGACTATTTTATTTTATAAAATTGTATGCAAAAATTTGGAAACGAAAATTTAATACCTTACGATTCAGAATTAGAGTGTACAATTAAAAGAATTAGAAAACATAAACGAGAAATTATAAATTTAACACAAATGACAAATATACCTGAAAATGAAAATATCAATCAACCAAGACCATTACGAGATTATCCCAACCCTACATTAGATGAAATTCATTTAACTATTTAAAACCCTGATGTAGCTGCTAATTCATTCGAACTTAAACCTGCAATTATCCAAATGGTACAAAACAATCAATTTAGTGGTTCACCTACTGAAGATCCTAATTTACATCTTGCTAGTGTTTTAGAACTATGTGCTACTTTCAAATATGAAGGAGTATCTAACGATGCTATTGGACTTAGACGTTTTCCTTGTTCTTTAAGGGATAAGGCTAAAATGTGGTTAAATTCGCTAGCACCTGGATCTATTAAAACTTGGGGAGAATTATCACAAAAATTTCTATCCAAATATTTTCCACCATCTAAAGCTGCTAAGCTTAGAAATGATATAACTTCTTTTAGTCAGTTTGATGGAGAGTCAATATATGAATCTTGGGAGAGATTTAAAGAACTTCTTAGGAAATGCCCACATCATGCGTTACTGGATTGGTTAATTATCTAAATTTTCTATAATGGATTAGTAGGATCTTTAAGATCAATCATCGATCTGTCTTCTTGGAGGATCATTAATGTCAAAACCATTTGATGAAGCCTATGCACTAATCGAAAAAATGGCAACAAATAATTTTCAATGGCCTGCTGATAGAATGAATCCAAAAAAAATAGCTAGTATTCATGAAAATGATGCAATATCTATGTTAGCTTCGCAAATCGTTGATGTATCTAAAAAATTAGATCATTTTGGAATGAATTACTCTCCAACTATAACAGAAGAAAATTCATCTGGACAACTTATAGAATCCCAATCTCAATATGAAACAATTAATGCAATTAACAACAGACCCAATAATCCTTATGCAAATTATTATAATCCTGGATGGAAAAATCAACCTAATTTTAATTGGAATAATAATACAACTAATCAACCATGGATGAATAATATGACACAATAATTAGGAAATCCACCTAATCAAGCAAATCCTAACTATAAACCTAATTATCCACTTGGATTTAATAATAATAACCCTCAATTTAAAGATAAGAAATTATCTATAGAAGAATTAATATTAAATATGGGTCAACATTTACAAAATCAAGGAAATCAATTACAAATACAAGGAAACCAATTACAAAATCAAGGAACAGCTATAAAAAATATTGAAACTCAACTTGGACATATCGCTACTGCACTTACTAATAGAATATCTGGAACATTTCCTAGTAATGTGGAAATTAATCCCAAAGACAAGGGAAATGAACAAATTAAAGCGATACAATTACGAAGTGGAAAAGAATTAGAACCTCGAATTCAGAAAGAACTTCAATGTCAAAAAGAGGAAGTGGAAATTGAAAAGGAAAAAAATAAACAAGATCCAAACTTAGAAAATCCTTTAATACCAATAAAAATTTCTGTTGAAAAACCTCCACCACCATTTCCTCAACGATTAATTCAACATAAGAAAGGCAAACAATTTGCTAAATTCCTTGAAATTTTGAAGAAATTAACGATAAATATTCCTTTCGTAGAAGCTTTAGAACAGATGCCAAACTATGTAAAATCCATGAAAGATATTCTAAATAAAAAAAGAAAATTTACCGATAATGAAATGGTTGCACTTAGTGAAGAGTGTAGTGCTATTATTCAGAAAAAACTTCATGAAAAATTAAAAGATCCTGGTAGTTTCACTATACCCTGCGCTATTGGAGAAAAATTCTATGGAAAAGCTTTGTGTGACTTAGGAGCAAGCATAAATCTAATGTCTCTATCAATTTTCAAGAGATTAGGATTGGGAGAAATTTCACCTACTTCAGTAACTCTTCAGTTAGCTGATCGTTCTATTACATATCCTAAGGGAGTTATTGAAGATGTATTAGTAAAAGTGGATAAATTTATCTTCCCTGTAGATTTTATTGTTCTAGATATGGAAGAAGATAAAGAAATTCCTATCATTTTAGGAAGACCATTTTTAGCCACTTGGAAAAGATATGATTGATGTTCGAAAGGAGAATTAACTATGAGAGTAAATGACCAAAAAGTAACTTTTAATATTGCTAAATCAATGAAATATCATGCGCTAGGAAAAGATGATGAGTTTTTTTCGAATGGAAGTACTTGATCATTTACAAAAAGAACATTGTAAAGAATATTATGAAGAAAAATTAGAAAAAAAATATTGAATTAATTGAAAAAGTCGATATAAAGGAAGAACTAGATTATATTCAAGAGAAGTTTGAATTTTTGGATAACACAGAAAATACTGAAAAAAATATAGTTCCATCAATTATTAAACCTCCTGAACTTGAGTTAAAAGTGTTACCTAATCATTTAAAATATGCTTACTTAGGTAATTCTTCAACTCTACCGGTTATTATTTCATCCGAATTAAATGAATCTCAAGAACAAAAACTTTTAGATACGTTAAAAAAATATAAGAAAATTTTTGGTTGGACTTTAGCAGATATTAAAGGAATTAGTCCTTCAATCTGTATGCACAAAATTATTTAGATAATGAACATAAACCTAAAGCCGATCCACAAAGGAGATTATATCCGATAATGAAAGAAGTAGTCTAGAAATAAATTTTAAAATGGTTAGATAATGGTATTATATATCCTATTTCTGATAGTGCTTGGGTAAGCCCAATTCACTGTGTACCTAAAAAAGGAGGGGTGACTATCAAAGCTAATGAAAATAATGATCTTATCCCTATAAGACAAATTACTGGATGGTGAATATGTATTGATTATAGAAAATTAAACACAACCACTAGAAAAGATCACTTCCCTTTACCATTTCTAGACCAGATGTTAGATAGATTAGTCGGACATAAGTATTTTTGTTTCTTAGATGGATATACCGGTTATCATCAAATACAAATTGCTCCTGAGGATCAAGATAAAACTACATTTACTAGTCCTTATGGAACTTTCGCTTTTCGAAGAATGCCTTTTGGATTATGTAATGCACCTGCAACATTCCAAAGATGTATGCTGTCTATATTTAGTAAATTAATTGATAATGGAAAAGAAGTATTTATGGATGATTTCTCTGTATTTGGAACAACATTTGACATATGCTTAAATCTTCTCGAAAAAGTATTTGAAGTATGTGAGAAAACTAATTTAGTTCTTAATTGGGAGAAATGTCAATTTATGGTTACAGGCAGCATTGTATTAGGGCATAAAATTTTGGAAAAAGGCATGGAAGTAGACCCTGCAAAAATTCAAGTAATAGCTAAATTACCACCTCCAACTACGGTAAAAGGGGTAAGAAGTTTTTTTGGACATGCTTGGATTTTACAGTGCGTTATATTAAAGATTTTTCAAAAATTACTAAACCTCTATGCCAACTTCTTGAAAAGGACAAGAAATTTGAATTTACAACTGAATGCCAAAATGCTTTTGAATTATTAAAAGATAAATTAATTACAGCACCTATAATAGTTTCACCTAATTGGGAGAAACCATTTGAGCTTATGTGTGATGCTAGTGATTATGCTATAGGAGCATTTCTTGGGCAAAGATATGATAAGATTTTCAAAGTTATATACTACGCTAGTAAAACTCTAAATGATGCTCGAAATAAATTATACGATTATCGAAAGAGAATTATTAGCGAGTTGTATATTCTTTTAATAAATTTTGGCATTATCTAATAGGAACTAAATGTATTGTGCATACTGATCATTCTGCTATAAAATATTTAATGCAAAAAAAAGATTCTAAACCAAGATTAATTAGATGGATATTATTAATACAAGAATTTGATTTTGAGATAATTAACAAAAAGGGAACTGATAATCAAATTAATGATCATTTATCAAGATTAGAAAATCATGAATTATCTAATATTGATAATGAAATTTTAGACGATTTTCTCGATGAACAACTTTATAATATAAATGAGTTGAAAATACCTTGGTATGCTGATATAGTAAATTATATTGTAAGTGACATTTTGCCACCTATGTTAACATTGCAACAACAGAAAAAATTCATTCATGATACTAAAACATACTTTGGGGATGAACCATACTTATATAAGCAATGCAAGGATCTAATTATTAGAAGATGCGTGCCTTATGAAGAAACTGAACCAATTATTCAAAAATGTCATGACTCTGATTTTGGAGGACATTTTGGGACAGATAAAACTGCATATAAAATTCTACAATCTGGATTCTACTGGCCTACTCTATTTAGAGATGTATATAGATATATAAAAACCTGTGATAAATGCCAAAGAGTAGGAAACATATCAAGAAAAAATGAAATGCCTCTGAATTTTATATTAGAAGTTGAAATTTTTGATGTTTGGGGATTAGATTTCATGGGACCTTTTATTCCGTCATTTGGAAACTCATATATATTAGTAGTTGTTGATTAAGTTTCCAAATGGATTGAAGCACAAGCGTTATCTAGGTGTGATGCTAAAAGTGTTTCAAAATTTTTAATGAAAAATATTTTTACTAGATTTGGAATGCCGAGAGTGATTATCACTGACGGAGGAACTCATTTTAGAAACAAATATATTCACAAACTAGTAGAAAAATATAATATTATGCATAAGATATCAACTGCTTATCATCCACAAACTAGTGGATTAGCTGAAGTTTCTAATCGAGAAATTAAGCGTATATTAGAAAAGTCTGAAAATCCTAATAGATTAGACTGGTCTATAAGACTAGACACTGCATTATGGGCATACATGACTGCTTATAAAACTCCGATTGGAATGACTCCTTACAGGCTTATATATGGAAAAACATGCCACTTACTAGTTGAATTAGAACATAAAGCATATTGGGCGATTAAAGAATTCATTTATAATATGAAAGAAGCTGGTGAGAAGAGATTGTTGCAATTAAATGAATTGGAAGAATTAAGGAATGAATCATATGATAATGATAAGATTTATAAAGAAAGGATGAAATTATGACATGATCGGAAAATTAATCAGAGAAATTTTAAACCAGGACAAGAAGTTTTGCTTTATAATACTAGATTGAAATTATTTCCTGGGAAATTGAAATCTCGATGGATAGGACCTTTCATCATAACTCAAATATTTTCATATGGAACTATAGAAATTGAAGATCCAAAAACAGGACATAGATTTAAAGTAAATGGACATAGATTAAAACCATATTTCGAAAATAGACGACCAAATTTTAAAGAGGTTTTAATGCTTAGTCAACTCGAACACTAACCGAATTAGGTCGGGCTGACGACGTTAAACCAAGCGCTTTATGGGAGGCAACCCATAGTAGTCTTTTATTTTTAAATATCTACATATTAGTGAGTCTATATTATTAAAACAAATCTTACTACTCAAATTTTTATTAGAATCATCACAAAAATTGAACCTATTGGATGAGATCAGAAAATATTCGGACCAGAGCGAAAACGGGCGATTTTTACGAATCTCGCCGACAGCGAGCCCGAGCCCGCTGACAGCGAGATCGTAGATCATTACTCCATTCAGTTTTATAACTAAGTCGCCGACGGCGAGGAACTTCCCACCGACGGCGAGGCAGTTGAAAATTTGGTTTCTTAAAGATTTTTCATGCGGTTTTGGACCGATCTAAGCCATTCCTTCGTAAGAAATTATTCCAAATCCGATTTTACACCATTTTCTTCCTTAGGAACGACTAGAGACCAATCCATTCCATCCAAAATGGCCTCCAAATTCCTAGAAACCACAAAAACTGAAGTTTTCAACCGGAGAAAATTTGTCAGTTCGGAGGCACAGTGAATCTTCAACAAAGGCTTGATGAAGAAAAGACTTATCAAAGAAAGAGGATTCATCAATAGAGGAGTAGAGAATTCTACTACAAAAATCGAAGAAATGATCGCACAGCGGCATTGGGAGGTATTTTGTTATACAACATCCGCTGTAGTTATACCAGTAGTTAAAGAGTTTTACTCTAATTTACATGCGATCAACAATGGAAATGTGTACGTCAGGGGGAGATGGGTAACATTTACTCCTGCAAAGGTAAATGAATTGTTTTCTATAGAAAATACCTCTGTTTGTCACTATTCCAACTTTGTGCCTTCAAGATACAATATGAATGAGATCTACAGATACCTAACCGATGAACCGGATGATTGGGAGTTACGAGAAGACGGGTATGTCAGTTTTTTTGCATCACTTCTAAACCCTGTCTCAAAGCACTGTAATTTCTTTACATCATCAAAATTATTACCTACCATGAGAGTAAATAAAGTTTCAAAGGAATGCGCTATTTTAAACTACTGTATTCAAATTGGATTACCTATCGATGTTGGATCAATAATAGTAAAGTCTGCATTGGGATTAATTGTGCATGGGTCGGTGCATGGACTTGGACACCCATCTACTATATTTGCTTTATGCGATCGGTACCAAGTTTATTATGAGGCTTGGGAAAAAGTACTTTTACCATGGAAACCCCTGGATCCTACTCGATATGTTTCCCACTTTGGATAACAATGATGAGATCACCGTTATTTCTGACAGAGCATCATAGAACAATCCTTTAGCAAGGCCCTTTACTGATAAGACTAATTTCATTTTGAAGAAGATTAAAGGATTGGAGAAAGAATTGCAAAATGTGATGAATTCCATTGACAATATCTCTGATATGTTCGATCATATTGACTAGAGAATGAAGGAGCACTTTGATCATACTGGACATCTGGAGGCCAGTTTTATTCATTTACTAAGACAGAAAGGATGGATTAATGAAGAATCTATCTGCGAATTCCCTTTCGGACCTTTCTACAATTTATTTGTGCACTCGCTTTGCATCGGAAATATCAGAGAAGATGTTAGTTCAGACACTGAAGAGTAGGAAAGATTTCTATGTTTTTGTTATATTTGTATATATATGTGTTAATTTGGAGTTAAGTTTTATTATGAGTCAAACTTTGATTTGATCATCTCAGATTTGATGAGATTATTTGTAAATTGTTATGTCTCAGCATTTAGAGTGTTGTGGTTTGGATTGCGATGGTGAGTATTATGGATTTGAACATTTAAGTTAAGTATGTGTGAAGTTGTCAGTGTGAAAATTGTAAGTTTCATGGATTTCATTTATAAAGTTATATTGTTTGTGTTGTGTGACTTTTTGAGAGTATAAATATCTAATCTTCGTATTATTATTAAATTAAGTGATTAGAAGATTGATTAAAGGCAATTCGAGGTTGAAAATGATTGACGAATTTCAAAATTTTAAAATTTTTGGAACATCGCCTACGGCGAGAATTATCTCGCCGACAGTGAGAAAACCCGCTGACAGCGAGACCGAGCTCGCCGACGGCGGATTTTTCCCGAAACTTTTGCCTTATGGAATTAATTAGCTCGCCGACGGTGAGAAAAACCTTGCTGACAGCTAGAATGCAAAAAGACCTATATTTGACTAATCAACTGACACTATTCATCATCCCTTTCCTCAAATTTTCAAAAAAACCGACCTAGGGCTTGAGAGATCTCGGATTTGAAGCGGTTTTAACACTTTTTGACACTAGATTTCATCTTCCCTTGGTAAGAGCTTCACTCCTATGCAAAAATTTTTTGATTTTCACCATGAATTTCTTCTACATTGGGATATTTTGAAAAATTTTGAAATGTGAAGAAAATACTTGGAAGAATTTCATAGAAATTGATTTAAATGGATTTTAGTTGTTGTAGGAAGCCTTCTTAGTAATATTTTGGAGTTTAGTTAAAATTTTTGTAAATTTCACAGATCAAGAAATGGCTTCACGACAAAAGCAACGAATAGAATATGATGAAAATCAATTCATTAATGCGAGAGCACAAACTCGATATTTTCAAAACATTCAAGCAAGAAAGTGCATACAAGATCGAGTTTTCAAAAATCCAGGAGGAGAAGTAGAACGAGTTATAAAGGAGCGAGGATGGGAAAATTTCTGCTACGTAACCAACAGAGCAGCTGTAGAAGTTGTGAAGGAATTTTATACGAACTTAACACAGGCTGAAGATACACCGGTTAAGGTTAGAGGATTTTTTGTAGATTTCAACGCTGCTAGAATAAACGCTTATTATGAAGTACGAGACACCTACACCAGTGAGTATGAAACTTTTGGAACTATGGAAGGACCACTGGAAGAGGTGATCAACTTTCTCACTGATGGGAAAGGAGTCTGGAAGATAAAGCAGCGGGAACGGGTAAACTTCCCTCTTTTTATGCTAAATGCAACATCTAAAGCCTGACATTATTTTATTTGTTCTACTTTGTTACCTACCTACCACCATAGTGAGGTAACAAGAGATATAGCAGTTCTCAATTTCTGTATTTAGAACCAGAAGAGTATTAATGAGGAAAATATTATATATAAATACATATTAGCCACTGCTAGAAATGAAAGTGGAGGAGGACTAGGACATCCTGATCTTATCTATGTACTTTGCCAATTATCTGGGGTAGAGGCAAGAGATGATGAGGAATGGATAGAGCCTATGAAACCCCTTACTCAGGCTAATATAAAGAAATATAAATCCCACGAAGGATGGAGATCTGGGACAAGGGATTATGTACCTTCTTCAAGTAGAGATATACCCTCTACTAGTTATGAACCACCCCCTTAGTATACCACTTCTACCCTTCAAGATCTGATGAATGAGTTAACCCTGAGTAGAAAGAGTTTTGAGTTATTTGGAGAAAATATGGAAAGAAGATTTGAGCATATAGATCAAAGGATCGGAGGCTTGGAGAGAAGACACGATTATGATAGCGAATATCTCCGAGTGACATTCGGAGTACGAGATTGCATACTATGAAGCCGAGCGTCGATATAGGAGTGGTGATTTAGATGTTGTCTTTCCCGAGTGCCCTCGTTATTCACAAGTACCAGCACGCTCGGCCTTCTCGACTCTGGAGATTAGGGAGATGACATAGTTTGGGATTTTGATGCAGAAGATTAGAGCTTTTGTTTAGTTTGTTTGGTTTGTTTAGATTTGTTGTTTTGCAAACTTTATTATTCTATCTAATATTTTAATACTTTCTGTGGAGTTTGGACTTGATATGTTGTTTGTTTGCTTGAGTTGTGATTTTAAATTTCTTATATGTGTTAAATTAGTTGAAAATGTTTTTTATATATAGGATGTTAGTCTTTCTTTAATGTATTGTTTAAGTTTTAAATGTATGTGTAGTAACAGATTAAGTTTTCTTTATTATGTTTGATATTTTAAAATTTCCATCCCTGCATTTTTTTAAATGTTATATGTGGAAGAATACTAACAGTACAGGTTCTGTAAGTAATGAAAAAGCCTACGAAAATTTCAAAGAAAAGAAATACCTAAAGCTCAAAGGTATGATGAATTTTATTTATATACTTTCCCTTTTTCACTATGTGGTAAAGATAGAAAAATTTAAGTTTGGGGGTAGGTGAAAAATACAAATTTAATTATTAAAATTGTTCTAAATTTATATTTTCAAAAAATTATTATTAAATGATTTTCTATCGTAGTTTTTCAATTCAATAAATATGATTTATTTTATTTAATTATTATATAAAGTTTAAGAAAATATTTATAGTAATTCAATTAATTAATGGAATAAGATATTTGGTTAAAAGGAATAAGAATATAGTAAACTATTTAAAGTAAGGGAAACTATATTCTAAAAATTGAAAATTCTTAAGTATTTAAGTGAAAAAGAAAGGATAGAAACTCAATGAAGTAAAGGCTATGAAATATATATAAGCAAAGAAATATTTTAAGTTTCAAATTTAGGAAGAGAAATTGAAGTTCAAAATTATTAACAGGTTATCTAGATACAGTAATCCTTTCTTAAAAAAGAAAAGAAAAGAAAAGAAAAGAAAAGAAAAGAAAAATATAAGTGAGGAGAAGCTTGAGGAGATGCCTTATCAAAAATTGGCTTTAATGGAATCAACCTAAAGGGTAGAACTTAATTATATTTCTAAACTTATATTTATGGATTATTATTTTACTAAATAATGTTTTCTTGAACTTCCTATCATCTAAATATCTTAAGTAATTTACTCTTTTAAATATAGTCATTCCTGAAATAAATAGAAAGCTAGAAATCTTAGACCTGATAACTAAATAATCTTATCTCTATAAAGTTAATTTAATTACTTAGAAATATTTCTATTCAACTTTACTATAATATTATTTAAATTTAATTCATATATTATTTGGATTGAAAAATTCTATTATAGAAATCATTATTTTTATTTAGTATTAAAATTACTTGAGGATAAGTAATAATTAAGTTTGGGGGGTTTTGATCATAGAAAAATACATCAAGAAATTCATATCTATTTTTGATGAAATTGCACTTTAAAGAAAGGTATTTTCTTTATTTTATTGCAGGAATAAAGATTTATAAGTGATGGAAGAAAAAATCATGAAATGGAGCAAATTTGGATCAAAAAGGAGAAAATTCATGCAAATATAACTACTTCACCGACGGCGAGATCGAAGCCTCCGACGGCGAGATCGAAGCCGCCGACGGCGAGATCGTGAGGAGAAATTTCTGAAGGAATTATAACTACCTCGCCGACAGCGAGCCCGAGCCCGCCGACAGCGAGATCGCGCGGTTTGAAGACCTTCTAGAAGCCCCGCTGACGGCGAAGTCGTTTCCCGCCGACGGCGAGCTAGTTCAAAATGCATATACATTGAACCTGGACACTTTTTGAAGAGGTGTTTAAGCACCCCTTGGACCTTACTTACCTCTATAAATAGAGGCCGAATTCTAGTGTTTAGGTGTGTCTCTAGAGTCTTCTCTGTGTCTAATTTAGTGAGTTTGAGTGTGTTTAATGAGTTCATTAGTTTAATTGAGTGCTATTTAGTTGTTGTATTAGAAGGAAAAGTCAGAGGAACTTCAAGGAGTCTGCTTGGGAGGAAATTAAGATAAGTATTTTTGTTTATTGTTGTTAACTTTAAATGAAATCCATGCTTTGCTTTATTCCCATGCATTCTGAGTAGTTTTCTTAGTCTTTCTCCTTATTTATGAAAATTATGCAAATTGATGAAATTAAATAGAAGCACATAATATAATATTAAAATAAATTGTGATAATTTTTTACTTAAAACTTAATTTACTTTCAATCTAGCCAATTGAGTAGTTAAAATATGTTGAATTATCAACTATAATAAAAATTACATCCAATATTCAGGGAAGTCAAAAGCCTTGGAAGGCGGGTGCAAATAAATAGGAAAATATTAATTATTGGGCGTAGAATTGGATATTTTAGTGTGACAGACTAAAATACTCAATTCGGTCCTACTGTTTGAGAGCTGAAGTGTAGATGTTAGCCCTCAAGTGAGGGGAATGTGGGAGCTCTAAAGTGGCAGCCAGTATCCTCCCAGACTTAGCCGCAGATTCGGTAATCAAACATAGGATTAGTCAATGTTCTTTGCACCTGGACCAAAGGGTAAAGAATAGGAATGCTCCTATTTGTCAAAATACAATTTAAAAATTCTATTTTAAATTCATCATTCACTTAATTTTCTAAAAACAAGGAGAAGGATACTTTTTCTGAATTATTTAAATCAACTTATTTTGAAGCATTAGTTTACTTTAGTTTGCTGTAGTTACTTTAAATTTCCGTTCACTTTATTCGTAAGTAATTCCTTTAAATTTAGCTGATAACAAATCTTTTAAAAACTTCCCTGTGGGATCGATAACCAGGACTCCACTAGAGCCCTGTATTACTTGATACGATACGTATACTTGCGTATAATCCACATTATACATTAAATCATATATCTATATTTAAAGCGGGATCAAGTTATTGGTGTCGTTGCTATAAACATAAATTGCATACATAAAAAAAGTGGGTCAACTAACATAGAGAGAGATTTATTAGTTATCTTTTATGCCTTTGAAAAATTTAGATCTTACTTAATTGGAGCCAAATGTATAGTGCATACTGATCATTCTGCTATTAAAAATTTAATGTAAAAGAACGATGCTAAACCAAGATTAATTTGATGGATACTTTTAATGCAAGAATTCGATTTTGAGATCATCGATAGAAAAGTGGTTGATAATCAAATAGCTGATCATTTATCTAGACTTGAACAACCAAAATTGACTGATTTTGAAAAGAAAATAATCAAAACTTTCCCTGATGAGCAGCTGTATAATATTACATAAGGAAATATACTATGATATGCTGATATTGTAAACTACATCATTAGTAATATTTTACCACTGGAATTGACAATGCAACAATGGAAGAAATTCAAATATGATGCTAAATTTTATTTTTGGGACTACTATCTATATAAGCAATGTAAAGATCTTATTATTAGAAGATGTGTTCCTTATGAAGAAACTGAACAAATTATTTAAGGATGTCATGATTCTGAATTCGGAGGACATTTCAGAATTGATAGAACAACACATAAGATTTTATAATTTGGATTTTATTGGCCTACTATTTTTAGAGATGTTTATAGATTTATCAAAACCTATGATATATGTAAGAGAAAAGGCAATATATCTAGAAGAAATGAAATGCCTCTTCATTTTATTTTGGAAGTTGAGATTTTTGATGCTTGGAGATTAGATTTTATGGGACAATTTATACCTTCATTTGGGAATTTATATATATATAATTGCTGTTGATTATGTATCAAAATGGATTGAGGTAATAACTTTACATAAGTGTGATGCTAGAAGAGTTTTGAGATTTTTAATGAAAAATATTTTCACAAGATAAGGAATGCATAGAGTAATCATCACTGATGGAGGATCCTACCTTATGAATAATTTGATTCAGAGATTGGTAGAAATATATAATATTATGCATAGAATCTCTACAGCTTATCATCCCCAAACTATTGTCTTAGCTGAGGTATTTAATCGTGAAATTAAACAAAGAAAAAACCATAAATCTTGAGAAATTAGATTGATCTGTTAGATTAGACACCGCTTTATGGGCATACAGAATTGCTTATTAAATTCTTATAAGGATGTCCCCTTATAGATTAATTTTTGGAATGACTTGTCACTTTCCAGTTGAATTAGAATATAAAGCTTATTAGGCGATAAAGAACTTGAATTTGAATTTGAAAGATGCTGGTGAGAAAAGACTGTTGCAATTAAATGAATTGGAAGAAATCAAAAATGAATCATATGATAATGATAAAATATATAAGGAGAGAAGAAAAATATGACATGATCAGAAAATTATTAAAATTGAATTTGAACCAGGGAAAGAAGTTCTATTATATAATACAAGATTGAAATTATTTTCTGGGAAACTGAAATCTAGATGGATAGGACCTTTCACTGTCGTAAAATCTTATCAATTTGGGGCTGTAATTATTCATGACCCTAAATCTATAAGAATATTCAAAGTTAATGGATAAAGATTAAAACCATATTTTGAAGGCAATAAACTTAATTTCATAGAGGTTTTAATGTTGGATCAACCTGAATAACCTGAGGTTATGTCAGGCTAACGACGTTCAACCAAATGCTTTGTGGGAGGTAACCCACAGTTATTGAGTGTTTTGCTTGTTTAATGTGTTTTTTTTGTTTGATTGTTACTTAATTAAGTCCTACCCTTCCTTAAATATCATAAAAAATATTAAAAAATGAATCGAATCAAAGTTTGGAAAGAATTTGGATAAAATGAAAGTTTGGAAAAAATTGAACTAGCGCCGGACAGCACTGCCATGTCGGCATATTTTTAGGTTGTGTGTTTTATTTTGAAAAGTGGTCGCCTAACAGAAGTTGTCGGCAAATTTTTAATTTAGTTTAAATAAATAAATTGAAAAGTAGTATTTGATTTTGAAAATAATTTTAAGTTTGAAAAATTTTAAGATATGAAATCAAGCCGATCTCACATCCCAAATAGTTTATATAAACGAATACCACACCACAAACCGTGTATCTATCCCTAAGGATAGACACATCGCTTGATGGTGGGGCTCGATTAAATAAACTAGAAGATTTGTGACATCCGTTTGGTCCGCGAACCAATTTTATAAGCCGACAAGTTTCCCCGCTTAATATGAAAACATTAAACGGGGTTTATATTACTCGGGTTCTTTAAAATTCCCTATAAGGGCAAGCCCCTATAGTTAATTACATCTTAAGTGACGGGAATCACCTAAGAAAACTCTCGATAATAATCAATGATTCGCTCTCAAGAATTTCAAAGTTTAAGGTTTTCAAAGATTGAATTTTGGAATTTCAATAGGGAATGGATCAAATTTTTGGAACATTTTGTTTTGTGAATCCAAAGGAAGAAAGGTAGGAGAAATCACTGATTCGAAGTGAACTTCGATAATTTCCCGACTATCCTATCATTTGGCTTGAATTTAGGAAAGTCCTAATGTTTATTTAGTATTTCAATCTTGTCGATCTTAATTAATTAGGGCTTATATTTGTATGATAAAATCAAACAAATAGCTCTAGAAAATGTGAGGGTTTATATCGTATCGGACGACTACCTCGGAATCCTAAGACCGGTTAGGGCTTAATTTGCAATGCAAATGCCTAACGAAGAGTTGAGGATTTATGTTGCACTAAGTGCAAGCTACCTCGAAATCCTATGGTTTAGTTATTTAATTCTAAGAAATGTTTAGCCGATGTAGACTCGGGTTTTGCCGATGACGATGGTCATGCCGCCCACCATGCTCCGAGCTCCTTGTTGTTGCAGAGGTTTAGTTTTAGAAATCATAAATCGGGAGTTGAGAAAAGTGTTTTGGTTTAGAGAAAATCTTAATTTCCAAGTGTTTTTTATGTTTTATTTAAAACAAATCTTAAAGTTGATTATAACGACACCGGTTAAGATCCCACGGTTCCATCCTTCCGGCATCATTATTTTTATCGGATTCACTTAGTCCGGATGAATTTGCTAAACTCAATCGAATGAGTTCCACACTTTCATTTAGATCGCTGGAAATCCCGTTAGCAACACGTAGGTTACATCATCCGAGGTATTCCCGATCATCCAACGGGACGTTTTAGTTTAGTTGCAATTGTAGTTTTGTGTTCGTTTGTGATTAAATTTTGAGTTGTTTTATATTTTGAAATGTTGTGGCGGTGAATTTTATCTTGCAATGACTTTTAATTTAATTTTGGTTTCAGTTTTAGGGGGCTATCCTAAAGGTGTGAGTTTTCATGCAACAGTTGTTTTATCATGCAAGAAAAATAAACGCAGTTGCAATAAAGTAAATTGCAATAATGTAAATTGCAAGAAAGTAAATTGCAATAAAATAAAAGCGTACCTGGAGGGTCTTCCCGTCATCCCAAGCTGCACTTAAAACACAATTAGAATGTTTAAGCAAGTTCCTAGGTAAAGCTAAGGGAAAGGTTATGGTTTTCTACCAAATTCCTAATCCTATACTTAGTCATTTCCTATGACGTCTAGGTTCTTTGTGTTTTGGTTTAAGGACGATTTTCTTCATCAAAGAATAATCAAATTCAATTGTTCTTATAAATATCCTATCATATCGAGAAAGTGCTTAAGAAGGATCTTAAACATCTTTTCAATATTTCTAGGATTGTTTTAAGTCCAAATGAATTTAATTATATAAATGAATCGATCGTCCGAGGTTTTCAAGTCTTGTTAACTTGCTCAGTGAACTAGGACATTTGAATATCCTATGAGTGAGATAACATTTCACTTGATGTTCTATTTAGGAGTTATAATAATCAAAGCTTTCAAGGTAAATTAGTATTCAGTGATTTGATTTAATTTAAAGGGTTTAAATTTGGAATAGTGTTCAAGTTGTTTTATATTTAATTTCTTTTATGTCTTAGGTGATGTTATATTTAATTTAACTTAATTTAATTGAGTTTTAATTTAGTTTAACATAATTCAATTTAATTTGACTTGGTGTTTAATTAATTTGATTTGATTTAACTTTAATTTAATTATTTAATTTAATTTAATTTAATTTTAATTATTTAATTATTTAATTTAATTTAATTTTTTAATTTAATTTAATTTAATTATTTAATTTAATTTAATTTAATTTTAATTATTTAATTTAATTTAATTTAATTGTTTAATTTAATTTTAATTTAATTTTAATTAATTTAATTTAATTGTTTAATTATTTAATTTAATTTAATTATTTAATTTAATTTAATTTTAATTAACTTAATTTAATTGTTTAATTTAATTTAATTTAATTATTAAATTTAATTTAATTTAATTTTTAAATTTAATCTTAATTTAATTTATCTTTAATTTACTTTATTTTTAATTTTAATTGAAATTAAGTCTTTTAATATTTTAAATTTGAGTTATCATTTTAATTAAAAATTGAGTATTAGTTGATATAATTAATTTAGGGATTTTTTAAATTAAAGAATAAATCTCTTCCTAATAAAGATCCCTTATTTTAATAATTTCAATTTTATTATTCTTCCAAATTTAATCTATTATTTAATTAAAGTTTAATCATTTTAAAATTATTTAATGGGTTCCTACCCTTTAATTATTTAAATTTCAGTCATCCAAATCAGATTAGGATCAAATATTTTACTTGTTGATTTTTTATTAAACCTAAAGTTTTAATTAAGGATTAAAGATTTTAATTACCATTTTACCCTTTAAGCTTAATAATTTCATAACTCACTAAATTGAACTCAAATGAACTTGAAATTTTTATGTGACTTTACTCATATGTCAATAAAGACATGAGAGGAGAAAATGTGATTTTTCTGTATTTAATTTATTTATATAATTATTTTTGGTGGAAAATAGAGATTTTCAAGGAAAATTTGATAACATGACCAAGGGAAAAGTTTCTGTCCTTAAGAAAATTAGGGGACATTCCTAATGACCAGAGAAGCACTTGGACCAATTTTGGTGATTTTTTGAATTATATTATTTTTATTATAATTATTTTAAGTTTTTGAGTGTTAATTAATTTAAAAATAAGATAAATGTTGAAAAATGGATTTTATATTTTTCAAAAATCTCTCTAATATCAAGGAAACCAGAGAATCAAATTTTGCAATTTTCTGATTTTTCTATGATTTATTATAATTATTTTAGTGAAAATGTTAGAAAATACATTTTTTTTAATTTTAAAATTTCCCTAGGGTTTTAAAATTCAATATCTCACTAAATAGACCTAGGAAAAATGTGGGATTTGTTCCTAAGTGATTAGAATTCAAAATGTGACATTTTGGTGAATTTTATTATTTTTGTGATTTTTATTATTTTTTAATTATTAAAAATATTAAAATATTATTAAAAATCAACTTTTTTAGAAAATTGAAATTTTAATTTTCTTGGGTTCCCCTGATATCGAGAGGCTCCAAAACCAATTTGGTGAATTTTAAAAAAAATATTTTAAAAGTTATGAATTTTTAAAGTTTAAAATGGCTAAGTGGCTTAATCAACCCAATTAGTGGGGCTAACCAAGTCCAATTGACTTCAAATTTTTATGGTGGATTCCTCTGATCCTAAAGGTCAGTGGAGAATTGATTTCAAGTCAATTTGATGCCTGGTTAACTCTAATTAATTAAAGACCTATTTTAGGTGTTTAAGCCAATTAGGGTTAATGCGAGTGAATTAACTCAAGTCCTATTTTTCCTAGAGTTCTCTGCGGTCATAAGGAACATCACCAAATATTTCTAGAATTTATTTCACAACATGCTAATTTTTGGAATTAAAATACTCAAAACAGACAACATGCATTTGAAAAATAAATAACTTTTCACGGAGATGGCCTCCGACCTTGGAAAATTCGGGGAATGTTCCCAAGTTCGGAGGCTTCAAAAGCCCTATGGTCTCATGCCATGGTGAATTGTATACATGCATGGAGAATTAAATGTATGCGAGAGAGTAAATAAATCATAAAAAATAAAATACTTAATTAAATTAAATGATTTCTTTTCCACATTATTCTCCTCATTCACTGAGCGAGAGGGTATTTTTATTTTATTTTTGTGATTTTTCTACACAAAGATATGGATTTTTGAAGTTTAGGGAATTAAATAAATAAGAAAATACCCTAATTTTCTATTTATCCACGCGGCGCCGCGTCGACCTCGGCAGACTCCGAAACGCCGCGTGTCGCGCTCCCATTCGACGCCGCCATCCGAGTCGGCGGCCGGGCCCCGCGGTTCTCGTACCGTCTCCCGGTCCGACGCAATCCCGGCCGTCCGTGCGCGCGTGTATCGAATGGACGGCATCCGTTCATCGTCCCCAAGTGTTCTCGCCCGAGAGCCGTCCACACTAAATCCCTAAGATCTCACTCGATTCTCGATGGATTTTCATGTTCTTATGCTCTATGGATTCGTCTTGAAGAGACGAACACATCTATACGGCTAACATGCATTGAAACTAAGGCATTTGAAATGGAGAATCTCCGAAGCTCGGGATGAATAGTTAACTCATACCTTAGCTCGGAGAAGTGTGGCTTCAATCCGAGAGTTGTTGCACCTTCGATTGGGTCCCGGCAAGCTCCGGATGAAGTCTCCCGGTGCAGTGAATTGCCTAGCTATGAAAGTGACCACAGTCGATCACAAAGCTTGGAGGCTGGAGCAACTGGGTGGCTCGGAGATGGGGCTTTCGAGTGGGAAACTTCTCCTCTTGGTCCGAGTGAAGGTGTAGGACCAGTCAATTTGAGGATTGGCTCAACGTGGCAAAGTGTCCCGGTTTTGGGTGGAATTTCGGTTGAGAAATTGGGCTCTGTTGGTGGGGATTAGGGCAAATTGACACCTGAGGATCAACTGCTCTCAGGATGGTGAAGGGTTTGGAACAATTTTGGCAGAGTTTCGGCTGGGTTTGTGCTTGGCTCCCCTTTGGCCGAGAGGGTGAGGGGTTTAAATAGGAGAGGGTGGAAGGCCTCCCAGGGGGAGTTAGGGCTTGGGATCAGCTGCTCTGGTGAGGAGAAGATCGGCCATGGTAGCCAGCTGGGGATGGGGCGGCTCGGCGAGTGAGAATTTCAATGTTGGCTCACATGTGAACTTTCGGCCATGGTGTTTTCCGGCGGCCCGGTGGCCGGCCGGCCGAGCATGGGTCACCCTCGAGGTCGGGTGGGTCGGGGTCGGAGGTTTGTGCAATCAATTGGCCATGGACATGTGTAAAGGCTTTGATCCAAAGTGGAATGGGGCATGGCTAGATTTGAACCTAAATGGGTCAACCCACCCATTTGGGCTAGGTGCACCACCCAAGGCCTGGTTTTGGTCGAGGGAAAAGTGATTTGGCTCGAGCATAATCGGTAGGGTCAAGTCACCATCCAAGCACAATTAGGCTTAAGCATGGTTTAGTGGAAACATGGAAGTGGTTAATCACCTTTAGGAATTAAGGAAAGAGCCTCCTCCTTTTGCCCAAAATGGCATGGTGACATGTAAAGAGGCTCTCATGGCTTGCATATGGCTTATGCATGGCTCCATGGCTCCATTTGGCTTGGGAAAAGTAAAGTCGATTTCATGGAAATGGATTTAAGGAAAATTTTAGTATTTAGGGGTGATTTGGCATGAGGCTTCATTTGGAATAATTCAATGATGATTTTAGGACTTAGGTAATGGATTTAATTAAATGGATGACAAATGGAGATGTCATGTGGGCTTTAGGGTAGATTTGGGCTTTTGAATTTTGAAGGAAATGGAGCTTTTAAGAAGGTTTAAGGGAAGTGGGCTTTTAAGTTTAAGGATGTGTTCATGGATGGGAATTTTTGTAGAAGTTTGGGCCAAATAGTTGTTGGTTTTGGTTTAGGGATGTTTCATGAATAATTTGAAATAGATTTAAGGTGGTTTGGGTTTGAATTGGGTTGAATTTGGGTTTATTTGGTAAATGGGCCAATGTAGGTCAAATTAGGCTAACTTGGGCCAATGTTGGGCTAGGGTTGAAATTGATGTAAAATAAATGTTAAGAAATGTTTATGGGAGTGTTTCAAAGAGGTTTTGGCTCTGGTTGGGTTTTAATTTTGGGGTTTGGGCCTATTTGGGTTAGATTTGGGTTTAGGTCGAAATTGGGCTTTTTGATTTTGGGTTGAATTTGAGTGGGGTTTGGGTCAAAATCTTGGGCAAATCATGTTAGTGTTTTGTTTATGAGGATGTTAAGGAAGTTTTAGAAAAGATTTGGGGTTAATTGGAGTTGAATTGGGTGAGTTTGGGTTAAGTTTGGGTCATGGGTCCAAATTTGGGCTTTAAGGCCCAAAGTGAAATTGGATCCAAATGTCAATCAAATTGGACTTGGATTTGGTCTAAATTGGTATTGGGAATGTTGAATTGAAGTTTAGAATTGAATTGGACCAAAATTGGGGTCAATTGGGTATGTTTGGTTTGACATTGGGTCCACTTTGGGTTAAAATGGGTCGATTTGGGGGTTTTGACAAAAGTAGGGTAAATTGACAAAATTGGCCCATGGTGTAATTGGACAAAATGAAATTGGGAATATTTGGGATTTTCTGGAATTTTCTGGGAATTTTCTGAATTTTTGGATTTTTAGGCCAAGAAGGGTATTTTGGGTATTTGGAGGGTATTGGGGGGTTTTCTTGGAATTTTTGGTATTTTTGGGTATGGATGATCAATTTGAGTGATGTGGAGGTGTTTGGGATTGATTTTGGAAAATTTTAGGTAATTTGGAGATTTTGCAAAAATTTGGGTAATTTCAAGGGTTTTGGGTAGGTTTAGTAGGTGTAGGGTCTCAGGGGTCAAAAATTGAAAATTTGGGAAATTGAAGATTGGGTGAATTTAGGTGGAAAGAAATCATTTTGGTTGAGCCATGAAGCCATTTCAAGCCCATATGAGCCATGAAAGGACTCATTTGAGGCATTCATTATGTTGTTCCTAACCCTCTTAGCCAAGGGCTTAGGGGTTAAGGACCATCCATGTGAATCACCTACATGAGTCTGGAGGTCAAGTTGGGTATGGGTGTGGTTTTAGGAAGTGTGTGGAAATGTAGTGTGTAAGTGTAGTGTATAAGTGTAATGTGTGTGTAAGTCAGCCCCTTCATCAGACCAGACCACCTGGGGTAGTCCTAAGGCCAAAGAGTCCTATAGGAACTCATCCTTTAAACTTCCACATTTGATTTCAACCCTCTAGGTGATTAGGGGTCTATGGTCAAGTTTGTGGAGTTTGCAGGGAGTTTAGAAGTGGTTTGAATTTCTAAAAGGCGGGTCCCAATTCTAGTCCTCTAAGATAGTCAAAGGAAAAAGCCTAAGGCTAGATCCTAAGCACTAAAAAGAAGAAGGGAAGACCTCATCAAAAATGAGGTCAACATGCCATCAGCGTCAAACCGCACTGTTGTTCAAAAAATAGTTTTTTGTTCTTTGTCATATTTTGGCGGTTTTTGGCGTCATTTCTTCCATTTAAACTCTCAAAAACTGCCCCTAAATGCCAAAACCACCAGAGAAACATAAAGGAAGATCCCAAATCTCATCCAAATGGATTCCGACTAGATCGAAACTTCAAACTTTCATGTTTTCAACCTTAGAAAGTTTGTCAATTTCAAAGCACAATTTCTATTCAATAAGAATATCTCAAAGAAGAGGTTGATTAAGGAGCAAGGCTTCATGAATTGAGGTATGAATTCTCCTACTACTTGCATTGAAGAAATCATTGTTCAAAGACGTTGGGAAGTGTTATGTTACACTACTACCGCCGTAGTCATCCCTGTTATGAAAGAATTTTATCTAAACCTTTATGGAATCAACCAAGGATCAGTCTATGTGTGAGGTAGGTATGTAACATTTACTCCTGCAAAGATTAATGATATATATATGATTGCGAATGTGTCAATCTCCCACTATTCAAATTTTACCCCAATGAAAGACAACATGCATGATATATACAGATATTTGACGGATGAAAATAATGGCTGGGAGATAAGAGATAACATGTATGTAAGTTTTTTGACCACACTGCTAAATACTACGTTGAAGCACTTAGATTATTTTATATGTGCAAAATTACTCCCAACTCTGAAAATCAGTAAAGTAACCAAGAAATGTGCTATTTTGAACTATTGTATTTAAATAGTGATGCTTTTTGATGTTGGTTCTATAATTGTGAAATATGTTTTAGGATTAATCATACATGGATCATATGGGCTTGGACATCCTTCCACCATATTTCTCCTCTACAGTCAATCAAAAGTGCTATATGAAAATTGGGAGAGAGTACTACCTTGGAAGCCTATAGACCCAACGGACGAACATAGTAACCAGGCAGTTGGAAATATGAATGACATAGTATCATTGAAGATCAACCATCTCAGAGTTTAACACCTATTCCTCCTTACTTCCTTGAAAGTTCACAGATCATTTTAAAGAAGATTAACAAATTGGAGAAAGAAATGCAACACCTGATGAATGCAATCAACAATATATCTGAATTCTTTGATCTCCTGGATTGGAGAATGAAGGAACAAATTGATCATTCTGGGTACCTTGAAGGAAGTCTGATACGTTTGAAGAGAAGAAAGGGTTGGATTGAGGAGGATTCAATTGAAGAATTCCCGTTTCGTCCATTCTACAATCTGTTCGTTTACGTTAAATCAATTGGAGATATAGGAGTTGATGATAGTTCTGAGGAAGAATAGAGACTTGATTATTGCGTTAATGTGTTTATTCGTTTGAACTTATTACTTAATTTGATTTGTTTGAATGTTATATTTGAACTTGCTTTCTTGTTTAGTTTTCAGTGTTAGTGTGTCGTGGTTGTGAGCGACGCTGAAATTTAGTGTTTTGTGGCTTGATGATGTATAAAGTTTAGTGTCACTTATGTGTGTTTGTAATTTAGATTTTCTATATATCCAAGTGATGTTTTGTGTTGTTTGTGTAAAAAAAAATTATTTTCCATGGCTTTAGTATGTTATTCAATGCTTAAATGGACTAATTAGACACTGGTGTGGGCCTGAAATGATCGAAATTGCAAAAAAAAGTTGGAAGGCCAGATTTTAAACTGGCGCTGAATGGCGTAGCTGCTAGTACTGGACCATGCTAAAAGTCAGAGAGTTTGGCTTATTGAATCAAAAATAACGCTGAATGGTGCTGTCATGAGCACTGGACCGCGCCCAACAGACAAAAAGCCCATAAACCCTCAAATTTCACAATTTAACCCTAGGACCCACCATTTTTACCTAAACCATCACCTTCTACCTCTAGCCAAGGCCGATTTTTGCACCTAGGGCTCACTTGCATTTGGATTGAAGCGATTTTGTAGCTGAAGTAGTTCAGATTTCATATTCTCTCAGTAAGAGCTTCAATTTAAACTAGATATTTTTCGATTTTGACTGTGGAAATCTCCTACATTAGGAAGATCCAAAGCTTTGAGATTTTTAGAGAAAATTTGGAGATTTTTCAGGGTGTTGAAGTTCTTATTTATTAAAATTTACTTTGAAGCCTATAAAATTGTAATTTTGAGATTGATTTGGATTAATTTGATATTTTTAGAAAAATGGCTCCATGAATGGCAAAAGGGAAGAAAAAATTTGAGTATGATGAGAGTAAATTAGTAAATTTTAATGCTTATTCCCGCTATAGTACATTTCTTAGCAATAAGAAGTGTATTCAAGAGAAAGCCTTTGAAAATCCTGGATGGAAATTTGAGGGGTTATGTAGTTCAATTTGTGTGATTTTGAATTTTGGGGCAAAATTAGGTATTTTGATTTGGTTGGATTTAGGTTAGGTTTGATTTGGTTCTAGTCCAATTGAGGGTTCAAATTGGTCTAGAGGAATGTCATGAAGCATTTAGAATTTAAATTTGGGGAAATTGGATTGGTTATGGAGTTCAATTTAGGGGAATCTGGAGATATAGTTAATTTGGGGTAATTCACTAAGACTTGGAATTTGGGCTTGAAATTAGGTTCAATTGGACTTGAATTGGTCTCAATTAGGATTGTTCATGAAGAATTTTGATTTTGAATTGAAATTAGGTGAGATTAAAATCAGTTTGGTGGAAATTGGGGATAATTTGGGCATTTTGGGTCTTTAAGGGCAATTTGGGGATTTGGGTCAAAACTAGTCAATTTGGTCAAATTGAGTTCAATGGAGTGGTTGGAATTGAGTTTGAGATCATTTGGAGTGATTTTGGAGATTTTGGAAATTTTTGGAATTTTTTGGGGTATGAAGGGTCTTTTCGTAATTTTGACAAATTTAGAGGTATTTTAAAAATTTTTGGTAGTTTGAATGATTTGGAATAGTTTGAAATGATTTTTAAAGAGAATTTAAGAATTATGGTAATTTTTGGAAAATTAAGGTTTTAGGGCATTTTGGTAATTTGGGAAATTTTGGGCTAAAATGTCAAATTTGGGAATTTTGGTAAAATTAAGATCAATTGAGTATGTTAATCATGGAATCACCTTATTTGAGCCATGGACCAAAGAGAAGTCCCATTTTGGATCCTCCAATTGTTAATTCTAGCCAAACCCTAGCCTAGGGCTAAAGGTTTGGGGGACCACCTACATGAGTTTCTAAAAGAAGTGAGGAACCAGGTTATGTATGTTTGGTTTAGGGTTTTAGGCTATGGGTGAAAGTGAGAGGTCTAAGTGTGTAAGCTTGCCCAAGACTAGATCATCAAGGGTTGACCCTAAGGCTAGGCAATCCTATTGAAATTCCTTCTTCGAGGTCCGTCACATTTAACTCCAACCTACTAAGTGCTAGAGGTTAGCAATCAAATATGTGGAACTCCAAGAAGAACAAAGAGGTGTTTAGAACTTCTAAAGGGGTAAGATTCTATCACTAGTCCTCTAGGATTGTCAGCAGGAAAGTCCTATGACTAGATCCTAAGCTTCTCAAGATGAAACTAGACCTCACCAAAAATGAGGTCAACACGTACAAGCCATGACCTTAACCTCGATTCGTTCTCATTAAGTTGAGGGTTTGGAGGTCATGGGAGTACGTGGTGCGGGTATGAAACCAATAAAGTTCTATTGTTGTTCTTTTTGTTGCAATCCTGAAATATAATGCAAATTTAGAAGAGGAAATTTCAAATGAATTAATGGAATTACCTTTTGGCTACTACTCTCCCTATGTTCAAAAACTTGTTCATCCTAGTTTTGTACCTGGTCAGTTGACCAAGGAAAGATTACACCTCTTTAAAAAATTATGGAACACTAAAACTCAGAATTATAACTCAGAAGAAGGTGTTGGATTCGGCATAATCAGGCTGGTCGATGCTACATAATTTTTTCTGGTTGTTTAAGGCAAAGCTGAAGAAAAATGCCTTGAAGAAGAAGAAAATCTAGAAGAACCTCAGATTGAATATGCACGACCAGAGCTCAACTAGGAAATCAAGTCAACATTTGATGAATTAAGGGAAAGCAACCTAAGGACTTAAGATGATCCTAGAAACACTTTCATTAGCTCATTATTGAAAGATGAGGAATTTTTGGAAATAATAAATTTATTGTAAAAATTCAGAGATGGTTTTGCATGGAGCTACGATGAGATGTCGGGCCTTACATCGGAGGTCGCTATTCATAATCTTAGAATAGACCTATTCATAACCTCGGTAAAGCAAGCTTTCATGATGATGCGCCTTGAAATTGAGCTACATGTAACCATCAAGGTTAAGAAGTTGATATAGGCTAACTTTGTACGAGAAGAACAATATCTGACTTGGTTAGCTAATGTAGTGACAGTCAGGAAGAAGAATGGTTAGATTTAGATTTGTGCAGATTTTAGAGACCTAAACAAAGCATGTCCAAAGGATGAGTTCCCATTACCGATCCTGGAACAGATGGTAGACATTGCATTGTCACATGCAATTTTTCACTTATGTATGGATCATTCGGGTGTGGCCAATTAAGATGGAACTAGAAGATGCGACTTTTAGAACGCCGATCATGATCTACTAGTACACTATCATGCCATTCGGTTGAAGAACACCGGAGCAACTCACCAACTAACCATGACGAGAATTTTTGAAGACCACATCCAAGACCAAGTAGAATGCTATGTGGATAATTTGGTCATCAAAAGTAAATAAAGATAAAACCATTAATATGATTTGAGGATTGTCTTTGAATGATTACGATAATTTAATCTTAAAATGAATCCCTGAAAGTGCACCTTCAGTGTCACCTTTGGGAAATTCCTAGGATTTTTTGTCCGTCATCGAGTAATCGATATCGATCTAGAGAAGATCAAAGTTATCTATAAAATTCCACCCCCTAAAATCTTCAAATAATTACAATCTTTTGAAGGGAAACTGACATACCTAAGATGCTTTATATCTAATATGTTAGGAAGGTGTCATCCCTTTTTGACATTAATAAAAAGGATGCCAAATTTATTGGGATGACAAATGCCAGCGAGCATTCACAGATATTAAACAATATCTGATGACGCCTCTTGTGTTAGCAGTTCCAGTCTCGAGTAGGCCTCTGATACTTTATACAGTAGCTTTAGACAACTCTCTTGGATCCCTTTTAGCCTAAGTCAGTAATGAGGGTAAAGAGAACGCTCTCTACTACCTTAATCATTGTCTAATTCTAGTGGAGGTGAAGTATCCTCCCATCAAGAAGCATTGTCTAGCTTTAGTCTTTGCCTCTCAAAAGCTTAGACATTACATGCTATCTCACAAGGTCAACCTAATCTCAAAACCTAATCCGTTGTAATATTTGATGACACGACCTACACTTTATAGAAGGTTAGCAAGGCGGTCGATGATTTTATTTCAATTCAATATAACCCTAGTACCCCTTCGTACAGTTAAAGGACATATTTTAGCAAATTTTCTTGCAGCGCATTTGTTGCTAGCTGATTTTCCTCTTAATGACAATCTACTGGATGAGAAATAATGAATGTAGAGCGTCCCAATGCTTAATAATGTGAAATGTATTTTGACGAAGCTTCTTCAACATGAAAAGAAAAGGATTCAAGAAAAATATTACTCAAAAAGCAGGAATTGGTTTGGTATTCATTAAGTCAGATCAAGGAATGATAATGTACTCCTACCAATTAATAGAGCAATGTACGAACAACTAAGTAGAATATGAGGCCCTAATGACCGAATTAGAGTTGGAAATCTCAATGGAAATAATGGACTTTGACATTTTCAGCGACTCATAGCTAATTATCCTGTAAGTGGCCGGACAGTGTAAGATTCTGAAGCCAAAATTGTTACAATATTTTCGTTATGCGATGACACTGTTGGAGCAAATCCCCAACATAATGCTATATAAAATATTGAGAAGGGATAATGCTCATGCAGACGCTTTAGCCAAGCTCACTAAAGAGTTAGCATGACCGCCAAAAGATTTGATTGATGTCATGATATAAGGGCGATAAGCGTTGTATCAAATCAAAATGGACATTGTACAAAACTTAGAAAAAGAGAGACAATAGCTGTAGTGGTCAAGGACTCAAAATATTGGTGTTAACCTTTTTTTGAATACTTGCAAACTGGGGAACTCCTAGAAGACAAGTTAATACTCATCAGAACAAGAAGAGAGCGTTCTCATGTTTTGTGCTAACTCTATTTTGTAGGACAACATTCTGAAGAAAAATTAATGAACTTCAAAAAAAAAAAAATAACAAAACAAAAATTTCATTGACAACCAAATAAAACTAAACAGTGACAACAAAATGACAATAACCAAACTAAACAAAAATGATAAAAACAAAATAAAAACAAAACTTTAAGGCAGTACATGACATTTAGAAATATATTATGTTTAGGATTAAACATTGAGATTTTTTTACTTGATCATAATACTTAAAAAATTTCTTAGGGAACGAATGTTAACTTTAATCAAGAATTTTCTTAGATAGCTTTAATTGTCTAAGATGTAATTAACTATAGGAGCTTGCTCCTATAGGAGAATAAAAGACTTATAATAGGTAAAATACCTAATTCTCTGGTTATTAAGTGTCATGTGGTTTTACTTATACGAGAGTCTCAAGAATCAAGCACTCTAGTGTTTTCTCTGTAATGTTTACTACAATGAAAATATTTCGACATTTCCTATTCTACTGTTCTCTATTTTCATTAGCCCTTGTCCTTCATTCTTCGAGTTTCTTAATATCTAAGCATCCGTCACATGATCTAAAAGAATAAGTTACTTGGAGATTAGGACAATGTAGTAGATAAACAGAGTGGCGACTCAATAAAATAACATCCAACAACCAACCGGTCGATACGAGAATTGACGGCAACGTCAGCGATGACCTTCACTAACGCCATCAAGAGAGTGGCAACTCCGCTGGGGATTTTCATTCACCTCATCTCTCGTTAAATCATTTGTTCTATAAAGATTTTCTATCTTTTGATTGATAGGATCCTCTATTTCAAATCTAACGCTATTAAGAGTTATTCATTCCATAATGACAAAACAAAGTGACATAAAATAAGAAATTTCTAGTTTATAAGACGAGTCTATAATAAAATATCGAAGTTTTATTCTTCTGAATTTTCAGCAATACTATAATGGATTCTCCCAACTCGGTGTTTTCCTATTTTCAAGAGCTTAACTCACCAACAAGTGAAGATGATTGCTTTCACTAGCATGAGTTTGGAATTTTTGATGAAGCTGAGTTTGTACTGATTAGTCCATCCCAAAATATCACAGAGCCTTTCAAGGAATTTAACTTAGATCTTATTTTTGAAGAAGAGTTACCTCAAGAGTTTCCTATAGAACAATTGAATTTTGCAAAAATAGAAGAAGAGATTGATCGGAAAGTAAAGAAAGCTTGTATTGAAGATAATATTTTCTCACCATCCGTATATGAGGATGGATCTTGTTCCAATTGTGTTTCGCTAACCTGTACCAAATGAAGAAGTAAAAATTGTTCTTTTAAAATAAATACGAAAAGAAATGAAAGCAATAGTTTTGAAGCATCTGAATCCGAGGAAATTATTTTCAGAAACTCTTCTTCTTTAAAGAAAAATAATTTTTATCTAGTAACAATCGAGTAGGATGATAATACATTGTAATCTTTCCAAAGAGAAAAATCCCTGTCAATACAAACTATACATTCTGTGTTTAAAAGGCTTGCACAAAAAGACAAATGTTCAATATCTTAACTTATAGAAAAAATGGGATGTGCAGTTTCTATGACCATGAAAAGAAAACTTCTTGCACAAGAGAATTATACTTATCAAAAAATGGATAAACAATTCCCATTTGAATATTAATATACTCGTGTACTAGTTAAACTTCATTTAGGGCCAAGAGTAGAAGATATAACTATCTCAAGGGATAAAATAAAACATGATGAATTAATATTAGAGGCAGAAGTCATCTATCAAAATGAAAGCTCTTGTGCAAATTTTAAATGCAAGGGATCAATCTTATTCACAATACGATCATACACTTCCTAGAGCATCTCGCCCTATACTCAAGAATAATGTATGGAAACGTAATATAATAGAAGGAATATCTGATGTTGTGAACACGCCCGTGGACTTCTCAAAAAATACTTGTGAAAAACATCCTGTTAAAAAATTTGAAGAAAGATTAAAAAAATTAAAAGCTGATATCAAATAATTCTCAAAATGAAGAAAATAAAATTCTTCAAATAGTACAAACGAAGAATTTGCAGAAATAAACATGGTGGAGGCATGAGCTGCTTCCTCAGCATGAGATCTACCTTCACAAAGTGAAGAAAATGCGAAAGCAGAATTACGAATGTTTATTCGATAATAAAATGAGTAGATTAATCATCTCAAAAAAAAAGATGATATGATGACAGCTTTACAAAATCCGCCATAAACAACTCCACTACTTGCCCTTAAAATTATTAGGCTGGAGGCAATACATATTATTGAGCTTAAAAGAGAACCAATAGAAATTGAGGAAAGTACTTAAAAGAAAAAGGATTCTGCCCAAAGTGAAATTCCAAAAAGAGACATTACGCAACTTGTGGAACAAAAAATAAAAGTAACAATGGCGTGGGTGAGAGACAGATCATTAATTTCAAAGGGTAGACCCTATTCGGACGAATTTGATTATTCTAATATCTTGAAGGCTTTGTTACACCTCTTTTTAAAATGTTTGATGAAACTGGTAATTTTTGTGAGCATCTAGCACACTTCAGAGTGAGTTGCTGCAATGCAAGGGGTAGCAATGCTCTTCTATTCTGCCAATTTGTTAGGAGTCTTACAGGGGTTGCTTTTGATTAGTATGTAGAGCTTCCCAATGAGTCTGTTAAAACTTTTGTGGAATTTGAGAACCTCTTCATTCACCAATTTGCTGGAGCACAACATCACATAACAGTTGGTGATCTGGTAGTGGAGAAACAAAAGCCTGAATAAACTCTTATGAATTACATATTGTGTTGGAAAAATCTCAGCATGAAATATGAACTGCAACTTACCGAATAACATGCGGTTGAAATTCTACTTAAAAATATTCATGGTCCTATAGCTTTCATGCTTAAAGGATTTACAATAAAAATATTTAAAAAATTACTCAGCGAAGCTTCCAATCTTCAAGAGGAAGCTAAGCAAATGAGTGCAAAGAAAAAGTCCTAGAAAATAAAGCCATTTAAGACATTAAAAAAGAAATCAGGAAAAGTTGCGATGATAGACAAGGGTAAGCGGGTAATGCAAGTGCTTCCCGAGCAAAAGAAGCAACGACAAAAGACAAGTCAACCATTACCACAGTCACCTTCCCAACTGCAATTTCACCAATTGACTCCATCACAGACAGACGCGAAATCGATGTCCGAGAGAATGAATAAAGAATATCCATTCAAGATAAAAGCTGTTGAAAAGATATTTTGTAGCTTGTTAAAAGTGTCGAAATTCAAATTTCCTTAAGCTAAAAGACTTGGAGAAGTTGATATGAAAGATAATCCCAACTATTGTCCTTACTATAAGATGCTCAGACACAAATCAAAGAATGTATTTTCTTCAAAGACTGGTTGTAATGCAACTTAAAAGATTGTAATATAGTAATCCCAAAAGAATACATGATAGAACCCGAAAAGGGATTGATCAATATGATTTCGGTTAATGAACTTATTCCTATCAACCATCCCTATAATGAAGGCAAAGAAAATACTGCTTAGGGCAAATCTCTTAAGAAAACCTTTGTAGATCTACAAATTATCAAACTTTGACCTCAACCTTAAAATCTTCCATGAAAGAAAATAATAATAAAAATAAGGAAAAAAAGGGTTCAAGGTCTTATAGATATAGGGGCTACAGTTCCTTTTGTATCCTAAACTTCCCGTACTCCTTTATCTTCTACTAGGATACTATTCTCATATGAAGGGAGGAAATCCCTTGAGCCGCTGAATTTGTATGACTTCATTTTTATCCCTACTTTGAATAATAATACTTCCAGTTCTGCTTACATTTTTTCTATTTCTGATACCACTCCTGAAGATAAACAATTCAATTTTGATTCTGTATACAATACTCATACAATCTTGATAAGTCCAATGACAAGTAAAATGATGATGATAGCAATGAAAATTACAACAATGATGAAAATGAAGATGACACTGTTACAGTGGAACTACAAAAAATTCCAATTTCTATAAAATTAGAACTCTCTAACTTAGAGATAAAAGAGTCAAAAGATACATCAGTAGAAATAATTGAAGTCAATTTGTGAAGTGGAAGTGTTAAACCTTTGATAATGGCTCCTAAAGAAAAATAAAATCCAATAGTAGCACCAGATAAGATCATTCCTTTAGTACATCAACAATTATTTGAAGGAAATAAAGACAATCTCCATAACAGGGTGGACTATAATGTACTAGTCCATTTGAGAAAACTACCAGCCAAGTTGAGCTTCTACAATGCCTTCATGCTTTGTAAAGAAATGAGGGAATCACTAATAAAAGCTCTTTTGGATCCAGAAATATGTTTAGCTCAACTCACTAGTGTTACCTTAAATGAAGCTTATTCATTAGAAAAATAGACCAAGATAACATTCTCTGACAATGACTTTTTGTTCGGTATGACCAAACATAATCATCCACTATACATCACGGTGAAAAAACGACACCACACTTTTAAGGGTACTTATTTACCATGGTGCCTCGATTGTCATCATGAACTTAAGGAATCTCATACATTTGGACATTGAGGCTTGCAAATTAAAAAGGGATAAAACGATGTTACAAGGATTTAATCAACAATGAGAATGAGATGTAGGGTCAATTACATTGCTCTTAAAAATGGATGATTTGGTGATAACGACAAAATTCTATGTAGTTGATTCTGAAACTTCTTTTAATGCTTTACTTGGTCTATCATGGCTCCATGAACATAAAATGGTTCCTTCCACATTTCATTAATGTATTAAATATCTACAAAAGGGATATGAGTATTGTATCACAGGAGATCTGCAACCATTCTCAGTCAATGAATTTTGGATACATGAAGACACTGCATATTATGCTCCAATAATGAGAATAGTATTCTTCAAAGATGTAGTGGTGAAATACAGGAAAAAAAAGATAAAGGAAAAAAGATAAATGAAAAAGGCCATGAAAAGAAAAACAAATTAAAAGAAATTATTCATTGACACAGACAAAGGGCGGCAATTCTCATCAAACTTGCATCCGAGGTCAAGGTCGGGGATGAGGACGGGAGAAGGAAAGCCCAATCATTAAAATGAAGAAACCGTTTAAGTTTAAAATTTGTTTGGAATCTGAAAAAGAAAAAAAGAAAAGAAAAGACAACATCTGTGATTCCAAAAGATCCATAGTACAAAATGTCTCTTGAAGTAGAAGATAATGAAAAACAATTTAAGTCCATGTTCGAACGAATTGATCGCTAGATACATGCTATAAGCCTAGCTCCAATTTCTACATATAAAATTGAGAATTTAGTGGTCAAAGAAGTATGCGGTGAAGATAAAAAACCTATCAAGTTTATACTTGGTTCTTCTTCTTCTATTTCTGAGACAAATATAAAACTAGAACAAGAAAATCTTAAGAAATCAATGAAAATCTGACCGGACGATTTACAGACTTTTATTTTGCATGAATTTATGAACTTAAATTTTTATATGTTTATAATGATTTTGTAAAGTCCAAGCACTCAATGCAAGTATACGTATTTTATCATGTAATACAGAGCACTAATGGAGTACTGGTTATCGATCCCACAGGGAAGCTACGAAGTAGAAGAAAGTGTTCCACAATAGGTAATGTAGCACAAGAATCTGATACTCAAATTGCGCTTATAGTTTAATGCTTACTTCTAGTACCACTATGCAGAAAACAGTAACAATTAATCAAACCACAATTACTTCTAATAACTTTGAAAATAGAATTAACTAACAGACACACACTAAGTTATATATTTGAAATGTTTTTGATATATGAGAAAACTATCTTTCCTCTTACAATGAAAATATGATGCGTGGATGATATGGAATAATTATCTATGTTATTGTGTGAAATAGGAGCACAAATGTTTCTTTACCCTGAAAAGAGTACCCCCTCTTCCAAGCATGAAAAGAACATTGACATATCCTCTGTTTAGTCACTGAATCTAAGGCTAGGCTGGGAGGATACAGGCTCTCAGTACGGAGCTCCCACTCACCCTTCACCTGAAGGCTAACCTTCTAGTTTAGTTACTAATCTTAG
This sequence comes from Papilionanthe hookeriana x Papilionanthe teres, assembly GCA_022702705.1. Taxonomy (NCBI): domain Eukaryota; kingdom Viridiplantae; phylum Streptophyta; class Magnoliopsida; order Asparagales; family Orchidaceae; genus Papilionanthe; species Papilionanthe hookeriana x Papilionanthe teres. The sequence continues at coordinate 95,918,143 of CM040430.1, read as the reverse complement.
GACTAAATTGGGGATCTCAGCATGTCACCCTGAAACCTCTAACTTGAAGTCCATCAAAACTCATTTCTCTATTTATTTGCACTCAATTCTCATGAACTACGCAATTCATCCATGGAAATTAAATGGATTATTCATTATTATTGTAGGACACTAAATCCTTTCAGAATTAATGTTCAACTACATATTTTAACATATCAATTGGGCAGATCGAAAAGTAAATTAATTTCAAAATGAAAAACCATCACAATTTCTTCAATACATTAAAAGTACTTCAAATCCACATCAATCCATCATCACATATCTATGCAAGAAGCAAGACAAAGGAGACTACTCAGAATTCATGAAGAAGATACAATAAAACGTGGATTTTCTATATAAAAGAAAAGTCATACAAACCACAAAAAAATACAACTTATCTCTTTCTCTTCTCCAATGCAATTCCCATGAAGTTCCTTTGAATCCTTTTCTCTACTCTTTACAACACTTAATTCCCTCTTTAGAATGGAAAGTAAGAAGCAATCTCCCCCTTTACTTTTCTCCTTCACTCTTTAGAGAAGAATTCCTCCCAATTCTAACTTTTACACACTTTTCTCCTAAGCCCTAACACTCAACACACACTCTCCCTCTCTAGAACTTTAGAATAAATAATAAAAAACCACACAAAACCCCCACCATTTTCGTCCAAAAAGAGTTAGTTATAATTTAGAAATGAAATCCCAAGAGTTTCCATAGGCATTGCTTTAAAAAGTCATCAAGACTTCTTAAATTTGAATTCCACCGACATTGGGCGCCGGTGGCGCTCTATCGTCGATTTAATTACTGAGTCTCTGGAAAATGGCGCCGGCGGCGGCTATTTTGGCGCCAGCGGCGCCAGAACCTGTTTTCCTCTTTTTTGCTCCTTCTTGCTCCTTTTGCTCCGAATTCGTTCCTTTTTGCTTCTTTTCGCTCCAATAACCTAAAATCATCATACCTGCAACAAATCATGAAATATACCTTTCTTTAAAGTGCAATATCATCAAAAATGGGTAAAATTATATATAAAAAATAGTATATATTTTTGGTGCATCAAAATCCCCCAAACTTAACTATTACTGGTCTTCAATCAATCCTTTTACTACATAAAATATAACTCTAGGCAATGCACTTTTCACCTGTATGATACTAAAATTTTTCATTCAAAAGAATATATTGGTTAGATCTTAAGAAAGAAATTTAGTAACTCTGGTCAATACTACATGTATAAGAATATTCAACAATCAAGTCTAAGAGTCTAGTCTTCTATTCATTTAAAGATAAACCATAATTTGTTACATTAAGAGTGCCTTAAAAGATTATGTGAAAAAGGAGTTCATGCAAACTTCATCAGAATGTAGGCCAATACTTTAAATATAAATTCAAAAGTGAAATCAAGTTCTCCCTTTAGAGTGACTCAAGTGAAGCCAATTTTTGATTAGGCATCTCCTCAAGCTTCTCTTCATATATATTTTTCATTCTTTTTTTTTTCTTTTCTTTTTGGGATTGTTTTTCAATCCTTATTTTCTTTTCTTTCTCTCTTTTTTAATGAGGAATACTATATCTGGATAGCCTTTAATGATTTTGAACTTCACTCTCCTCTTTCTAAAGTTCAAACTTGAGACACCTCCTTACTTTATTATTAGGTACAAGCTTTATTATTCATCATAAAGTCACAATCATTTCTTAACACACAATACTTTAAGTCCCTTAACATTTCAAAAATACAGTTTTCTTTACTTTAAATAGTTAACTATAATCAAATCTTTTCATACCAAATATCTTACCTTTATAAAATTAAGCTTTATTACTAAAAAATTTCATCCAATCCTTCCATAAATTAAATAGAAATAAAAGTTTTAGTTATCTATAGTAAGGTTCAACTGCTAGAAGTTATGGTAATGATTTTTGAAAATATAATAATTGAGAATAAATAAGAGTTAATATTTCTTTACCCTCCCTCAAACTTAAATTTTTCAATAAATTTGAAACTGTAGAGAGTAACAGAAAACTAACCTTTTTGTGCTGAAATCTTGAAATCTTCAACAACTATCTGGTATTAGTCAAAATTTACAACTAGCAGGCATGAAAAAATTAGTAACAGTGAAATAAAATTTTAAATATTTGTAGGGTAAAGAGATTTTAAATTTAAATATCTAAAAAACCAACAAAACACCATAACTACTAAACAAACTATCATAACACTACACAATCCATTTAACGATTTCAAATTTTCAATACAACATAACAGTACACCAACAGGGTTACACACCACACAAAAAACAAATAACTACTACATCACAACAGTACAGCACAACACAATAAGAACAACAGAAATAGAAACAAACAATCTACCAATCTCCATCACCAGGATCATCAGTAGGGTCATCAGCAGGGTCAGGTCTATACGGTGTATAGCTAGGGAAAGTAGGAAATATCACATCAGACTCCCCCCTCATAAATCTGACTTGAGCATCATAATAGGCCATATCAAACTCAACTCTCCTCTTCAAATAATCTTCATTCACATCACTCCTGGCCTCAAACACATCCATCCTACCATGGAGTTTATCCACACTAGCACTCTGTAATCTCAGTTGCTCCATAATATCAGATAAGGTAGACAGCTCAGATGTAGATGGAACGTCATAACTCGTAGTAAGAATATCAATACTCCTACTCTCAACTCGGGCTCCCACATGAAATTCATAAGTACGGATAATAGTCTTTGTAATTGGTCTCAGCGGTATAGCCACCTCTTTAGAACTGTTGAACTCCACTTTAGACTGAACACATAATGCATGAACTAAGGCAGGATGCCCTAATCCACTAGTGGTCTCGTCTCTAGCAATAGTCTGAATGTTCTTATAGAAAATAGTTCCAATATCAATCTTTCTCATCTTCTGAATACAATAGTTCAGAATTTCTCTATCCCTTATAACTTCGTTGTGGTGATACGAAGGTAATACTCTTGCAGAGATAAAATAGTGCCAAACTTTTGATGCAATATTCAATGTGGAAGCGGGGAAGTTAATCATCTGTTTTTGACTTATTTTCCATTCCCCTCTTCCATTCATCAGAAAAGCAATCACTTCTCTCATATTTTTCCCTCGAGTATCAAAGTTTTCATATTAACAAATAAATGGTTCCAGAGTCTGATAGAAGGCATTAATACGCTGTGGAGTAAACTCAACCATTTTCCCTTTAACTAACACATAATCAGTCTCAGTCCAGGGCACATTAGTATAGAACTCTCTAACAACTCCCATAACAACATTCGCAGTAAAATAACAAAATCGTTCCCAGTTCTGCTCTGCAATTTAATATTATACAGACCCACCAGGATTATAAAAAGCTCGATCCTGGATACACTTCTTATTGTAAAGGTAAGAGTTAAAGCAAAATTACGCTTTAATATTAACGAATTTTTCTTCATTAAAATCCAATTTTCTCTTCCCTTTACTCATCCTTGGAGCCATGTGAATTTCTATAATTTGTAATAAAATTCCAATAAATCCCAAATTCACAATGTAACAAACTCCAAATACTATTCTAAACAAGTAAGAGCAAATTTCATCATGGAAATCTCAAAATCTCTATAAAAATCCAAAAATCCAACCTAAGCAATGTGAGAGATTTTCATGGTGAAAATAAAAAATTTTTAACTTAAAGTGAAGCTCTTACTAAAAGAAGTGTAGATCCGGTCTCGAAAAGCATTGAAATCACTTGAAACCTGAGATCAAGCAAGCCCTAGATCTTCAAAATCACGAAAATGGAGGAGGAAGACGAAAGCAATGGAAAAATCCGTGGGCCCCAGGGTCAAAATTGTGAAATAAAGGATTTTCAGCGATTTTCTATACTTGGGTGCCAGTGGTGCTCTATTTTATAAAAATGCCAAACTCTCTGGATTTGGGCGTCGGCGGCGCCAGTCCAAAATTTTTTCTGGGTCCGAAAATTTTTTCATAATTTCGATCGTTTCAGCTTCCACAATGATGTTTATCACTTCAATAAGCATCTACTTGATCTCACAAGCAATAATTAACACAATTCTTTACACAAACAATACACAACAAACTTTTATATATAAAATCCAAGTTACAATATAAACACCAAATATGTTCATTCAAACCAAACCAACGATCCTTAGATGTTTAGTGTTGCAAGTACGCTACGATAAGAAAACACTAAAATCTAAGCACATAATGAAAGTAAGCATATCCAAATCCATGTTCAAATTACAAAGGAAAGAAAAGTAAATACCACACACACCAAGCAAAATTAAGCAAAGTAAACTAAACACACAACAAACATAAGTAGAATCCAATAATTACTCCACATTGGTTTCAAAACTATCTTCTCCTCTGATGTCTCCAATTGATTGCTGATGCACGAACAAATTGTAGAATGGCCGAAATGGAAATTCGTCAGATGAATCCTCAGCATTCCTGATGCACGAACAAATTGTAGAATTCTTCATCAGATTAATCAAGCTCATCTCAATTCGACTAGTGTGATCAAATTGTTCCTTCATCCTCCAATCTATATGATTGAATAAATCAGAAATGTTATTGATTGCATTCATAACATTTTGTACCTCTTTTTCCAACTGTTTCATCTTCTTCAATATCATTTTGGAACTTTCAAAAAAATAGGGTTGAATTGGTTGTGAAGTCTGTGTTGGTTGATCAACAAGCAAATTTATATCATCTTCATCTCCCACTGGTTGGTAGTCATAAGGATTAGTTGGATCAATAGGCCTCCATGGAAGAAGAACCTTTTCCCAACTCTCATATGGAACCCGTGATTGACTACATAACAGAAATATAGTGGACGAGAGTCCAAGCCCATATTTAGATCCGTGAACAATTAATCCCAAAACTGATTTCACAACTATATTACCACTGTCAATCGACCTTCTAGTTTAAATACATAAATTCAAAATGACACTTTTTTTGGTTACCTTGCTAATCTTTAATATTGGAAATAACTTTACCGAAATAAAGTAATGCCACTACTTTGACACTGGATTTAGAGATGCAGATGGGAAACTAATATATCCATCTTCTCTTATTTCTCAATCCTCATTCTCATCCATCAAATAATGATACACATCATTCATATTATCACTTGTGGCATTGAAATTAGAATAATGGCAAATAGGTACATTCTTAATCATAAAGAGATTGTTAATTCTTGCAGGATTGAACTGCAGAAACTTACCTTGCACAAATACAAACCCTTGGTTGATCCCGTGAAGATTTGCATAGAATTCTTTCACGACCGGAACAACTACGGAAGTTGTAGTGTAGCAAAGCACTTCCCAACGTCTCTCCTTAATTATCTCTTCAATTCTAGTAGTAGGATTATCCATACCTCGATTTATGAAGCCTCTTTCCTTGATAATCCTCATCTTCATCATCAATTTGTTGAACAATCGTTGCGCCTCGAAACTTATAAACTTCCTTTGGTTAAAAATGCAAGATCGAGGGGTTTCTATAGAGTAGGAATCCATGGGATGCGAATTCGGAATGGCAGTTTTCATTTTTCTGGAGTTAGGAAGTCTAAAATGGACTTTAGAAGTTATAAGGATGAAGATCCCGCGCAAATCCGCCAAAACTTGCATTTTGAAACTTCAAAAACCGTCAACAGGTTTTGGGCGCCGGCGACACTCGATAGGGCGCCGGCGGCGCTCAAACCTGTAAGTTCAGTAATACTCTGTGATAGGGCGCCAACGGTGCCCATTCTGGCACCGGCGGTGCCAGTGGTTAAAAATTCTCACTGAACATCGTTTTGCCCAAAATATTCTGATATCTCAATTTGATCCACCATTTATCAATTTTAAAAGTATTTAGGAGTAATTAGGATTCAAAATAAATATCTAAAAAACACAACGACATCAAACAAGAAAACACACCACGAAGATACATATGGGTTGCCTCCCGTAAAGTGCTTGGTTTAACGTCGTCAGCCCGACAAACCATACAGTTAATAGAGATAACTCAGCATTAAAACCTCTTTGAATTCAGGTTGAAACCTGTCAGTGTAAGGTTTTAATCGATGCCCATTAACTTTGAAAATCTTTCCAGTATCAAGATCTTTAATATCAACAGCTCCAAAAGAATGAACTTTTACAACTGTAAAAGGTCTTAACCATCTAGACTTGAGCTTTCCAGGAAATAACTTCAATCTTGTGTTGTATAATAAAATTTTTTGTCCAAATTCCAATTTCTTTCTCAATATCTTCCGATCATGCCACAATTTCATTTTCTCTTTTTAGATCCTATCATTGTGATAAGATGCATTTCTAATCTCTTCTAATTCAATTAATTGCATAAATCTTTTTTCTCCCGCATTTTCCAAATTAAAAACCAACTCTTTTATCGCCCAATATGCTTTATGCTGCAATTCAACCGGTAAATGACAAGTTTTACCAAACACTAATCGATAAGGAGACATTCCAATAGGGGTTTTAAAGGCAGTCCTATAAGCCCATAAAATAGTGTCTAATCGAGCAGACCAATCTAATTTATGATTATCCACAGTTTTCTCAAAAATTCATTTAATTTCACGATTAGACACTTCTGCTAAACCACTAGTCTGGGGATGATAAGCAGTAGAGATTCTATGAATAATATTATATTTCTCAATCAATATCTTAATTTAATTATTTCTGAAATGGAATCCACCATCAGTTATAGTCACTCTCAGCATTCCATATCTTGTAAATATATTTTTCTTTAAAATTTTTGAAACACCACGATCATCACATCTAGGTAAAGCAATATGTTCAATCCATTTCGAGACATAATCAATGATAACTAATATATATAAATTTCCAAATGAAGGAGTAAATGGTCCCATAAAATCTAATCCCCATGTATAAAAAATTTCAACTTCCATATTATAACTTAGAGGCATCTCATTTCTCCTAGAGATATTAACTACTCTCTGATATCTATCACATGATTTAATATATTTATAAACATCTCTAAAGATAGTAGGCCAATAAAATTCAGATTGTAAAATCTTAAAAGAAGTTTTATCAGCACAAAAATGACCTCCAAATTCAGAATCATGACATCGTTGAATAATCAAACTCGTTTCTTCTTGTAGCACACATTTCCTAATAATCAGATCCTTACACTGTTTATATAGATAGGGCTCATCCCAAAAATAAAATCATGCATCATATTTAAACTTCTTTTGTTGTTTCCTTGTTAAATTAGATAGTACAATATCACTTACAATATAATTCACAATATCAGCATACCAAGGCAAATTGCTTCCCATAATAGTATAAAGTTGTTCATCAGGGAAAGTTTCTGTAACTCCCTTCTCAAATTCAGATAATTTATCATACTCTAATCTTGATAGATGATCAGCTATTTGGTTATCAGCTCCCTTCCTATTAACTATCATAAAATCAAATTCTTGCAGAAGAAGTATCCATCTAATTAGTCTAGGTTTCGCATCCTTCTTTTGCATTAAATATTTGATAGTCGAATGGTCTGTATACACAATACTTTTAGCTCCAACTAAATACGGTCTAAACTTTTAAAAGCAAATACTATAGCTAATAACTCTCTTTCAGTAGTGGTATAATTAATTTGAGCCTCATTAAGAGTTTTACTAGCATAGTAAATGACTTTGAAAACTTTTTCATGCCTTTGCCCCAATGCTACTCCGATCGTATAATCACTCGCATCACACATAAGTTCAAATGGTTTCTCCCAATCTCATGAAACAATTACAGGTGCAGTGATTAATTTCTCTTTCATTAATTTGAAAGCACTCAAGAATTCATCATTAAAATCAAATTTTCTATCATTTTCTAAAAGTTGGCACAAAGGTTTAGTAATTTTAGAAAAATCTTTAATATATCGCCTGTAAAATCCAGTATTTTCTAAGAAACTCCTCTCCTCTCTAATAGTAGTGGGTGGCGGCAATCTTTCAATCACTCTAATTTTAGAAGGATCGACCTCCATACCAAATTCAGAAATTTTATGCCAAAGCATAATTCCTCATGCAACCATAAATTGACATTTCTCCCAATTCAAAACAAGATTTGTTTTCTCGCAGAGCTCCAAAACTTTTGCTAACTTTTCCAGGCAAATTTTAAATGATGTCCCGAATATAGAGAAATCATCCATAAAATTTCTATTCCATTATTTATCATATTACTGAAGATAGGCATCATACATCTCTGAAATGTTGACGGTATATTACACAGTCCAAAAGGCAATCTTCAAAAAGCAAAGGTTCCATAAGGGCTAGTAAATGTTGTCTTTTCTTGATCCTCAGAAGCAATAGGTATTTGATTAACCAATATATCCATCCAAAAAGTATTAGTACTTATGTCCAGCAAGTCTATCTAGCATTTGATCGAGAAAAGGAAGAGGAAAGTGATCTTTTCTGGTGGCGGCATTTAATTTCCTATAATCAATAAAAATTTGCCATCCATTAATTTGTCTTGTGGGTATAATTTCATTACATTCATTCGCTTCAACAGTCACTCCTCCTTTTTTGGTACACAATGTATTAGACTCACCCAAGCACTATCCGAAATAGGATAAATAATTCTAGCATCCAGCCATTTTAAAATCTCTTTCTTAACTACTTCTTTCATTATTGGATTCAATCTATTTTGCGGATCAACTCTCGGTTTATGCTCTTCATCTAACAAAATTCTGTGCATACAAATCGAAGGACTAACTCCTTTAATATTTGCCAAAGTCCATCCAAAAGCTTTCTTGTATCTTTTTAAAATTTTCAACAACTTTTGTTCTTGATAATCGTTTAACTTTGAAGATACAATAACTGTTAGGGTAGATGATTCTCCTAAAAACATATACTTTAAATGATTAGAGAGAATTTTCATCTCAAATTCAAGAGGTTTTATTATAGATGGAATTAAGCTTTTATTTCCATCTTCCATAGTGTCTAATACTTTGAATCTCCCCTGAACATACTCCAAATCTTCATTCTTCTTACTATCTGAATTTTCTTCATTTTCTTGTTCTTCTTCAAATATTTTCATACTCTACTTCTTTTTCAAATATATTTTCAAAATGATCATTTCTCAAATATTCATAGACCTCCATCCTAAAACATTCATTATCTTTTTCCGTTGAGGGATACTTCATAGATTTCAAAATATTAAAGGTCACCTCTTGATCATTAACCCTCAGTTAATTCTTCTTTTCGAACATCAATCACTGCTTTTCCAGTAGCAAGGAATGGTCTTCCCAAAATGATTGGAATTTCTTTATCTTCCTCCATATCAAGTACAATAAAATCCACAGGAAAGATAAATTTATCCACTTTCACTAACACATCTTCCACCACTCCTTTAATGTAAGTAATGGAACGATCGGCCAACTGAAGAGTCACAGATGCAGGAAAAATTTCTCCTATTTACAACCTTTTGAAAGTTGATAAAGACATAAGATTAATACAAGCTCCTAGATCACATAAGGCTTTTCTAAAAAAGTTTTCACCAATAACACATGAAATAGTGAAACTACTAGGATCTTTAAGTTTTTCAGGAAGCTTCTTCTGAATAATTGCACTGCAGTCTCCACTAAGTGCAACAGTTTCATGATATGTGAACTTTTTTTTCTTTCTCAGGATATCCTTCATAAACTTGGCATAGTCAGACATCTATTTTAATGCTTCAACAAAAGGAATATTTATCGTTAATTTCTTAAGGATCTCCAAAAATTTTCCAAATCTGTTATCCCTATTTTGTTTCTTCAATCTTTGAGGAAATGGGGGTGGTGGTTTTTCAACAATTATCTTCATTGGCTCAAGAGGATAATCTAGGTCTAGATAAATCTTGTTTGAACCTTTTTCGGTTTCCACCATCTCCTTTTCTATTTCAATTTCTTTTTGCACTCTAGTTTCCAATTCTTTTCCACTCTTTAATTGAATAGACTTAAGTTGTTCCTCGTTTTGATCTTTTGGATTGATCTTAACATTACTTGGAAGTGTTCCAGAATGTCTATTATTAAGTGCAGTGAAAATATGCCCCAACGGATTTTCAATATTTTTTATAGCAACACCTTGAGCTTGTAATTGATTTCCCATATTTAGAGTCATTTCTTCAGTAGACAGCTTCTTATCCTTAAATTGTGGGTTACTATTGAATCCAGGAGGATAAGATGGTCTAAAATAAGTATTTCCTTGATTGTTCGAATTTCCAATTGGATTTATAGAACTGTTCCCCCTATGTGGGTTAACATTGACATTACTATTATTCCAACTGAAATTTGGGTGATTCTTCCAACCAGGATTATAATAATTTAAATAAGGATTTTTAGGTCGATTAATAGCATTTGAAGTCTCAAAAGGTGTTTGAGATTCTGTTATCTGTCTAAATGAATTTTCCTCCAACACTTAAGGTGGTTGAGAATAATTCATTCCATATTGATTTATTTTCTTAGAAAGGGCTGTAATTTGAGAAACTATCATAGTCATCATATCTGAATCATGAACACTAGCTACTCTCTTAGGATTTACCCGTTCAGAGGGCCATTGAAAATTATTAGTAGCCATTTCTTCAATTAATGCATATGCTTCATCAAAAGGTTTTGACATTAACTATCCACCAGTAGCAGCATCTATAATAGATCTCAATGATCCCACTAATCCATTATAAAATGTTTGAATTATTAACCAATCTGGTAAAGCATGATGTGGGCACTTCCTAAGAAGAACTTTAAATCTCTCCCAAGCTTCATATATTGAATCTCCTTCAAACTGACAAAAAGATGTAATATCATTTCTTAGTTTAGCAGTCTTTGATGGAGGGAAATATTTTTATAGAAACTTCTGAGATAATTCTTCCCAAGTTCTAATAGATCCATGTGTCAACAAGTTTAGCCACGTCTTAGCTTTATCCCTTAATGAAAATGGAAAAAGTCTAAGTCTGATAGTGTTACTAGACACTCTGTCATATTTAAAAGTATCACACAGTTCTAAAAAACTAGGGAGATGTATATTTGGATCCTCTTTAGGTGTTTCTCCAAATTAATTATTTTCTACCATTTGGATAATATCAGGTTTAAGTTCAAATGAATTGACAGCAACATCAGGATTTTGAATAGTTATGTGAATTTCGTCTGCTGTTGGGTTAGAATAATCTCTTAAAGGTCTTGGCAAATTTCCAATATCATTTCCTTGATTATCTTGATTATTGGCCATTTCACAAGGATTTTCAATTTGTTTTTTTTGTTTTCTAATTTTTCTGATAGTACGCTCTAACTCTGAATCGTAAGGCACTAAATCTATAGATCCACTACGATGCATATATAATCACACAAATAATTTTTAAAAGTAAACAAACACACAATTACACACTAAAAAGTAAAGGTTTCCAATTACTATATTATCAATAAATACCGTTTATACTTCCTTCCTTAGTTACTTCATTACCTTCCCTAAAAACGACGCCAAAACTTGACTGAACGATTTACAGACTTTTATTTTGCAAGAGTTTATGAACTCAAATTAATATATGTTTATAATGATTTTGTAAAGTCAAAGCACTCAACGCAAGTATACATATTGTATCAAGTAATACAGGGCTCTAATGTAGTCCTGGTTATTGATCCCACAGGGAAGCTACGAAGTAGAAGAAAATGTTCCACAATAGGTAATGTAGCACTGAAATCCGGTACTCAAATTGAACTTAAAGTTTAATGCTTACTTCTACTATCACTATGCAGAAAATAATAACAATTAATCAAACTACAATTACTTCTAATAACTTTGAAAACAAAATTAACTAACAGACACACACTAAGCTATATATTAGAAAGGTTTTTATATATGATAAAAGTATCTTTCCTCTTGCAATGAGAATATGATGTGTGAATGATATGGAACGATTATCTATGTTATTGTGCCAAATTAAAAGCATAAATGTTTATTTACCCTTAAAAGAGTACCCCATCTTCCAAGCATGAAAAGAACATTGACATATCCTAAGTTTAGTCACTATATCTAAGGCTAGGTTGGGAGGATACCAGCTCTCACTACGGAGCTCCCACTCACCCTTCACCTGAAGGCTAACCTTCGAGTTTAGTTACAAATCTTAGGACCAAATTGGGGATCTCAGCCTGTCACCCTGAAATATCTAACTTGAAGTCCATCAAAACACATTTCCTTATTTATTTGCACTTAATTCCCATTAAATACGCAATTCATCCTTGGAAATTGAATGGATTCTTCATTATTGTTGTAGGACACTAAATCCTTTCAGAATTAATATTCAACAAAATATTTTAACAATTCAATAGGCCAGATCTAAAAGTAAATTAAGTTCAAAATGAAAAACCATCACAATTTGTTCAATACATTAAAAGCAATTCAATTCCACATCAATCCATCATCACATCTCTATGCAAGAAGAAAGACAAAGGAGACTACTCAGAATTCATGAAGAAGATTCAATAAAATATGGATTTTATATATAAAAGAAAAGTCATACAAACCAGAAAAGAAAATACAACTTATCTCTTTCTCTTCCCCAATGCAATTCCCTTGAAGTTCCTTTGAATCCTTTTCTCTCTTCTTTCCAACACTTAATTCCCTCTTTAGAATGGAAAGGAAGAAGCAATCTCTCACTTTACTTCTTCTGTTTCACTTCTTAAGGAAGAATTCCTCTCAAATTCTAACTTCTACACACTTTTCTCCTAAGCCCTAACACTCAACATACACTCTCCCACTCTAAAACTTTAGAATACACACTCAAAAACCACATAAAACCCCCACCATTTTCATCCAAAAAAGGTTACTTATAAGTTATAAATGAAATCCTAAGAGTTTTCATAGGCATCCCTTAAAAAATTTTCCAAAACTCCTCAAATTTGAATTCCATCGACATTAGGCGCGGTGGCGCTCTACCGTCGATTTAATTGCCGTGTCTCTGGAAAACGGCATCGTGTTTTCCTCCTTTTTACTCCTTTTTAATCCTTTTTATTCTAAATTCGTTCATTTTCGTGTCTTTTTGCTCCAATCACCTAAAATCATCATACCTGCAAAAAATCATGAAAAATAGTTTTCTTTAAAGTACAATATCACTAAAAATGGATAAAATTATATAGCAAAAATAGTATATATTTTTGGTGCATCAAAATCCCTTTTCAATTTTATTCTCCATGTGTTCAAAAATTTATTCAAAATAAGTTGATGCCTGAATAATGGTCATTAGATTACTCTTATCTTTTTGAACAGTTGCTGAATAATAGCAAAAGATATCCTAACTCTAAATAAGGTATCAAGTTTGGTACCCTAGAACCTTTAGATGATACAAAATTTTGCTTGGTTATCATAAAAAAATATGATTTTGAGCAAATATCTGATCCTCCAATCAAAGACACACCACCAAAATTTGAAGAAAAAATTATATCGACAGTGGACTAATTAAAAGAAATAAATTTAGGAATTGAACAAACCTGTTGACCTCATTTTTGATGAGGTCTTCCTTTCTTCTTTTTAGTGCTTAGGATCTAGCCTTAGGCTTTTCCTTTGACTATCTTAGAGGACTAGAATTGGGACCCGCCTTTTAGAAATTCAAACCACTTCTAAACTCCCTGCAAACTCCACAAACTTGACTATAGACCCCTAATCACCTAGAGGGTTGAAATCAAATGTGGAAGTTTAAAGGATGAGTTCCTATAGGACTCTTTGGCCTTAGGATCGCCCTGGGTGGCTTGGTCTGGTGAGGGGGCTGACTTACACTACACCTACACACTACACTCCCACACACCTCCTAAAACCACACCCATACCCAACTTAACCTCCTAACTCATGTAGGTGATTCACATGGATGGTCCTTAACCCCTAAGCCCTCGCGTAGAGGGTTAGGAACAACATAGTGAATGCCTCAAATGAGTCTTTTCATGGCTCATATGGGCTTGAAATGGCTTCATGGCTCAACCAAAATGATTTCACCCCACTCAAATTCACCCAATCTTCAATTTCCCAAATTTTCAATTTTTGACCCCGGGACCCTACACCTACTAAACCTACCCAAAACCTTGAAATTACCCAAATTTTTGCAAAATTTCCAAATTACCTAAAATTTTCCAAAATCAATCCCAAACACCTCCACATCACTCAAATTGATCATCCATACCAAAAAATACCAAAGATTCCAAAAATACCCCCCAATACCCTCCAAATACCCAAAATACCCTTCTTGGCCTAAAAATCCAAAAATTCGGAAAATTCCCAGAAAATTCCAAAAGATCCCAAATATTCCCAATTTCATTTTATCCAACTACACCATGGGCCAATTTTATCAATTTACCCTACTTTTGTCAAAACCCCCAAATTGACCCATTTTAACCCAAAGTGGACCCAATGTCAAACCAAACCTACCCAATTGACCCCAATTTTGGTCCAATTCAATTCTAAACTTCAATTCAACATTCCCAATACCAATTTAGACCAAATCCAAGTCCAATTTGATTGACATTTGGATCCAATTTCACTTTGGGCCTTAAAGCCCAAATTTGGACCCATGACCCAAACTTAGCCCAAACTAACCCAATTCAACTCCAATTAACCCCAAATCTTTTCTAAACCTTCCTTAACATCCTCATAAACAAAACACTAACATGATTTGCCCAAGATTTTGACCCAAACCCCACTCAAATTCAACCCAAAATCAAAAAGCCCAATTTTGACCTAAACCCAAATCTAACCCAAATAGGCCCAAACCTCAAAATTAAAACCCAACCAAAGCCAAAACCTCTTTGAAACACTCCCATAAACATTTCTTAACATTTATTTTACATCAATTTCAACCCTAGCCCAACATTGGCCCAAGTTAGCCCAATTTGACCTACATTGGCCCATTTACCAAATAAACCCAAATTCAACCCAATTCAAACCCAAACCACCTTAAATCTATTTCAAATTATTCATGAAACATCCCTAAACCAAAACCAACAACTATTTGGCCCAAACTTCTACAAAAATTCCCATCCATGAACACATCCTTAAACTTAAAAGCCCACTTCCCTTAAACCTTCTTAAAAGCCCATTTCCTTCAAAATTCAAAAGCCCAAATCTACCCTAAAGCCCACATGACATCTCCATTTGTCATCCATTTAATTAAATCCATTACCTAAGTCCTAAAATCATCATTGAATTATCCCAAATGAAGCTTCATCCAAATTCCCATCAAATTACCAAAAAATTTCTTAAAACCCTTTTCATGAAACAAATCAACCTTTTCCCAAGCCAAATGAAGCCATGAACAAGCCATTCTCAAGCCACATGAAGCCATGAGGGCTTTGACTTGTCATTAGTCCATTTATGGCAAGAAGAGGGGGTTCTTTCTTAAACCTCCTTTAACCCTTTTTACCTTAATCATGTCACACACTAAACCATGTTTAGCCACCTCATCATGGATGGAGACTTCACCACTCCTTCTAAGCTGACCTAAATGATTCCCTCAGCTCAAAATCAGAGCTTGGAAGGGTGCACCAAGCCCAAAATGGTGGGTTGACCCAAACCAAGCCAAAGTGAGCATTCTCCCATTCCATTTAAATCAAACTCCTTTACACATGTCAAACCTCAATCGCCTACACTAAACCCCAGCCCCGACCCACCCGACCAAGATAGTGACCATTGCTCGGCCGGCCGGCCACCAGGCCGCCGGAAAACACCATGGCCGAGAGCTCACATGTGAGCCAACATTGAAATTCTCACTTCGCTGAGCCGCCCCATGCCCAGTGGTCACCATGGCCGATCTTCTCCTCACCGGAGCAGCTCGATCCCAAGCCCTAACTCCCTCCGAGAGGCCTTCCACCCTCTCCTATTTAAACTCCACCCCTCTCGGCCATGAGAGGGGCCGAAAAAAACCTTAAGGAAACTCGCCAAAATCACTCCGGATCACTCTCTACACATAGAGCACCCGATCCCCACTGAATTCCAGCCCCAATTCCTTTTAGTCGAGCCCAATTTCGAGCTCAAACTTTAGCCCAAAAACCAGGACACTTCTCCACGGTGAGCCAATTCCCAAATTGATTGGCTCTACACCTTCACCGGACCAAGGAAGGTGTCCACCACCAAAAGCCCCATCTCCAGGCCACTCGGTTGCTCCGAGCCTCCAAGCTTTGTGATCGGGCTTGGTCGAAATCATATCCGGACAATTCACCGGACCGGGAGACTTCATCCGGAGCTTCGTGGGACCCAATCGAAGGTGCAACAACTCTCAGATTGAAGCCACACTTCTCTGAGCCAAGGTATGAGCTAACTCTCCATCCCGAGCTTCTGGAGATTCTTCATTTCGAATGCCTTAGTTTCAATGCATGTTAGCCGTATAGATGTGTTCGTCTCTTCGAGACGAATCCATAGAGCACAAGAACATAAAAATCCATTGAGTATCGAGTGAGATATTAGGGATTTAGTGTGGACGGCTATCGGGTGAGGACACTTGGGGACGATGAACGGATGCCGTCCATTCAATACACGCGCGGACGAACGGCTCAGATGGCGTCGGACCAGGAAACGGTGCGAGAACCGCGGGGCCCGGGCTGCTGACTCAGGTGGCGGCGTCGAATGGGAGCGCGCCGCGTGGCCTTTCGGAGCTGCCGAGGATGCGCTGGCGCCGCGTGGATAAATAGATAAATAGGGTATTTTCTTATTTATTTAATTCCCTAAACTTCAAAAATCCATATCTTTGTGTAGAAAAATCACAAAAATAAAATAAAAATACCCTCTTGCTCAGTGAACGGAGGAGAATAATGTGGAAAAGAAATCATTTAATTTCATTAAGTATTTTATTTTTTATGATTTATTTACTCTCTCGCATACATTTAATTCTCCATGCATGTATACAATTCACCATGGCATGAGACCATAGGGCTTTGAAGCCTCCGAACTTGGGAACATTCCCTGAATTTTCCAAGGTCGAGGCCATCTCTGTGAAAAGTTATTTATTTTTCAAATGCATGTTGTTGTTTTGAGTATTTTAATTCCAAAAATTAGCATGTTGTGAAATAAATTCTAGAAATATTTGGTGATGTTCCTTATGACCAGAGAACTCTAGGAAAAATAGGACTTGAGTTAATTCACTCGGATTAACCCTAATTGGCTTAAACACCCAAAATAGGTCTTTAATTAATTAGAGTTAACCAGGCATCAAATTGACTTGAAATCAATTCTCCACTGACCTTTAGGATCAGAGGAATCCACCATAAAAATTTGAGGTCAATTGGACTTGGTTAACCCCACTAATTGGGTTAATTAAGCCACTTAGCCATTTTAAACTTTAAAAATTCATAACTTTTAAAATACTTTTTAAAAATTCACCAAATTGGTTTTGGAGCCTCTCTGATATCAGGGAAACCTAAGAAAATTAAAATTTCAATTTTCTAAAAAAGTTGATTTTTAATAATATTTTAATATTTTTAATAATTTAAAAATAATAAAAATCACAAAAATAATAAAATTCACCAAAATGTCACATTTTGAATTTTAATCACTTAGGAACAAACCCCACATTTTTCTTAGGTCTATTTAGTGAGATATTGAATTTTAAAGCCCTAGGGTAATTTTAAAATTAAAAAAATGTATTTTCTAGCATTTTCACTAAAATAATTATTATAAATCATAGAAAAATCAGAAAATTGCAAAATTTGATTCTCTGGTTTCCTTGATATCAGAGAGATTTTTGAAAAATATAAAATTCATTTTTCAACATTTATTTTATTTTTAAATTAATTAACACTCCAAAACCCAAAATAATTATAATAAAAATAATATAATTCAAAAAATCACCAAAATTGGTCCAAGTGCTTCTCTAGTCATTAGGAATGTCCCCTAATTTTCTTAAGGACAGAAACTTTCCTTTGGTCATGTTATCAAATTTTCCTTGAAAATCTCTATTTTCCACCAAAAATAATTATATAAATAAATTAAATACAGAAAAATCACATTTTCTCCTCTCATGTCTTTATTGACATATGAGTGAAGTCACATAAAAATTTCAAGTTCATTTAAGTTCAATTTAGTGAGTTATGAAATTATTAAGCTTAAAGGGTAAAATGGTAATTAAAATCTTTAATCCTTAATTAAAACTTTAGGTTTAATAAGAAATCAACAAGTAAAATATTTGATCTTAATCTGATTTGGATGATTGAAATTTAAATAATTAAAGGGTAGAAACCCATTAAACAATTTCAAAATGATTAAACTTTAATTAAATAATGGTTTAAATTTGGAAGAATAATAAAATTGGAATTATTAAAATAAGGGATCTTTATTAGGAAGAGATTTATTCTTTAATTTAAAAATCCCTAAATTAATCATCTCATTAATATTCAACTCTTAATTAAAATGATAACTCAAATTTAAAATATTAAAAGACTTAATTAAATTATTAAACTCTTTCAAAAATTTCAATTAAAATTAAAAATAAAGTAAATTAAAGATAAATTAAATTAAAATTAAATTAAATTTAATAATTAGATTAAATTAAGACAAATTAAATTAAATTAAATTAAATTAAAATTAAATTAAATTAAATTAAACAATTAAATTAAATTAAATTAAATTAAATTAAAATTAAATTAAATTAAATTAAACAATTAAATTAAATTAAATTAAATAATTAAAATTAAATTAAATTAAATTAAACAATTAAATTAAATTAAATTAAATTAAATAATTAAATTAAATTAAATCAAATCAAATTAATTAAACACCAAATCAAATTAAATTGAACTATGTTAAACTAAATTAAAACTCAATTAAATTAAATTGAATTAAATATAACATCACCTAAAACGAAAGAAAATAAATTTAAAGAAAAACAACTTGAACACTATTCCAAATTTAAACTCTTTAACTTAAACCAAATCATTTGAATACTAACTTACCCTTGAAAGCTTTAGTTATTATAGCTCCTAAATAAAACATTAAATGAAGTGTCACTTCACTCATAGGATATTCAAATGTCCTAGTTCACCGAGCAAGTTAACAAAACTTGAAATTCTTGGACGATTAATTCATTTGTATAATTAAATTCATTTGAACTTAAAACAATCCTAGAAATATTGAAAAGATGTTTAAGATTCTTCTTAAGCACTTTCTCAATATGATAGGACATTTATAAGAACAATTGAATTTGATTATTCTTTGATGAAGAAAATCGTCCTTAAACCAAAACACAAAGAACCTAGACGTCATAGGAAATGACTAGCTATAGGATTAGGAATTTGGTAGAAAACCATAACCTTTCCCTTAGCTTTACCTAGGAACTTGCTTAAATATGCTAATTGTGTTTTAAGTGCGATTTGGGATGACGGGAAGACCCTCCAGTACGCATTTGTATTATTGCAATTTACTTTCCTGCAATTTATTTTCCAACAATTTACATTATCGCAATTTACTTTATTGCAACTGCGTTTATTTTTTCTTGCATGATAAAACAACTCGTTGCATGAAAACCCACACCTTTAGGATAGCCCCTAAAACCGAAAACCAAAATTAAGTTAAAAGTCATTGCAAGATAAAATTCACCGCCACAACATTTCAAAATATAAAACAACTCAAAATTTAATCACAAACAGAACACAAAACTACAATTACAACTAAATTAAAACGTCCTGTTGGATGATCGGGAATACCTCGGATGATGTAACCTACGTGTTGCTAACGGGATTTCCCACGGTCTAAATGAAAGTGTGGAACTCATTCAGTTGAGTTTAGCAAATTCATCCGGACTAAGTGAATCCGATAAAAATAATGATGCCGAAGGATGGAACCGTGGGATCTTAACCGGTGTCGTTATAATCAACTTTAAGATTTGTTTTAAATAAAACATAAAAAACACTTGGATTTTAAGATTTTCTCTAAACCAAAACACTTTTCTCAACTCCCGATTTATGATTTCTAAAACTAAACCTCTCGCAACAACAAGGAGCTCGGAGCATGGTGGGCGAGCACGACCATCGTCATCAGCGAAACCCGAGTCTACTTCAAGCAAAACTTTCCTAGAATTAAAACAACCAAGCCATAGGACTTCGAGGTAGCTTGCCTAGTGCAACATAAATCCTCAACTCTTCGTTAGCATTTGCATTGCAAATTAAGCCCTAACCGGTCTTAGGATTCCGAGGTAGTCGTCCGATACGACAATAAACCCTCACATCTTCTAGTATATTTGTTTGATTTTATCATACAAATATAAGCCCTAATTAATTGAAATTGGCAAGATTGAAATATCAAATAAACATTAGGACTTTCCTAAATTCAAGACAAACAATAGGATAGTCGGGAAATTATCGAAGTTCACTTCGAATCGGTGATTTCTCCTACCTCTCTTCCTTTGGATTCACAAAACAAAATGTTCCAAAATTTGATCCATTCCCTATTGAAATTCCAAAATTCAATCTTTGAAAACCTTAAACTTTGAAATTCTTGAAAGCGGAATTATTGATTATTATCGAGAGTTTTCTTAGGTGATTCCCGTCACTTAAGATGTAATTAACTATAGGGGCTTGCCCTTATAGGGAATTTTAAAGAACCTGTGTAATATAAACCCCGTTTGATACTTTCATATTAAGCAGGGGAATTTGTCCGCTTATAAAATTGGTTCGCAGACCAAACGGATGTCACAAAACTTCTAGTTTATTTGATCGAGCCCCACCATCAAGCGGTGTGTCTATCCTTAGGGATAGATACACGGTTTGTGGTGTGGTGCTCGTTTATATAAACTATTCGGGGATGTGAGATCGGTTTAATCTCATATCTTAAAACTTTCAAATTTAAAAATTATTTTCAAAATCAAATACTACTTTCTAAATTATATATATTTAAATTAAATTTAAAATTTAAATTCGCCGACAACTTCTGTTAGGCGACCCCCTTTTAAAATACAATACAACCTAAAAATAATGCCGACAATTTCACGGCGACTCCGCTGGGGAGAATTCCTCTCTCCATTATAATCAAATAATTCTGCTTTCAAAAATCGGTAGTGTATCCATGTCCCTAATGGATCAAACTACCCTTCTTTCCGTTGGAATACTATGTTCATTTCTATCTTGAACAAGTATAGCCAACATTCTCTCGGATTTAGGAGCCACCGTTTAAACACCCCTAAACGAGAGGTTCCGAGATCCTTTTACCTCATTTCGAGGTGGGGTGGACCCCCAATAGGTGTTAGTTTAGGAGTGATCCTTCGAGTCGGGAAGTCTTGCTTAAGACTTTCTTTTCCTTTCCGAATCGGATTCCTTACCTTCTCTACACCTTTCGAACATTCCGTTCTAAATAAACAAACCCTCTAATAAGTGATTCTTTTAACAAATAATTCCTTCTTATAAATACATGAACAAAGAATGCGTTCGGACTCTTTCAATTCCTTTTCGTCCTAAAGAAAAGAAGCATAACTTGGGACCGACAACCGGAATCTACCTCGTGAAATGGAAGCCCCGAAACCGATTTTCTCCTTCACCAACGGACTCGGACTTCGCCGTCTATAAGGATGAACCGCCCGACAATGGGGTCATCCGATTCGGACGAGGATTTGAAAACACGAACGTCAAAGTCACCGACGTCTCCCTCTTTGCACCGACGAACAAGGTATCCGAAGCCGAGGAACCACCGCTCGAGTTCAACCTTAGGTCGACCCAAGAGTTTCCTCCCCCGCAAAGGGTCCCGACTAGGAGGAGTACCGCCGTCCGCGAGAGGACCGTTCTCACTACCCCCATCGGTCTAGTTGTTTCGCACCTACCCCGACTTCGCCAAATCAAAGGGGAAAGGAATCCGTAACTATGATAAACCCGTTACCGCGGAGGGTACGGATCTTCCCGTAAGACCTTCCGTCTTCGAAATCGGGTCCAGCTTCGAAGATTCCTTCGCCGACAAAGACCCAAAGAAGAAATAGAAATAGAAGGATCGCCAGGGAAGCCGTAGCCGCCGAGGTTGCCTTCTCGGAGGAAATTCCGGAGTTGCCGGAATATACACCGTTACCGAATATACACCACCGCCCGACTACATACCACTTTTGGGAGGAAGCAGGTTCCATCCCCTCTCCGCCGCGAGGATGAAGAGAATGTTCGAAAGATTGCCGCCACATTACCACGACCCGCATACTACAACGATAGCCGCAAGAAAAGAATCGAACTACGCCGTTTGCTCGACTGCAAACTTTGGTAGAAAAGCTAGCGAAGAAGGAAAACCGCCCCGTGTCGGAAATTCTACGAAGGATAGGGCGGGTGCCGGTCAAATCCCGTCTTGGGCCCTGAGTAGAACCCGCCGTCATGATAGAAAAGCCAAGCAAGAGAATGAAGGCTAGCCCGCCCGTCGTAGTATCGTGGTTACAGATTAGGGAGGATACCACCTTCCAAGCATTTGGCCGATGCACCATCCGGTCATGAGACCTTCCGCTGCTAGAAGGATGGTGTGGCGTCCCACTACGGGCGATCGAGACCGAAACGACGGCCCGAGAAAGAAAGTCTCGCCAGAGGCCGGAATCGAAGAAAGTGCTACTCGCGATGAAGGGGACTCGTGAAAAAAGGACCCGCAACCATCGCATGACAACCACAAAGATACACGAAAGCTCCGCTAGAAGATGCCATGGAAAAGCCGAGAACCGACATCCGACGGTTGGCAAAAGAAAGAGAAGAAAAGTTCGGAGATGAGATCGACTCATCGAATTCATGGACAACGAATATGCGGAAATCAACATGGTTGAGACACGAGCTTCATCGGCTTCTCAAGGTGCTCCTGCAGCCGCAGAAGAGAGGAGCCGGAACCGATGAAGAGACAGCTTCGAGAAAAGGACGACACGATCGCTCAAATGGCGAAGAGGATGGAAGAGATGGCCGTAGCTCTAGCCACTCTCCAAAGTCAAGTACAACCACATGTAGAGACACCCCCGAAGTCATTCACATCGTAGACGGAGGAAAGGAGATTACATCCGTCAATGGGGATGACCAATCGAAAAAGGATACAACACAAAGTATGATCCCCGAAAAGGATATCAAGAACTTGGTAGAACGACGAGTGCGAGAAGCCCTAGCACAATCGAAGAACGGGACATCTATTCGGACGGGTAGACCTTACCCGAAGAATTCGACGTTGTCCAATACCCAAAGGGCTTCGTACCACCTCTGTTTAAGACCTTCGACGGAACCGGAACCCCCGACGGCATGTTGCACACTTTCGTGCCGCTTGTTGCAATGCCGGCGGGAGCGATGCGCTACTCTTCCGACGCGTTCGTTAGCGATCCGTCGGGAATCGCCTTCGACCGGTATGCGGAATTACCCAACGGATCCAGTAAAGACATTCTCGCAGCTAGAGAGCCTCTTCATTAAGCGATTTGTCGGAGCTCGGCACCACATCACTATAGGTGATTTAGTGGTAGAGAAACAAAGGCCGAATGAAACTCTAGTGGATTACATACTTCGATGGAGAAATTTAAGTATGAAGTGTGAACCACAACTCGCAAGAACAACATGCGATCGGCATCTTGCTTAAAAGCATTCACGGCCCGATAAGCACTTCTCCTCAAGGGATTCACTATTAAGACTTTTGAGAAGTTGTTAAGCAAGGCCGGAAGCTTGCAAGAAGAGGCGAAGCAATTAAGTTTTGCCGACAAGACGGACGAGCGAAGCCGGTGAAGACTTTCGAAAAGAAATCCGGGGTCGTTGCGAGCGGTTGACAAAGGCAAACAACCGATGCAAATACCACCGTAACGGCCGCAAGCAACCACAACAAAATTACCAAGCAACCCGGTCCGACTATCGGTCGTCTCCGCAAGTATGAACAACCGTCTCGTCCGCAACGTACATTGAGGGAGCTTCGAGCGGAGAATATCCGTTCAAGAATGAAGCGCATCAAAGATGTTCCGTAGCTTAATGAAAACTCCGCATTTCCAGCTGCCGAGCCCAAAAGACCGGAGGAAGTCAACAAGAAAGGTGATCCCAACTTTTGCCCCTACCATCGGATGCTTGGGCACAAGATAGAAGACCGCATTACCTTCAAAAGTTGGCTCAACGACAACCTTCGGAAAGGAAATATAACAATCCCGAAGGAGTACATGAAGGAACCCCGAAAGGAGGTTCCGTCAATGTTATCTCAACCGATCCCGTCATTCCGATAGATCCCTATGCAACCGACGATGGATGGACTACCGCCCGGACGAGATCTTCGAAGAAGATTTTAGACAACATCCGAACCGCTTCGGTGCGAGCTTCAATTCGAGTTCGAGACCCGTTAAGCCGTACTATCACTTGCGATAGAAGAACCACCTCGACGAGGAGACAATCGAAGAGAAGAAGAAAATCGACGAAGAAGAGGGGACCGAGATTCCTAAGGCTAGACTGGGGCCGCTTATCCTAGGATAGTTGTTTCCGATTCTGGGGAGAAATCCCTCGAACCTCTCGATTTTGTATGATTATCTCGCTCACTTCGGTGGGATCATATAATGATAAGGGTGATGGCGTTGGCTACGTTTTGATCGTTTCTAACGATTACGTAACTAGCGACAATCCGAGCGTCGATTTCGATACCAACAACAATTCTCAAATCATACATGATCTCGACGATCAAAATGACGAAGAAGGCATCCATCAAGGAGGCTACGAGAGTTCAACAAGCAACGGATCTATCCGCGAGTTTCGAGGAGCTCCAGCTACGATAGAGTTAGAGCCTTCGCATTTGGAAGATAATCCGTAAGAGCTCGTCATTCCGATTCGAGGAGGAGACACCGACAAACTCAACACTAGATTCGAAGAAATTACGAAGTCAACCTAAGAAATGGAAAAGTTCTACCTCCAAGAATGGGTCCAAAAGACAAAGGAAAGCGTGTGGTTGTTCAAGAAGAACCAACCCCAGCGGAAGACATACCCGTTCGAGAAGAAGCCGAGACGCATGAGAACAAAGTGGACTACAACGTGCTAGCCCATCTTAGGAAACTACCGGCCAAACTGAGCATTTACGACGCTCTCATCTTATCAAAGGAGATGAGAGAAGCTCTGATCAAGGCCTTACTTGATCCGGAAATTTGCTTAGCTCAAATGGCCGGGAGATTCCTTGGATGAGGTTTGCTCGTTAAAGGAACGACGAGGTGTCACCTTCACGTACAATGACCTACTACTTGGGACGTGCAGATCACAACCGACCGTTGTACATTTCGATTACGATCGGGAAGTTTACGCTCTCCGCAGTATTGGTGGATCCAGGAGCATCAATCAATATAATGAGTCTTCGAACACTAAGCATACTTGGAAATCGATGCTCGTGAGCTCGAGGCCGACAAAATGTTATTAAGAGGATTCAACCGGAAAGGAGAAAGAGCCCTCGGGTCAATAACGCTACCGATGAAGACCGGTGATTTAGCAAAGACAACCGCAAAATTTCATATAATCGATTCGAAACGTCGTTCAACGCTCTACTCGGGCCGACCATGGATACATGAAAACGAGGATGGTACCATCATCTCTCGCATCGATGCATCAAATATTACGATGGAGGGGAACGAGTGCATCAAAGGAGACTTACAACCATTCTCCGTACATGAAATTGGAATCCATGAAGATGCGACTTATTATGCACCGCCAAAGAAAACAATCTTCTCCGGAGATACCATAACAAATGAAGCAAAGAAAGTTCGGGACAACGAAGAACTCCGAAGTTCTAGTCCAACAATCACTCACCACTCCCTTCCGGCGAGATGGTGAAGGTTTCTCCACAACTCGCATCCGAGGTCGAGGCCGGGGACGAGGCCGTGGTAGAGACACTAGGACAATTGGACAGAAGAAACCAACCATCAATGTTGATTGGGATGATAGTTCGAAGAAGAAAAAGAAATCAAGCAAGAAGCGAGCAACAATAAGTCGAAAGAAGCCGCAATACAAGATCTCCCTCGAAGATGAAAAGAACGAAGAATACAAATCAATGTACGAGAAGATTAACCACTACGTACATACTATGACCCTAACTCCGATCCATTCTAATAAGATCGAGGGTATGGAGGTCAAAGAGGTACGTAGTGACGGTGCAAAGCCGATCAAATTCTACCGTGGTGCTTCTTCCTCCAAAACTCGAAAATAATGTACAATTCGAAGATGTCACTTCATCGAATTAATGGAATTACCTTTTGAGTGGTAATCTCCCCGTGTTCAAAATTTAATTCAACGTGGTTTCTTACCTCGACAATGGACAAAAGGCCAATCACAACATTTTGAAAAGTTATGGAATAACTCCGGCCGTCCTCCCAATTCAAAGTATGGACTCGGATTCGGCACGGTAGGGTCGGTTGACGATACCGAATTTTGCTTGGTTGTCACTTGCAAATCCAATGAAAACCGCATGGAAACTACGGACGAACTCGAAGATTTACAAATTGGAGACGCTCCACCGAATTCGAAGAAGAGATCAAATCTACAATAGATGAGTTAACGGAAGTTAACTCGGGTACTAGCGAAGAGCCTGGACCTACCTTTGTTAGCTCCTTACTCAACAAAGAAGACTCCGAAGAAATAATCAAATTGTTAATGGAATTTAAGGACTCGTTTTGCTTGGAACTACGATGAAATGCCGGGATTAGCCCCGCAGGTTGCAGTCCATAAGTTAGGAGTGGATCCTACTCGTTCCGATCGGACAAGGTCCCGGAAGAATGCGTCCGGAAATCGAACAACAAGTCATAGCCGAAGTTAAAAAGCTAATAGACGCTAAATTTGTCCGTGAAGAACAATACCCGACTTGGCTAGCCAACGTAGTGCCGATCGAAAGAAGAATGGTCGGATCGGAATTTGTGTGGACTTCGAGAGATTTAAACAAGGCATGTCCAAAAGATGAATTCCCTCTACCGATTCCGGAATCGATGATCGATATTGCTTCGACACATGAAATATTCTCATTCATGGATGGATCTTCGAGGATACAACCGGATAAAAATGGCTCCGGAAGATGAAAAGCTTACGAGCATTCGTAACGCCGATCGGAGTATTTTGCTACACGGTGATGCCATTCGGACCGAAGAACGCAGAGCAACTTACCAAAGAGCAATGACAAGAATTTTTGATGATCTCATCCACAATCAAGTCGAATGCTACGTGGACGATGTCGTCATCAAAAGCAAAGTAAAGGAAAACCACTCGTATGATTTGAGAATTGTTTTCGAACGATTAAGACAATTTAACCTTAAGATGAATCCCTTAAAATGCGCCTTCGGCGTCACCTCCGGAAATTCTTAGGATTCGTTGTCCGACATCGTGGAATTGAAATCGATCCGGAGAAGATTAAAGCTATCTTAGAAATGCCGCCTCCCAAAACCTTAAAACAACTACGATCTTTTCAAGGGAAGCCGGCATATCTTCGACGCTTTATCTCAAACCCGTCGGTAGGTGTCAGCCTTTCTCGGCACTAGTTAAAAAGGACGCCAAATTTATTTGGGAAGAGAAATGCCGAAGGCCTTCGAAGACATTAAACAATATTTAATGACACCTCCTGTCTTAGCAGCCCCGAGCCTCGAGTAGACCGTCGATACTTTACACCGCGGCTTTAGACGACTCTCTCGGAGCCTCGTTAGCCTGTGTCAATGATGAGGGTAAAGAAAATGCTCTTTACTACTTAAGCCGTCGTTTACTCCCGACGGAAGTAAGGTATCCCGCAATTGAAAAGCATTGTTTGGCCCCGATCTTCGCCGCTCAAAAGCTCGGGCACTACATGCTTTCTCATAAGGTCAACTTGATTTCGAAGTTTAATCCATTGCAATACTTGATGACTCGTCCAACACTTTCCGTGCAGACTTGCCGGATGGTCAATGATATTATTGCAATTCGATATAACTTTCGTGCCTCCGCGTGCCGTAAAGGGACAAGTCTTAGCGAGACTTCCTCGCAAAGACACCCTTTCGCGGCCGAATCTCCTCTCAATGACGATCCGCCGATGAACAAATAATGAGCCTAGAAGACCCCGATGATCGACGTTGGGAATTGTATTTCGACGGAGCATCTTCAAGCACACAAAGACGAAGAATCGCAAGTGATAGTGCCCGGTAAGGCAGGAATCGGGCTAATCTTTATAACACCGGAGCGGGGGATGTTAAGATACTCCTACCACTCGACGAACCGTGTACAAACAACGAAGCGTAATACGAGGCCCTCATAACGGACTGGAATTAACTATTCAAATGGGGATAACGGACATCAACATCTACGGGGATTCACGGTTAATCATTCAACAGATCGTCGGACAATACAGGATTTTTAAACCAAGACTCGAACAATACTTCCAGTATGCCATACAGCTGTTGGAACAGATTCCAAATGTGACAATCTACAAAATTCCTAGAAAAGAGAATGCTTTAGCAGATGCTTTAGCCCGTCTCGCAAAAGAATTTTCCTCGTTTGCAAGATGAATCGATGGAAGTGTCGGTTCACGGACGTCGAGTCCTATCACGGCTTGACATAGACATGATACACAAATCGAAAAAGAAAAAGAATCAGTATGAAGCAGTGACGTAAAAACACGGAAGATCGGCGATGACCATCGATGTAACTACCCGCAAACAGAAAGCTACCGCACGATAGGTCGCTAGCCCATCGGATCAAGAAAAGAACTCCGTCCTACGCATTAATAAACAACACATTATACGGAAGGTCTTTTGATCAAATGTGGCTAAGGTGCCTAAGCGGGTCCGAGGCCCGTGAAATTGTTAAAGAGGTGCATTCGGGACTCCGTGGCGCTCACCGACCGGGTCCAAAATGAAGATGAAAATTAAAAGACTAGGGTACTACCGGCCCTCGATGATGACCGATCGCATGAAAATCGCCAAGAGCCGTCATCAATGCCAAGTGCACGGAGTGGTTCTACACCAACCTCCAAATGTGCTACACCCGACAATTGCGTCGTGGCCATTCGAATGTTGGGGCACGGATATAGTGGGTCCGATAGAACCACCATCTTCAAAAGGACATCGTTTCATTCTTGCGACTACAGATTACTTTTCCAAGTGGGCGTGACGGCTCCACTTCAGAGAAGTGAAAGCACACCACGTGCTACGCTTTTCAAGAACCAAGTTGTCTACCGTTTCGGAGTGCCGCGCAGGATCATCTCGTATAATGGGTCGGCATTCGAAGCACACAAATCAACAATTTTGTCGGGAGACACGGAATCGACCGGCGATACTCAACAATTTACTACCCAAGAGCAAACGGCCTCGCCGAGGCTTTTAATAAAACTCTCGTTCAAATCTTAAAGAAAACCTTGGACGATAATAAGAGAAATTGGCACGAGAAATTGTTAGAAGCCTTATGGGCCTACCGGACAACCTTCGAACCCCTACTCAAGCTACACCTTACGCTCCGGTGTATGGGTCCGAGGCGAGTGTTACCTTTAGAGGTTCAGCCTTCCTTCACTCGAATTGCAATCGCAAATAAGATCACGACGAAGAAAACGCCGTATTACGACTCGAAGAATTAGAAAGCTTGGAAGGGAAAAGACTTGCAGCACAACGGAATTTAGAACTATACCAAGCTAAGATGGTTCAAGCCCATGACAAACCGGTCCGCCCAAGAACCTTCAAAGTTGGTGACTTAGTTCTCGTTCTCAAGAGACCTATTCTCGCACACCGCAAGATAGGAGGAAAATTTGAACCCACTTGGGAAGGACCGTTTGTGGTCGAAGCAAGTATACTCGGGAGGTTCCTACCAAGCTAGTGAATCGCCGGGGAGAACGACATATGCTTCCAATCAACGGACGATACTTGAAAAAATATTACGCTACCCGATGTTTCGAAGGAATGAATTCTTCATCCCTAAGAAACACGGGTGAAGTAATTACTTATGATTGGGTCCGAACTCAAAAATAAAATGTGCTAAAATAAATAAAATCATGATAATAAAGTTTTCCTCGTTTTCTTCTCCAAATCAAGATCTCTTTCCGGATCTTATCCTACTTCATTCCCGTTAAATTCGAAAATATAAAAAAAAAATCCGAAAAATGACAAACACTAAGTTCACATGAACATTAAATAAACAATAAAATAAAATTTGAACCATTAAAAGATAAACGAAATCAACTTCAAAATCAAATTCCATCCTTCCAAACTTCAAAATCAAATTCCATCCTTCCAAATTCGAATCAAATTTCAATCTTTTCAAATCTCAAATCAAATTCTCAATCAAATTCCAAATCCACTCTCGATCAAATTTCAAATTTGATCTTCCCAAATCTCAAATCAAATCCTCAATCAAATTCCAAATCCAATCTCGATCAAGTTTCAAACTTGATCTTTCAAATTTCAAATCAAATCTTAAATCAAGTTTCAATCGAGTTCAAACTCATCCTTCCAAATTTCCAAATTTCCAAATTCAATCTTTCCAGTGCTTCAAGTCTCAATCAAATTCAAATTCAATCTCTATCAAATCTCAAATCCGATCTTCTAGATCTCACATCAAAATTCAAAACTTTTGGGTCGAGGATTTTACATCCAAGATCGCACCGCTTTAGGATTCTCTTCCTCTTGCACCGAAATACATCAAAATTCAAAACTTTTGGGTCGAGGATTTTACATCCAAGACCGCTACTCGCTTTAGGATTCTCTTCCTCTTGCACCGAAATACATCAAAATTCAAAACTTTTGGGTCGAGGATTTTACATCCAAGACCGCACCGCTTTAGGATTCTCTTCCTATCAGCACCGAAATACATCAAAATTCAAAACTTTTGGGTCGAGGATTTTACATCCAAGACCGTACCGCTTTAGGATTCTTTTCCTACTCGCACCGAAATACATCAAATCCAAATTCAAACACTTTTGGGTCGAGGATTTTACATCCAAGACCGCATCTGCTTTAGGATTCTTTTCCTATTGCACCTGAAGTACATCAAAATTCAAAACTTTTGGGTCGAGGATTTTACATCTAAGACTCGCACCGCTTTAGGATTCTCTTCCTATTGCATCGAAATACACCAAAATTCAAAACTTTTGGGTCGAGGATTTTACATCCAAGACCGCATCGCTTAGGATTCTTTTCCTATTGCACCGAAGTACATCAAATCAAACTTTTGGGTCGAGGATTTTACATCCAAGACTGCACTCGCTTTAGGATTCTTTTCCTATTGCACTCGAAATACATCAAATTCAACCTTTTGGGTCGAGGATTTTACATCCAAGACTGCATCGCTTTAGGATTCTTTTCCTATTGCACTGAAATACATCAAATTCAAAACTTTTGGGTCGAGGATTTTACATCCAAGACTGCACTGCTTTAGGATTCTTTTCCTATTGCACTGAAATACATCAAATCAAACTTTTGGGTCGAGGATTTTACGTCCAAGACTGCACTGCTTTAGGATTCTTTTCCTACTGCACTGAAATACATCAAATACACCAAAATTCAAAACTTTTGGGTCGAGGATTTTACATCCAAGACCGCATCGCTTTAGGATTCTTTTCCTATTGCACTCGAAGTACATCAAATCAAACTTTTGGGTCGAGGATTTTACATCCAAGACCGCATCGCTTTAGGATTCTTTTCCTATCGCACCGAAATACATCAAATTCAACCTTTTGGGTCGAGGATTTTACATCCAAGACCGCACCGCTTTAGGATTCTTTTCCTATTGCACTCGAAATACATCAAATTCAAAACTTTTGGGTCGAGGATTTTACATCCAAGACTCGCATCGCTTTAGGATTCTTTTCCTATCGCACTCGAAATACATCAAATCAAACTTTTGGGTCGAGGATTTTACGTCCAAGACTACACTCGCTTTAGGATTCTTTTCCTATTGCACCGAAATACATCAAAATTCAACTTTTGGGTCGAGGATTTTACATCCAAGACCGCACTCGCTTTAGGATTCTTTCCCTATCGCACCGAAATACATCAAATCCAAACCTTTTGGGTCGAGGATTTTACATCCAAAATCGCATTGCTTTAGGATCATTTCCCTATCGCAATGAAATACATCAAAATCAAACTCTTGAGGTTAAGGATTTTACATCCAACACCGCTTTGCTCTGAGATCTCTTCTCATTGCAACGATTCAATCTAATCAATTCAATTTTCTTTCGAGGTTGGAGATGTTACATCTAAAACCTCGAACTCCAATTTTCATTTCAAATCAAATCCTTCAAATTAATTTTGACAAACTTCAATCTAAATTGAAACTCCAAACTAAAATTTAAACTCACACATCAAAGCTTAAATTGAAACAAAATAAAATCTAAGTCGAAATTCCCCGCATCATGTGATTTGGGATTCACCTCCTTTTCCTTTCCCCGGCGAGAGTTCAAGAATCTCCGGTTTCGGAGATATACTCGACACTCCCCGGCAGAAACTCTTCTACTTCGTCCTAAGTTCGTCACTGGACATCTCGTGTTGGTTTTGTTGATCGCTCGGTCAACACCAATACGCGCGGTGTGCTCCGTCGACTCACCACACCTATCAGGGGTCCATTTGTTGACCTCATTTTCGATGAGGTCTTCCTTTCTTCTTTTAGTGCTTAGGATCTAGCCTTAGGCTTTTCCTTTCGACTATCTTAGAGGACTAGAATCGGGACCCGCCTTTTAGAAATTCAAACCACTTCTAAACTCCCCGCAAACTCCACAAACTTGACTATAGACCCCTAATCACCTGAGGGTTGAAATCAAATGTGGAAGTTTAAAGGATGAGTTCCTATAGGACTCTTTCGGCCTTAGGATCGCCTCGGTGGCTTGGTCCGGTGAGGGGCCGACTTACACTACACCTACACACTACACTCCCACACACCTCCTAAAACCACACCCATACCCAACTTAACCTCCTAACTCATGTAGGTGATTCACATGGATGGTCCTTAACCCCTAAGCCCTTGGCAAGAGGTTAGGAACAACATAGTGAATGCCTCAAATGAGTCCTTTCATGGCTCATATGGGCTTGAAATGGCTTCATGGCTCAACCAAAATGATTTCACCCCACTCAAATTCACCCAATCTTCAATTTCCCAAATTTTCAATTTTTGACCCCCGGGACCCTACACCTACTAAACCTACCCAAAACCCTTGAAATTACCCAAATTTTTGCAAAATTTCCAAATTACCTAAAATTTTCCAAAATCAATCCCAAACACCTCCACATCACTCAAATTGATCATCCATACCAAAAAATACCAAAGATTCCAAAAATACCCCCCGATACCCTCCAAATACCCAAAATACCCTTCTTGGCCTAAAAATCCAAAAATTCAGAAAAT
Organism: Papilionanthe hookeriana x Papilionanthe teres; assembly: GCA_022702705.1. Taxonomy (NCBI): domain Eukaryota; kingdom Viridiplantae; phylum Streptophyta; class Magnoliopsida; order Asparagales; family Orchidaceae; genus Papilionanthe; species Papilionanthe hookeriana x Papilionanthe teres. The sequence continues at coordinate 95,884,922 of CM040430.1, read as the reverse complement.
TCCTAGAAAATTCCAAAAGATCCCAAATATTCCCAATTTCATTTTATCCAACTACACCATGGGCCAATTTTATCAATTTACCCTACTTTTGTCAAAACCCCCAAATTGACCCATTTTAACCCAAAGTGGACCCAATGTCAAACCAAACCTACCCAATTGACCCCAATTTTGGTCCAATTCAATTCTAAACTTCAATTCAACATTCCCAATACCAATTTAGACCAAATCCAAGTCCAATTTGATTGACATTTGGATCCAATTTCACTTTGGGCCTTAAAGCCCAAATTTGGACCCATGACCCAAACTTAGCCCAAACTAACCCAATTCAACTCCAATTAACCCCAAATCTTTTCTAAACCTTCCTTAACATCCTCATAAACAAAACACTAACATGATTTGCCCAAGATTTTGACCCAAACCCCACTCAAATTCAACCCAAAATCAAAAAGCCCAATTTTGACCTAAACCCAAATCTAACCCAAATAGGCCCAAACCTCAAAATTAAAACCCAACCAAAGCCAAAACCTCTTTGAAACACTCCCATAAACATTTCTTAACATTTATTTTACATCAATTTCAACCCTAGCCCAACATTAGCCCAAGTTAGCCCAATTTGACCTACATTGGCCCATTTACCAAATAAACCCAAATTCAACCCAATTCAAACCCAAACCACCTTAAATCTATTTCAAATTATTCATGAAACATCCCTAAACCAAAACCAACAACTATTTGGCCCAAACTTCTACAAAAATTCCCATCCATGAACACATCCTTAAACTTAAAAGCCCACTTCCCTTAAACCTTCTTAAAAGCCCATTTCCTTCAAAATTCAAAAGCCCAAATCTACCCTAAAGCCCACATGACATCTCCATTTGTCATCCATTTAATTAAATCCATTACCTAAGTCCTAAAATCATCATTGAATTATCCCAAATGAAGCTTCATCCAAATTCCCATCAAATTACCAAAAAATTTCTTAAAACCCTTTTCATGAAACAAATCAACCTTTTCCCAAGCCAAATGAAGCCATGAACAAGCCATTCTCAAGCCACATGAAGCCATGAGGGCTTTGACTTGTCATTAGTCCATTTATGGCAAGAAGAGGGGGTTCTTTCTTAAACCTCCTTTAACCCTTTTTTACCTTAATCATGTCACACACTAAACCATGTTTAGCCACCTCATCATGGATGGAGACTTCACCACTCCTTCTAAGCTGACCTAAATGATTCCCTCAGCTCAAAATCGGAGCTTGGAAGGGTGCACCAAGCCCAAAATGGTGGGTTGACCCAAACCAAGCCAAAGTGAGCATTCTCCCATTCCATTTAAATCAAACTCCTTTACACATGTCAAACCTCAATCGCCTACACTAAACCCCAGCCCCCGACCCACCCGACCAAGATAGTGACCATTGCTCGGCTCGGCCGCCACTGTAGTCACGGAAAACACCATGGCCGAGAGCTCACATGTGAGCCAACATTGAAATTCTCACTTGCCGAGCCGCCCCATGCCCAGTGGTCACCATGGCCGATCTTCTCCTCACCGAGCAAGCTGATCCCAAGCCCTAACTCCCTCCGAGAGGCCTTCCACCCTCTCCTATTTAAACTCCACCCCTCTCGGCCATGAGAGGGGCTGAAAAAAACCTTAAGGAAACTCGCCAAAATCACTCCGCATCACTCTCTACACATAGAGCACCCGATCCCCACCGAATTCCAGTCCCAATTCCTTTTAGTCGAGCCCGATTTCGAGCTCAAACTTTAGCCCAAAAACCGAGACACTTCTCCACGCTGAGCCAATTCCCAAATTGATTGGCTCTACACCTTCACCGGACCAAGGGAAGGTGTCCACCACCAAAAGCCCCATCTCCGGAGCCACTCAGCTTGCTCCAGCCTCCAAGCTTTGTGATCGGGCTTGGTCGAAATCATATCCGTACAATTCACTGGACCGAGAGACTTCATCCGGAGCTTGCGGGACCCAATCGAAGGTGCAACAACTCTCGGATTGAAGCCACACTTCTCCGAGCCAAGGTATGAGCTAACTCTCCATCTCGAGCTTCGGAGATTCTTCATTTCGAATGCCTTAGTTTCAATGCATGTTAGCCAGTATAGATGTGTTCGTCTCTTCAAGACGAATCCATAGAGCATAAGAACATAAAAATCCATCGAGTATCGAGTGAGATATTAGGGATTTAGTGTGGACGGCTATCGGGCGAGGACACTTGGGGACGATGAACGGATGCCGTCCATTCAATACACGCGCGGACGAACGGCTCGGATGGCGTCGGACCGGGAAACGGTGCGAGAACCGCGGGGCCCGGCTGGCCGACTCGAGTGGCGGCGTCGAATGGGAGCGCGCCGCGTGGCCTTTCGGAGTCGCCGAGGATGCGCCGGCGCCGCGTGGATAAATAGATAAATAGGGTATTTTCTTATTTATTTAATTCCCTAAACTTCAAAAATCCATATCTTTGTGTAGAAAAATCACAAAAATAAAATAAAAATACCCTCTTGCTCGGTGAACGAGAGGAGAATAATGTGGAAAAGAAATCATTTAATTTCATTAAGTATTTTATTTTTTATGATTTATTTACTCTCTGCATACATTTAATTCTCCATGCATGTATACAATTCACCATGGCATGAGACCATAGGAGCTTTGAAGCCTCCGAACTCGGGAACATTCCCCGAATTTTCCAAGGTCGAGGCCATCTCTGTGAAAAGTTATTTATTTTTCAAATGCATGTTGTCTGTTTTGAGTATTTTAATTCCAAAAATTAGCATGTTATGAAATAAATTCTAGAAATATTTGGTGATGTTCCTTATGACCAGAGAACTCTAGGAAAAATAGGACTTGAGTTAATTCACTCGTATTAACCCTAATTGGCTTAAACACCCAAAATAGGTCTTTAATTAATTAGAGTTAACCAGGCATCAAATTGACTTGAAATCAATTCTCCACTGACCTTTAGGATCAGAGGAATCCACCATAAAAATTTGAGGTCAATTGGACTTGGTTAACCCCACTAATTGGGTTAATTAAGCCACTTAGCCATTTTAAACTTTAAAAATTCATAACTTTTAAAATACTTTTTAAAAATTCACCAAATTGGTTTTGGAGCCTCTCTGATATCAGGGAAACCTAAGAAAATTAAAATTTCAATTTTCTAAAAAAGTTGATTTTTAATAATATTTTAATATTTTTAATAATTTAAAAATAATAAAAATCACAAAAATAATAAAATTCACCAAAATGTCACATTTTGAATTTTAATCACTTAGGAACAAACCCCACATTTTTCTTAGGTCTATTTAGTGAGATATTGAATTTTAAAGCCCTAGGGTAATTTTAAAATTAAAAAAATGTATTTTCTAGCATTTTCACTAAAATAATTATTATAAATCATAGAAAAATCAGAAAATTGCAAAATTTGATTCTCTGGTTTCCTTGATATCAGAGAGATTTTTGAAAAATATAAAATTCATTTTTCAACATTTATTTTATTTTTAAATTAATTAACACTCCAAAACCCAAAATAATTATAATAAAAATAATATAATTCAAAAAATCACCAAAATTGGTCCAAGTGCTTCTCTAGTCATTAGGAATGTCCCCTAATTTTCTTAAGGACAGAAACTTTCCTTTGGTCATGTTATCAAATTTTCCTTGAAAATCTCTATTTTCCACCAAAAATAATTATATAAATAAATTAAATACAGAAAAATCACATTTTCTCCTCTCATGTCTTTATTGACATATGAGTGAAGTCACATAAAAATTTCAAGTTCATTTAAGTTCAATTTAGTGAGTTATGAAATTATTAAGCTTAAAGGGTAAAATGGTAATTAAAATCTTTAATCCTTAATTAAAACTTTAGGTTTAATAAGAAATCAACAAGTAAAATATTTGATCTTAATCTGATTTGGATGATTGAAATTTAAATAATTAAAGGGTAGAAACCCATTAAACAATTTCAAAATGATTAAACTTTAATTAAATAATGGATTAAATTTGGAAGAATAATAAAATTGGAATTATTAAAATAAGGGATCTTTATTAGGAAGAGATTTATTCTTTAATTTAAAAATCCCTAAATTAATCATCTCATTAATATTCAACTCTTAATTAAAATGATAATTCAAATTTAAAATATTAAAAGACTTAATTAAATTATTAAACTCTTTCAAAAATTTCAATTAAAATTAAAAATAAAGTAAATTAAAGATAAATTAAATTAAAATTAAATTAAATTTAATAATTAGATTAAATTAAGACAAATTAAATTAAATTAAATTAAATTAAAATTAAATTAAATTAAATTAAACAATTAAATTAAATTAAATTAAATTAAATTAAAATTAAATTAAATTAAATTAAACAATTAAATTAAATTAAATTAAATAATTAAAATTAAATTAAATTAAATTAAACAATTAAATTAAATTAAATTAAATTAAATAATTAAATTAAATTAAATCAAATCAAATTAATTAAACACCAAATCAAATTAAATTGAACTATGTTAAACTAAATTAAAACTCAATTAAATTAAATTGAATTAAATATAACATCACCTAAAACAGAAGAAAATAAATTTAAAGAAAAACAACTTCAACACTATTCCAAATTTAAACTCTTTAACTTAAACCAAATCATTTGAATACTAACTTACCCTCGAAAGCTTTAGTTATTATAGCTTCTAAATAAAACATTAAATGAAGTGTCACTTCACTCATAGGATATTCAAATGTCCTAGTTCACCGAGCAAGTTAACAAAACTTGAAATTCTTGGACGATTAATTCATTTGTATAATTAAATTCATTCGAACTTAAAACAATCCCGAAATATTGAAAAGATGTTTAAGATCCTTCTTAAGCACTTTCTCAATATGATAGGACATTTATAAGAACAATTGAATTTGATTATTCTTCGATGAAGAAAATCGTCCTTAAACCAAAACACAAAGAACCTAGACGTCATAGGAAATGACTAGCTATAGGATTAGGAATTTGGTAGAAAACCATAACCTTTCCCTTAGCTTTACCTAGGAACTTGCTTAAATATGCTAATTGTGTTTTAAGTGCAGTTTGGGATGACGGGAAGACCCTCCGAGTACGCATTTGTATTATTGCAATTTACTTTCCCGCAATTTATTTTCCAGCAATTTACATTATCGCAATTTACTTTATTGCAATCGCGTTTATTTTTCTTGCATGATAAAACAATCGTTGCATGAAAACCCACACCTTTAGGATAGTCCCTAAAACTGAAACCAAAATTAAGTTAAAAGTCATCGCAAGATAAAATTCACCGCCACAACATTTCAAAATATAAAACAACTCAAAATTTAATCACAAACAGAACACAAAACTACAATTACAACTAAATTAAAACGTCCTGTTGGATGATCGGGAATACCTCGGATGATGTAACCTACGTGTTGCTAACGGGATTTCCCACGGTCTAAATGAAAGTGTGGAACTCATTCGGTTGAGTTTAGCAAATTCATCCGGACTAAGTGAATCCGATAAAAATAATGATGCCGGAAGGATGGAACCGTGGGATCTTAACCGGTGTCGTTATAATCAACTTTAAGATTTGTTTTAAATAAAACATAAAAAACACTTGGATTTTAAGATTTTCTCTAAACCAAAACACTTTTCTCAACTCTTGATTTATGATTTCTAAAACTAAACCTCTGCAACAACAAGGAGCTCGGAGCATGGTGGGCAGGACGACCATCGTCATCAAGAAAACTCGAGTCTACTTCAAGAAAACTTTCCTAGAATTAAAACAACCAAGCCATAGGACTTCGAGGTAGCTTGCCTAGTGCAACATAAATCCTCAACTCTTCGTTAGGCATTTGCATTGCAAATTAAGCCCTAACCGGTCTTAGGATTCCGAGGTAGTCGTCCGATACGACAATAAACCCTCACATCTTCTAGAGCTATTTGTTTGATTTTATCATACAAATATAAGCCCTAATTAATTGAAATTGGCAAGATTGAAATATCAAATAAACATTAGGACTTTCCTAAATTCAAGACAAACAATAGGATAGTCGGGAAATTATCGAAGTTCACTTCGAATCGGTGATTTCTCCTACCTCTCTTCCTTTGGATTCACAAAACAAAATGTTCCAAAATTTGATCCATTCCCTATTGAAATTCCAAAATTCAATCTTTGAAAACCTTAAACTTTGAAATTCTTGAAAGCGGAATTATTGATTATTATCGAGAGTTTTCTTAGGTGATTCCCGTCACTTAAGATGTAATTAACTATAGGGGCTTGCCCTTATAGGGAATTTTAAAGAACCTGTGTAATATAAACCCTGTTTGATACTTTCATATTAAGCTGGGGAATTTGTCGGCTTATAAAATTGGTTCGCGGACCAAACGGATGTCACAAAACTTCTAGTTTATTTGATCGAGCCCCACCATCGAAGCGATGTGTCTCATCCTTAGGGATAGATACACGGTTTGTGGTGCGGTGCTCGTTTATATAAACTATTTGGGGATGTGAGATCGGTTTAATCTCATATCTTAAAACTTTCAAATTTAAAAATTATTTTCAAAATCAAATACTACTTTCTAAATTATATATATTTAAATTAAATTTAAAATTTAAATTCGCCGACAACTTCTGTTAGGCGACCCCCCTTTTAAAATACAATACAACCTAAAAATAATGCCGACAAAACCTAAAACCAACTTTTATTAGTTCATTCCTTAACAACATTGAAATAAAAGAAATTAACTCTTAAAAGAATATAAAGATCATTTTGCTTAGATTAATGACGAAATGCCTGGACTTGCTTCAAAATATGCAGTCCATAAACTTGGGATAGATCAAACTGTAACTCCTCTTAAATAAGCTCCAAGAAAGATGCATGTTGAAATATAATAAGAAATAATTGCCAAAGATAAAAAGTTGATCGAAGCCCATTTTATCCTGAGAAGAAAATTACCCTACATGGCTGGATAATGTGGTGCTAGTAAAGAGGAAAAATGGACAAATTAGAGCCTATGTAGATTTCATAGATCTAAACAAGGCTTGTCCAAAAGATTAATTTCCTCTAACAATTTTGGAATTGATAGTCGAGATTGCTTATACACATGTAAAATTTTTCTTTATAGACAGATTATAAGGATACAATGAAATTAAGATTTTTCTAGAAGATGAACCAAATAGAGCCTTCAGAACACCCATCAGGATAAACTGTTACAAAGTCATGCCATTTAGATTAAAGAATGCTGGTGCTACCTATCAAAGAGCTATGACACGAATTTTTGATGAACACATTCACAATCAGGTCAAATATTATGTGGATAATTTTCTTTTCAATAGTAAAAAAAGAGATGATCATGCATATGATTTGAGATGTTGAAGAAGAAGAAGCAATAGAAAGGGCAATCTTCACACCGGCTCCATTATATTTGTACTCTAACTACAACGTTAGAAGAACCAACCAATAGACATATTATTTTTGAAGAAGAATTGAACACATTCAGAATTTTAGACAACACTTATTTGAACAATTTAAGTATATTAATGAATGGAAATCAATATACTTGAAGGTATTCAACTGGTCACTAAAGTTTTTTATGAAGATGAACAACCAACTATTATTTAACACGTGATGGAAGCAAGCGATCATGGACGAGCTGGACATTTGAAAAAGAGAACATATTCAGAATCCAACAAATGGAAACGTGGTAAAGGGAGAGTGTCTATCTAATTTAGATGTTGTTACAATTATGCCAAAGATAGGAATGGGAATCCTCCTGGGATTCTGCAGCATGAACAGGTGGATCCAATGCCTATAGTCATCATTCAGATTATCAAGTAATTGGTAACATGGAATATAATTTCATCTAGTTGCATTACCGATAGTTGTATTATCAATATCTATGAAGAGGGAGATTGTACCCCACCACTGTTGACCACACTTTTGTTGAGGTCTAGTCCTTCTTTAGGCAGGCCAGGATCTAACCATAGCTCTTTCCCAGTGACTATCTTAGAAGACTAGTGATGGAACCCTTACCCCATAGAAGTTCAAAATACTTCCTTAATTCACTTGGAGTTTTATATGCTTAAGTCTAACCTCTAAATACTTAGGAGGATGAGACCAAGAATAAGGAAACTCAAGACAAGTTCCCTATAGGATTGTCAAGCCTTAGGACTCACCCTGGGTGGTCTGGTCTGAGTCAAGCACACACACACACACACACACACCCACTTATAATCCACACTTTCATTCACCACCTTAAACCCTAAACCAAAATTGGCTATACTTTGTCCCCCTACTCTTTGGAAACTCATGCTCTTAGCCTTATGCTAGGATTTGGCTAGAACCAGCACACGGAGGATCTAAAAGGGGATTTCCCTTGGTCCATGACCCAAGAAGGTTGGCATCCATCAATTAACCCCAATTTTACCAAAAATGTTAACTTTAACCCTTTGATCCATAAACTTCCCCCAAATCACTAAATTACCTCTAAACCCTAATTTTGACAAAAAATCCCAAAATTGCCCAAATTACCAAATTTTCTCCAAAAATCATTTTAAATTGTCCCTACCACTCCAATACGCAAAAATTCCAAAAATCCCCAAAAAGTCCCAAAATTCCCCTAAAATAACCAAAATTACCAAAATGCACCCCAAATTCCAAAAATTCCAAAAATCCCAAAACAAAAATCCAAAAATCTTCCTAAATATTCCTAATACCATTTATACCATTCCCATGATCCTAATTTAACCAAATTGACCAAATTGAAAAAAGCCCCAAATTGCCCGTTAAGGCCCAAAATGCTTAAATCACCTCCAATATCCACTAAATTGACCCCAATCTTCCTCAATTTCAATCCTAGACTCAAATTAACCATCCTAAACCCAGTTTAAACCAAATTCATGTCTGATTGAACCAAATTCAAACCCAATTTTAACCCAAATCAAAAAGTCCCAATTTTGACCATATGACCAAATTCCCCAAAATTGAACCCCTAGCCAAATTAATTCCCTCAAGTTAACATCCAAAACCCTTCATGACATTCCCCTAAACCAAATTGATTCCCCAATTGAGCCACGTTTGAGCCCAAGCCTCACCCAAATCTAACCCGAGTCAAAATCTCCAAATTTTGCTCTAAATGTGCCATATGCCCAAATGTCACCAAATTGAGTGACCTAAACCCAAAATTTCCACCCAATTTCTATTCAAGTTACTTCATGACAATCACCCACATCAAACTGAACCATCAATTGGACCCTCGCCAAACTCTAGCCTAACCCAAACCCAAGTCTAACCTAACATGCCCAAAATTGACAAAATGTCCAAATTCCACCAAATCAACCCTCCAAACCACTTCAGAATCACTCCAATCCTCTTCTAAAATCTTTGTGACAATCATGCAAACCAATTTGAAAAATCAATTGGACCAATCCAAGCTCAAATCTAACCTAGCGCAACTTGAACCCAATGTCCCAAATTTGAACCAAGATCCAAATGTCACCCAAACCTAGCCAAATTGACCAAGCCAAGATTACCACAGCCCCCTCATGGACCCTAGGGGCTAATCTAGATCCATCTAGCCCAACCTACATGAGCCAAGTACCAAGGGTCCCCCAAATTTGGTGATCTCCTCCCATATTTTGGCTAAACCAAAGGAAAATCCTTTCCCTTAGCCATCAAGCTTTAATTCTAATCACCATTAACTCCTCTGAGCTTCCTGAGTCAGTTAGCCACCAGCTCTACCCTAGCCGGCTGACCTAGTCACCGAAAAAACCAAATTCGAGAAGACCCCTCCCCCATTTTAACCCAAATTAAACCCATCCTAGGTGGCAAGCTCCCATTGGATGTCTACACCAAATTACCATCACCCAGAGCTTACAAAGACCAGCCAATGGTAGCATGAGCTCTACTCCTTGGTCATGGCTATAAATTGAGCTCCTCACAAACAAGAGGAAATAGTTCACAGAACCTTGGTGAAGCCCTGCCGAAATTCTTCTATAGCTTCTTTTAACTCCCCTAAGTGTGATCCCCTACTCTCAGCCACCCACAGCCACCACCTGAAGCCAATTTCTTCACAGAAATTTGCCTTAAAACTAGGACACTCTCTATCACTCCACCACAGTGCACCAAACTTCAAATTGATTTGCTCCTCACCATCACAGGATCAAATGAAGAAGATACCCCACAAAAGACTCATCACAAAGACTCTTCAAACAAGAATTCCCTCAGACCTGAAATCTCTCCGTGATTGAGTTATGGTGCAGACATAACAAGATCTCTAATTGGTGCTTGTAGGAGCTTTACGTGGTCACAATGAATGTGTAGAACCAATCTGATTAGGGCCTCACCTCTCAGACCAAGGTATTGAGCTCTCACCTAGCCTGAGCGTATTTTGATTCTTCATGCATGTACAATGTATTTCATGTCATATAAGCCGTATAATAAGTTTTTCTAGGTTAGATGAGTCTATAAGAACAAATCTGCAGAGATTTTTTTGAGTCTATCTCGAGATCATAGGGTTAGAAAGTGGATGGTTTGCGGGTTGAACTAGTTCGGGACGATGAATGGATGCCATTTTACCATGTGTGTATTTAGTGAATGCCTCTGATTGCGCTGGATGGAGGAGCGGTGCTCAAAGTGTGTGGCGCGTGGCTACCGAGTTAGTTGGCGGTGTCGAATGGTGGAGCGACACACAGAGTTCGTAGCTGCCTATAATAGCGGGACGCCGTGCTGGATAAATAGAAAAGTATGTTATTTTGTATTTATTTAAATCAGTCCACTTCATAAAATGCATAACTTGGTGTAGAAAAATCACAAAAATAAAATAAAAATACTCTCATGTACAGTGAACAGAGGAGAACATAGTGTTTATAAATTTGGGGTCATTTTACTTATGTTTTATTTTTATTTAATTAAACACGAAAAATCATACTTAATCCATAACTCACTCTAAACATTTCACCATAGGATGAGGTTTGGAGGGCTTGAAGGCTCTCTGGTTAGGGATCTTCCCTAATTTTTTAAAGGGTAGGGGGCATCTCTAGTTAGAGATTCCAAATTTATAAGCTAATCCCATCTATTTTGGTATAATAATAATAATAAAAATATTGATCAGAAAACTACAAAACTTATTTTTGTAGGTTCACTATGATCAGAGGACCCAAGGAAAATATAAAAGTGATTTAATTCATTAATAATGACACGTATTGTATATAAGCCCCTAAAATAGAAGAAAATTAAAATGGTTAAAAATAGAAATGTAAAAGTATAAAAATGATTCTACACTGTAAATAATGGGCAGGGGAACTCCTCATAAAAATTTGAAATCAATTGGAGCTAATTTGATCACTAAAATGGATATTCTAAATGAAATAACAATTTTGGAATTAATATAATTATAATGATTAAAATATAAGAGGGTGACATTCTTGTTTAACATGCAAGAAAAGTAAAGTGCAGTACAGGTAAGTAGATAGCAATAAAAATAAAATCATACCTAATAAGCATTCCGATCATTTTTTACCTGCACATAAAACACATGTTAAAGCATTTATATATTTCAAGGAAAGCACCCAGGTAAGGCTAAGGGAAGGTTCTGGTTGTCTACCAAAATCCTAATCCTATTGCTAGTCAATTCCTATGACGTCTAGATTGTTGTGTTTTGTGGAGGATGATTTTCTTCACCGAAGAACAATTAAGTTCAATTGTTCTTCTAAACACCTCATTGTACTGAGAAAGAGCTTAGGACGAGCCCTGAACATCTTTTCAATACTTCTGAGACTATTCCGAGTCCAAATGAATTTCATTGTACAAGTGAATTAATCATCCGAGAATTTAGTTAAATTTTATTTCTTGCTCAGTAAACTAGGATATTTGATTATCCTATGAGTGAGGTGACACTTTTCTTAATGTTTTATTTAAGAGTTATGATAATGAGGGCCTTTAAGGGTAAGTCAGTTTGTTGAAGGTTTTAATAATTAAACATTGGAATTGATGATTTAAAATGATTTGGTTTAATTACAAAATTTTAATTAATGATCTTAAGTTTGGAATAGTGTTCAAGTTATTTTAATTCAATTAAATCATTATATTTTAAATGATCTTAATATTTCAAATTAGTTTTAATGTTTTAAATTTTCTTAGGTTGAAAGAGGTGTTTAAATTATTTATTTTATTAAATTTTAATGATTTAAATTTGATTTGATTTAATTGTAGTATTTTAAGTCAACTTTGATTGGTTTGATTTTTTTTTATATATATTTTTTATGAGTTGTTTTGAAATTACTTGAGGTTTTAGATTTGTTTTAAATTTGTTCCTAAGTGATTTCAAATTAATTTTTAAGTATTTAAAATTTATTTAAATTTGATTATCAAATCATTTAATTTTCTAAACTTTAATTTAATTTAAAGGTTATTTTCTCTTTTAATTATTTAATTATTAATTTCAATTATCATCTTAAGATTCATTAAGAATTGAAATATTATTAAAATGATTCATTTAGGGATTTTAAATTAAAGAATTGGTATCTCCTTAAGTCACGTCCCTAATAATCCAAAATTTTAATTATCCTCACAATATTTAAATGATTTAATTAAATAAAGTTCCATTTTGATATTTTCAAAGTGACTAACAAATTTCTACCCCTTTATTCACTAAGTTTCAATCATCCAAGAGAAGGTTAAAATTAGATATTTTACCCTCCCTTTGATTAGACCTAAATATTAATTAGGGTTAAAATCCTTTAATTACCTTTATGCCCTTTAAGCATGTTCATTCCATAATTCACTAAATTGAGCTCAAATGAACTTGAAATTTTTATATCACCTCACTGACATGTCAATTAAGCCATTGGAGGAGAAAATGTGATTTTTCTGTTTTTAATTTAATTTATAAATTTATTTTGGTTGAAAATAAGGACTTTCAATGAAAATTCAACAACATGACCAAGGTAAAGTTTATATCCTTAGGAAAATTATGGGATATTCCTACTGACTAGAGGACCACTTGGACCAATTTTGGTGATTTTTTGAATTATATTTTATTTATTATAATTATTTTGAGTTTTGGAGTGTTAGTTAATTATAAAATAAATTTAAAGTTGAAAAATGAATTTTATATTTTTCTTAAGTCATTCTTATCTCAAGGAGTCTAGAGAAATAAAATTTATATTTTTCTAATTTTTCTTTGATTTATTGAAATTAATTTGGTGAAAGGGTTGGAAAATCCATTTTCTTAATATTAAAAATTGTCTTAAACCTTTAAAATTCAATTTCTTAACCCAGGGACTTGGGAAAAATATTTGGTTTGTTCCTAAGTGATTAGGAAGCAAAATATGACATTTTTATGATTTTTAATATTTTTTAATTTTTATTATTTTTTAATTATTAAAATATTCAAAATAGGGTTAAAAATGAAGATTTTTAGAAAATTTAAATTTTAATTTTCTTGGACTCCTCTGATATCAGAGAGCCCGCAAAACCATTTTGGTGAATTTTTGAAGTGTATTTTGAGTTTTATGAATTTTTTAATTTTTAAGATGGCTATGTCACTTAATTGATTCATTTAATAGGTTAAATTATTTTCAATTGACTTGAAATTTTGATGTGAGGTTCTCTATATCCTAAATGACAGTGGAGAATTGTTTTCAAGTGGTTTTGATGTGTATGTACTCCTAATTAATTAAAATTCTATTTTAGGTGTTTGAGCCAATTAAGGTTATTTTTAAGGAACTGAGTCAAACCATAATTTTTCTAGGGTCCTTTGGTCTCAAGATACCTCCCCTAATTTTCCTAGAATTTATTGAATAATATGCTAATTACTGGAATTAAAATGGAAAAACAAGCACATAAACTTAAAAAAGCGATAACTTGCCATAGAGATGGCCTCTGACCTTGAAAAATTCAAGGAATGTCCCAAAGAATAGCCGCTACAAAAGCCCTATGGTCTCATGCCATGATGAATTGTATACATGCATAGAGAATTAAAATATTGAAATCAGTAAATAATTAGTTAAAAATAAATACTCATAAAATTAACTTAATTCTTTTTCCACATTGTTCTCCTCTGTTCACTGAGCAAGAGGATATTTTTATTTTATTTTTGTGATTTTTCTACACAAAGATATGAATTTTTGAAGTTCTAGGTATTTAAATAATTCCTAAATACCCTATTTTTCTATTTAAAATAGTCAGCGATGCGTAAACCTCGGCAGCTCCGAAGCCCCACGCGGCGCCTTGCTATTTGACGACGCCATCCGAGTCAGCACCATGCGGCCCGCAGTTCAAGTTCCATCTCCTCGTCTGATGCCATCTGAGCCATTCAACTGATACACAATTGATCCGAAGGTTCCTGGTCATCATCTACGACTGGTGTGTCCCGTGAGCCGTCCACCTTCTAACCCTAATATCTCGTTAAATTCTTAACCAAATTAAAAGCTCTTATGCTCTGTGAACTCTTCTTGACGAGATGAACACATCTATACGGCTAACTTACATTGAAATTGACTCAAATGAAATGGAGAATCACTGGAAGCTCGGGTTAAAGGAAGTCTCCATACCTTGGTTCAGGAGGTGAGGCCTCAACTGAATGTGCTCGGCACGTTCGTTGGAGCTGGAGGAGCCTAGGGATGAAGCCTCTGGCCCTGGTGAATTGTCTAGACCAGACTTCATCCAAACCCGATTTCAAAGCTTGGCCGATAGGAAGAATGGCTGGCCTGGTGAGGGGGCTTTTGCTGGGGAACTTCTTCTCTTGGTCTGGTGAAGGTGTAGAGTCAATCAATTTGGGGATTGACTCACTGTGGTGAAGTGTCATGGTTTTGAGTCAAAATTGAACTCAAAAATTGAGCTCACAAAGGGGAAATTAGGGCTGGATTTCAGTGGGGATCAAGTGCTTCATGCTAGGAGAAGAGTGTGGAGGAATTTTCGCAGAGTTTTGTTAAGGTTTGGTTCAGCACCTCTTTTGGCCGAGAGGGAGGTGGGCTTAAATAGGCATGGCTGGGGGGCCTCTCAGGGGGAGTTGGAGGCTGGGATCAGCTGCTCATGGGAGGAGAAGAACAGCTACAGTGACCATTTGGGTTGGGACAACTCAGCAAGGGAGAATTTGAAAGTTTGGCTCACATGGAGCTCTCGGCCATGGCATTTTCCAGCGACCCAGGCGGCTGGCCGGTAGGGTCAGGTCACCATCTTGACCGGTGAGGTCAGGGCTGGGGTTTGGTGAGGTCAATTGGCATTGGCCATGTGTAAAGTAGTTGATTTAAGTGGTATGAGGGAGAGGGCTATTTTGGGCTCATTTTGGTTTAGCCATGGTTTTGGGCTTGGAGCATCACCTAAGGCTTGACCTTGGGCTGAGAGGAATCATTTGGGTCAGCTGAATTAAAGTGGTGAAGTCCCCATCCAAGGTAATGTGGCTAATTTTGGTTAAAGTGTAACATAAATGAGGTTAAAAATGTTTAATGAAGGCTTAAGAAAGAGGCCCCTCTTCTTGCCATTAATGGCTTGGTGAGGTGTAAAGGGGCTCCCAAGGCTTGCATGTGGCTTATGCATGGCTCCATGGCTCCATTTGGCTTGGGGCAAAGCTTAGTCAATTTCATGGAAGTAGAGTTTAGGAATTTTGGCATTTTGGTGGAAATTTGGATGAAGATTGATTTGGAATGATTTAATTATTTATTTAGGACTTAGGGATGATATCAATTAAAAGGATGATGATGGGAAGAAATGCCATGTGGACTTTGGATTGATTTTGGGCTTTTGGATTTGGTGAGAGATGGGCTTTTGAAATGGCTTAAGAAAGTGGGCTTTTAAATTTTAAAACAAATTTTTGGATAAAAACTTGGTAAAAGGTTGTGCAAATAAATATTGGGTTTAGTTTAGGGATGTGTCATGAGAACTTTAGAAGAGATTTGATGCCAATTGGAGTTGAAATGGGTTCAATTTGGGCTTTTTAGTAATGGGGTCAAAATGGGCCAAATTGGGCTAACTTGGGCTAAGGTTGGGTTAATGCTGGGTTTGATGTAAAATTAATGTTAATAAATGTTTATGGGAATGTTACAAAGAGTTTTCAACTTTGGTTGGGCTTTGGTTTTGGGATTTGGGCCTATTTGGGTTCATGATTGGTTTAGGCCAAATTGGGGATTTTTGATTTGGGTGAAGTATGGGTTCAAATTTTTGGCAAATCAAGTTAGTATTTTTTTGTGGAGATGTTAGGAAAGTTTTAGAAAAGATTTGGGGCTAATTGGAGTTATGTTGGGTTAGTTTGGGCTAAGTTTAGGTTATGAGCCAAAATTGAGCTTTAAGCTTCAAATTAAAATTTGATCCACATGTTGATCAAATTGGGTTTGGATTTTGTTTAAATAGATATTGGGGATATTAAACTGAAGTTTAGAATTTAATTGGATCAAAATTGAGGTCAATTGGGTTGGTTTGGTGGGACATTGGGTCCATTTTAGGTTAAAAAAAGGGTAAATTAGGGGTTTTTATAAACATGGGCTAAATTGACAAACTTGGCCTATGATGTAGTTGAACAAAATGAAATTGAGAATATTTGGGATTTTCTGGAATTTTCTAGAAATTTTTGGAATTTTTGGAATTTTGGGTTAAAAGGGTATTTTGAGTATTTGGAAGGTATTGGGGGTATTTTTGGAAATTTTGGTGTATTTGGTCAAGGATGCTCAATTTGAGTGGTGGGAAATGTTGGATTGATTTTGGAAAATTTTGGGTAATTTAGGAAATTTTGCAAATTTTGGGCAATTTCAAGGGCATTTGGTAGGTTTGGTGGGTTTAGGACCCCGGGGGTCAAAATTTGAAATTTTGGGAAAATGAAGATTGATTAAGTGTGAGGGAAATGAAATTGTTTTGGTTGAGCCATGAAGCCATATTAAGCTCACAAAAGCCATGAGAGGACTCATCTTAGGCACTCAATATGTTGTTCCTAACCCTCTTAACCAGGGGCTTAGGGGTTGAGGACCATCCATATGAATTACCTATATGCGTTAGGAAGTCAAATTGGTTAAAGGTAGTTTTGGGGCTTGGAATGTGTGTGTGGGAGTGTGGTGTGTGCAAGTCAACCCTCATTAGACCAGGCCACTCAGGGTAGTCCTAAGGTCAAAGAGTCTTATAGGGAACTCATCCTTTAAACCTCCACATTTGATCTTAACCCTCCAAGTGGTTCGGGGGTTGTTAATCAGACATGTGGGGTTTAAAGGGAGTTTAAGAGGTGTTTGAATTTCTCAGTGGTGGGTTCCATCTCTAGTCCTCTACGATAGTCAAAGGGAAAGCCTAAGGCTTGATACTAAGTACTAAGGAGAGAGATCAGACCTCATCAAAAATGAGGTCAACAAATGGACACCCAATAGGCGTAGTGTGCTGACGGAGCACACCACGCGTATTGGCGTTGACCGAAAAGATCAATAAAACCAACACAAATGTCTAAGCGACACACTTAGAATGAAGCATAGATAAATTTCCTCTGGGGATATCAGGTAAATCTCCAAGACTGAAGATCCCTGAACTCTCGCTGGGGAAAAGAAAAGAAAGTGAATTCCAGATCACAAGATCTGGAGAAATTTGATTTAGATTTTGCTTCGTTTTCTATTTCAAGTTTTAATGTTGAGTTTAGATTTCGATTTGTTTTGAGTTTTAATTTTGATTGAAGTTTAATTTAAAATCAATTCAAGAAAATTTTGAATTTGAAATGAGAATTGGAACCTAGGTTCCAACCTCGAGATTTACAAAGAGAACTCGGAATTTAGGTACCGACTCGGAAGTGAGAGTCGAGTTTAAGTATCGATTGAAAAGAATGAGAATCGAATTTAGGTATCGATCTCGAAATGAGAACTGGAATTTGGTACCAGTCTCAAAAGAGAGAAGTGAAATTTGGTATCAATTTCAGAAAGAGAATTAGAATTTGGTACCGACCTCGAAAGGAGATAATTGGAATTTGGTACCAGTCTCGAAAGGAGAGAATTGAAATGTGGTATCAATCTAGAAAGAGAGTCAGAATTTGGTACCAACCTCGAAAGGAGAGAACAAAAATTTGGTACCAGTCTCGAAAGAGAGGATTGAAATTTGGTATCAATCTCGAAAGAGAGTTGGAATTTGGTACCGACCTCGAAAGAAGAGAACTGAAATTTGGTCCAAGTCTTGAAAGAGAGAATGGAAATTTGGTATCAATCTCGAAAAAGAATCGGAATTTGATACCGACCTCGAAAGGAGAGAACTGGAATTTGGTACCAGTCTTGAAAGGATGGGAATTGAAATTTGGTATCAATCTCGAAAGAGAGTCAGAATTTGGTACCGACCTCGAAAGGAGAGAACTGGAATTTGGTACCAGTCTCAAAAGAGAGAATTGAAATTTGGTATCAATCTCGGAAGAGAATCAAAATTTGGTGCCGACCTCGAAAAGAGAGAACTGAAATTTGGTACCAGTCTCGAAAGGAGAGAATTGAAATTTGGTATCAATCTCGAAAGATAGTCGGAATTTGGTACTGACCTCGAAAAGAGAGGACTGGAATTTGGTACCAGTCTCGAAAGAGAGAATTAAAAATTGGTATCAATCTCGAAAGAGAATCGGAATTTGGTACCGAACTCGAAAGGAGAGAACTGGAATTTGGTACCAGTCTCGAAAGGAGAGAATTGAAATTTGGTATCAATCTCGAAAGAGAATCGAAATTTGGTACCGACCTCGAAAGGAGAGAGCTGGAATTTGGTACCAGTCTCGAAAGAATAGGAATTGGAATATAGTTACCAACCCCAAAAGTTTGTATTTGATTTGGTTTGGAAGATTTTGTGGAAATTTTAGTTTAGTGGAAGATTGGAATGAGACATGAAAGTATTTCACATCCCAGGAGAGTTGATCGAATTTTGATTGTTTGGCGAAGGATATGAATCCATGCCATCAGAACCAAATCGAAAATTTTGTGGTTCTGTGTCAGTAGACTCAGTCGACCTTCTCAAAAGAGAAAAGAGATCGTAGAGAGTTGAAAAGGTTTGAGAATAGCCTGAGGCTGCGAATTTCAGATTCGGGAATTTGTTTTCGTTGTTTGTTGTGATTTGATTTTAGCTTGATTTTCAATTTAGAGTTCACGCTTACTTGGGGTTCGTTTTGACATTCAGATTTTTTAAAGAGAGTTCTTGTTTATTTTTATTTTTCCTTTGTTCTTTGTTAAAAGTTCATTTAACTTAATGGCGTTTCCCAGTCAGTTTGCATAAAAAGAGGTGAAGGCAAAACATGACATGTTCATTTTCATTCTAATCTTGTCGAAAATACATCATACATCTTGATCAAAACATGATGATATTTTCTTTGAGAATTCAGTATCTCATACAATCCACATAAATCAAAAATGGATTGTGTAAGATTCTTGCAAGTTATTTCTAAAAGCATCTGTTGAAATCCATGTCTGAATAGTAAGATACATGGATAATAACATCACCTTCCAAGCCATCCTTTGCAGGAAATGTCGTCAGGATGTGCATTGGAAGTGTGCTATCTCCCATGTAGCTCACAGCTCGTAATGCCGAAGGCTCTCTAACTTCGGATCTGGCTGAAATTGGAAAGGCATTTTTCTGTCATCCATCCTTCTGAAAGTGATGGAGATTCGTTCAACAGGCACTCCTGGAATGCATTGTTTTGCTATGTCCTCTCCATTTCCTTTTAATACCATGATGGAACCTACCAGTAGTGGTATTTCCACCGGCCCTCGGAATTCTCCGGGGCCTGCTATCCGAAGGTCAAATCCGAACATGATATTACACTGGTTGAGAAAAGAGACTGTGCAGAAAGGTCTGACAAAGTCATGATGGTCTATGTGTGGAGGTATGCAGTCGCCCTCCTTGTAAATGTTAATGATGCAGCTGTTGGGTATGCAATCTGCAGACAATACCCTCCATGTCACCATCCTTTTTACCATTCTTTTGATAATTCTTGGCATCAGATCCACCTCACTGTGACAGAGTATCCATGGTGGATTTCCTTTTTTGTCTTCTATGAAGTTGTAGCAACACCCGCACTCAATAGTAACTCTTCCTTTTCCTGTCATCCATCTTCGGGGTTCTGAATAAGGTTTCTCCCTCAGACGACCAGCTCGGCCCATTTTCTGAAGCTCGATAATGCAGTCCACAATATGCTGTTGTTCGTAATCTGAGAACACATCCGTATGCAGCTTAAGGCCTTCCATGATATTGATCCTTTTTCCACGAATTCTCTCAAAGTATTCGAAGGTTTTCTTTTCAACTTGCTGCAGTCTCTCCAGCTCGTATTCCAGAATTATCTGCAATCAGTGGGGTATGGTAACGTACTGTAGGATGTATGGTTCAACCCCAGCAAGCTCTCCTGCATGTCTTGGCTAATAGGGGATTGTCTCTGTCGGGACATCCTCTGAGGTTGCTTTCGCAAAAAGACTCCTCAAAACTGGTACATCTGCATGGCGTCGTGGCGCCGATTCTGTTTACGTTCTTCTTGGAATTTCTTTCATCTTATCTATTGTTCTTGGAGTTGGTCTCCTCTTTTCTGGTTCCTGACGAACTGGCTTCTTAGAAGTGCTTGCACTGACGGTAGCGTACTGTCTCTTCATGTTGATCTGCTGCTAGTTGGGTTAGCATCTTGCAGATGCGACGGTTCTTGTTTCTTCGTTGGGTAGGGGTGAGAGTAGTTCTCCTTACCTCTTGGATTTCTTTGGGCATGACACTGACAAGCCTACCTTCTGCTGTAGCAACCACAGACTTAACTTTCTTATCTTCCCATGTTGCATTAGCGGTGTTTGCTTTTTTTTTCTTGCTGGTGGACTGCTGACTTGGGCCACCCTACTTCATTACTGTCTCGTTGTGGAATTCTTCCCGATCAATCGGGGTCCAATCATTTTCTTCGTACTGTAGCCCAGCTGGTGAGAAGTCAGAGTCGATCTCAATCATGATTCCATCCTTCATCCTCTTTTCATTAAGTACTAGACTCACGCAATTCTTAAAGTTCAGAACCAACCGCCCGTTCGACATTTCCCTGCGAAAAACAAGGAAAGGATCAGGGGCTGCACTAAGAACAAGAACAATAAGAAAAATCAATTATCAATGGAAAATTCTTATTCATTTCTTTCAAATTTTAATAAGAGTAGTAAAAGATGTGGAAAGATCAGGAGTGAGCTGATTCGAAAGGGAAGGATCAAAATTTTATCATTATGATTTCAAATATTTTTTTTAACATATATTTTATTGTTAAAGATTTTTTTTATCATCCATTTTTTATATTTTGGGTTCGGACCTAGTTACAAATGATTACTCTACCCGTTCTTCTAGGAATGAGACCTCATTTTTTAAAGTTCATCCTTCGAAACATCAGGTTGCGTAATACTTCTTCAAATATCGTCCATTAATTGGAAGCATAGGTCATTCTCCATGGCAATTCACCAGTTGGTAGGAACCTCCAAAGTAGACTGTTTCGACCACGTACGGCCCCTCCCAAGTCGGTTCAAATTTACCTCCTATCTTGCGTGTGCAAGAATAGGTCACCTGAGAACTAGAACTAAGTCACTGACTTTGAATGTCCTTGGCCAAACTAGTTTATCATGGGCCTGGATCATCTTGGCTTGATACAGTTCCAAATTTTGCTACGCTGAAAGTCGTTTACCTTCCAAGCTTTCCAATTCTTCTAGTCGTAGTTTGGCATTTTCTTCTGTTGTTTTCTTGTTCGCAACTGCAATTCTGAGAGATGGAAGCTGCACCTCCAAGGGTAAGAAGGCCTCTGACCCGTACACCAAAGCGTAAGGTGTAGACTTAGTAGGAGTTCTGAAAGTCATCCTGTATGCCCATAAGGTTTCTAACAGCTTCTCGTGCCAATTTCTTTTGTTATAGTCCAAAGTATTCTTTAATATTTGAACGAGAGTTTTATTGAAAGCCTCGGCCAAACCGTTTGCTTTTGGGTAGTAGATCGTCGAATAGCACCAGTCGATCCCGTGCCTTCTGACAAAGTTGTTGATCCTTGTACTCTTGAACGCGGACCCGTTATCTGAAATGATTCTGTGCAGTACCCCAAAATGGTAGATGATTTGGTTCTTGAAGAACTGCAACACATGGTGTGCTTTCACTTCTCTGAGTGGTATAGCTTCTACCCATTTGGAGAAGTAATTTATAGCTGCAAGAATGAAGTGATGTCCTCTCGAGGAAGGCGGTTCTATCAGACCCACAATATCTGTGCCCCAACATTCAAACGACCATGACACGATCGTCGGATGTAACACATTTGGAGGTTGATGTAGAACCACTCCATGCACTTGACATTGGTGACAACTCTTGGCGACCTTCATGCAGTCGGTCATCATTGAGGGCCAATAGTACCCTAGTCTCTTAATTTTCATTTTCATCTTCGGATCTGATTGATGAGTGCCACAAAGCCCTGAATGTACTTCTTGAACAATTTCACGAGCCTCGGACCCGCTCAGACACCTTAGCCACATCTGATCGAAAGACCTTCTATATAACGTATTGTTTATTAATGTGTAAGACAGAGTTTTTTTCTTGATTTGATGGGCTAATGACTTATCATCCGGTAGGTTCCTGTTTGCAGGTATTCTATTAACAGCTGCCGCCAATCTTCTGTATTTTCCGTTACTGCTGTAACTGATTCTTCTTCTTTTTTTCTCTGATTGATGCATTGCATCCATGTCGAGCTGTGAGAGGACCTGTCGTCCTTGAACTGACATTTCCACTGACTCATCCTGTAAGCAGGCAAACTCTTTTGCAAGGCGGTCTAGCGCGTCTGCAAGAGCATTTTCTCTTCTGGGAATCTTGTAGATCGTTGCATTTGGAATCTGTCCAACAACTTCATGGCATAATGAAAATACTGCTCGAGCCTTGACTTCAAAATTCTGTACTGTCCGACGACCTGTTAAATGATCAACTGAGAATCTCCGTAGATGTTGATGTCCGTTATCCCCATCTGAATAGCTAACTCTAATCCGGTTATAAGGGCTTCGTATTTTGCTTCATTGTTCTTACACGGCTCTGTTAAATGGTAGGAATACCTTAACATTCCCCGCTCCGGTGTTATAAATATTAGTCCGACTCCTGCCTTACCGGGCACTATCGTTTGCATTTCTTTATCTTTTTGTGCTGAAGATGCTCCGTCAAAGTACACTTCCCAACGCTGGTCATCGGGGTCTTCTAGGCTCATTATCTGCTCGTCTGGCAAGTCATCGTTGAGAGGTGATTCTGCCGGTAAAGGGTGTGCTGCGAGGAAGTCTGCTAGGACTTGTCCCTTTACGACACGAAGAGGAATGAAAGTTTTATCGAATTGCAATAGTATCATTGACCACCTGGCAAGTCTGCCAGAAAGCGTCGGTCGGGTCATCAAATATTACAACGGATTAAACTTCGAAATAAGGTTGACCTTATGAGAAAACATGGAATGCCTGAGTTTTTGAGCGGCAAAGATCAGGGCCAAACAATACTTCTCAATTGGAGGGTACTTTACTTTTGTCAAAATTAGACGATGACTTAAGTAGTAGAGAGTGTTTTCTTTTCCCTCGTCATTGACCTGGGCTAGCAGGGCTCTAAGGGACTTGTCTAAAGCTGCGGTATAAAGTATCAACGGTCGACCCGAGACTGGGGCTGCTAAAACAGGAGGTGTCATTAAATACTGCTTAATGTCCTCGAAGGCCCGCTAGCATTTCTCTTTCTAAATGAATTTGGCATCCCTTTTAATCAATGCTGAGAAGGGCTGACATCTACTTGACAAATTCGAGATAAAGCGTCGAAGATACGCCAACTTCCCTTGAAAGGATCGTAGTTGTTTCAAAGTTTTGGGAGGCGGCATTTCTAAGATAGCTTTAATCTTCTCCGGATCGATTTCAATTCCACGATGTTGGACAAAAAATCCTAAGAATTTCCCAGAGGCGATGCCGAAGGCACATTTCAGGAGATTCATCTTAAGATTAAATCGTCTTAATCGCTCGAAAACAATTCTCAAATCATATAGGTTATCTTCTTTCAGTTTGCTCTTGATGACCACATCATCCATGTAGCACTCGACTTGGTTGTGAATGAGATCATCAAAAATCCTTGTCATTGCTCTTTGGTAGGTTGCTCCCGCGTTCTTCAATCCGAAAGGCATTACTGTGTAGCAGTATATTCTGATTGGCGTTCTGAAGGCGGTGAGCTTTTCATCTTCTGGTGTTATCTTTATCTAGTTGTATCCTGATGATCCATCCATGAAAGAGAAGACATTGTGCATCGAGGCGATGTAAATCATCAATTCTGGAATTGGTAGTGGATCTTTTGGACATGCGTTATTCAAATCTTTGAAATCCACGCAGATTCTGATCTGTCCATTCTTCTTTCTAACTGGCACCACGTTGGCTAACCAAGTCGGGTATTGTTCTTCACGGACAAATTTAGCGTCTATTAACTTCTTAACTTCAGTTATAACTTGTTCGATTTCTAGACGCATTCTTCTGGGAGCTTTTCTGACAGGAACAGTAGTGTGATCAACTCCTAGTTTGTGAATTGCAACTTCTGGAGCTAATCCTGGCATTTCATCATAACTCCAAGCAAAACAGTCCTTGAATTCCATTAATAGCTTGATCATCTCTTCTGAGTCTTCTTTATTGAGTAAGGAGCTAACAAAGGTCAGCCTAGGCTCTTCGCTAGTACCTAAGTTAACTTTCATTAACTCTTCTATTATAGATTTAATTTCTTCTTCAAATTCTGGAGGAGCGTCTCCGATTGGTAGATCTTTAAGATTATCTGAAGCTTCCAAGCAGTCTTCATTAGGCTCGAAGGTGACAACCAAGCAAAATCCCGTATCATCAACTGATCCTACTGTGCCGAATCTAAGACCATGCTTTGAATTGGGAGGCCGACTGGCATTATTACATTTTTTTTTAAAGAGTTGTGAATGACCTTTTGTCCACCATTTAAGTAAGATACCACGTTGAATTAAACTTTGAACACAGGGAGAACAACACTCAAAAGGCAATTCCATTAATTCAGAAGAAGTAACATCTTCAAATTGTACATCATTTTCAGTTTTGGAAGAAGAAGCACCACGGTAGAATTTGATCGGCTTATTACCACCACCATACACTTCCTTGACCACCATACCCTCGATCTTATTAAGATAGATCGGGGTTAGGGTCATAGTATGTACATAGTGATTAATCTTGTCGTACATTGATTTGTATTCTTCATTCTTTTCGTTTTCGAGAGAGATCTTGAACTGGGGTTTCTTTTGATTTATTTGCATTGCTTCTTTCTTGCTTTCTTCTTCTTCAGAACTGTTCTCCCAATTAACATCGATGACTGGTTTCTTCTATTCAGTTGTTCAACTGTTTCTTCTCCGACCTCATCCCCGGCCTTGACCTCGGGTGCGAGTTCTGGAGAAACCTTCATCATCTCGTCGTAAGGGAGTGGTGAGGAACTGTTGAACTAGAATTTCAGGTTCTTCGTTGTCTCGAACTTCTTTTGCTTCATTTGGTATGACATTTCTGGAAAAGATAGTTTTCTTCGGAGGCGCGTAGTAAGCTGCATCTGCGTGAATTCCAATTTCATGCACGGAGAATGGTTGCAAATCACCTTTGATACACTGTTCTCCTCCTTCATAATATTTTATGCATTGCTGTAGAGACGATGGTACCATCTGGTTCTCATGGATCCACGACCGACCCAGTAGAGCGTTGAATGATGTCTCAGAATCAATTATATGGAATTTTGTGGTTGTCTTTGCCAAATCACCGGTCTTCATTAATAGTGTTATCGATCCAAGGGCTCTTTCTCCTTTTTGATTGAAGCCTCTTAGTAATATCTTATCTGCTTCGAGGTCGCGAGCATCAATTTCCAGATATGCTAACGTTTGAAGGCACATTATGTTGATTGATGCTCCTGGATATACTAACACCCTAGAGAGTGTAAACTTTCTGATAGTGACCGAGATGTACAGCGGTCGATTGTGATCAGCTGTTCCAAGTATTAGATCATTGTCCATGAAGGTAACACCCCGCTGTTCTTTTAACGAGCAAACCTTATCTGAGGAATTACCAGTCATTTAAGCTAAACAAATTTCTGGATCAAGTAAGGCCTTGATCAGAGTTTCTCTCATCTCCTTTGACAGGATCAGAGCGTCGTAGATGCTCAGTTTGGCTGGTAGCTTCCTAAGATGGGCTAGCACATTGTAATCCACTTTATTACTAGGCTCTTCAGTCTCTTCCCGAATGGGCAATTCCTCTGCTGGGGTTGGCTCTTCCTTAGCAACCACCTGCTTTCCTTTATTCTTTGGACCCATTCTTGGGGGTAGAACTTTTTTGCTTCTCAAATTAACTTCTGTTATTTCTTTTGCATCTTCCGATGTCTCCTCTTGAATCGGAACGACTGGCTCTTTTGGAGTTGTCTCGGAATCTGAAGGCTTTAATTCTATCGCAATCGGAGCTCCTCGAAATTTGGAAATGGACTCGTCGCTTGTTGAGTTTTCGAAGCCATCCTTGCGGACGTCCTCTCCTTCGTCGTGGTCATTGAGGTTTAGTATGATTTGAGAATCGTTATTCGTGTCAGAATTAAAATCAGGATTAGGTTGGTTGTCGTTAGTTATGTAATCGTTAGAAACAATCAAAACGTAGCCAACACCAGAACTCTTACCATTATAAGATCCCGCCGGGGCGAGCAAATAATCATACAGAGTCAGAGGTCCAAGGGATTTCTCCCCGAATCAGAAACAACAATCTAAGGATAAGCAGCCCCTAGTCTAGCCTTCGGAGCCTCGGTCTTCTTTTCTTCCACGATCTTCTCCACCTTCTAGAGTTGTTCTTCAATTGCAAGCGATAGTGCCAGCTCGGCAGGTTTCAAACTCTGAGTTGAAGCGTGCACCAAAATGGTCTGGTTGTGATCCAAAATTTTCTTTGAAGACTTTTTCCATACGGTACTCCACCCATCATCGGTCGTGTAAGGGTCTATCGGAACAATAGGATCCGTCAAGATAACATTGATGGAACCTCCTTTTTGGGGCTCCTTCATGTATTCCTTCGGGATCCTTATGTTCCCTTTCCAGAGATTATCATCAAGCCAACTCTTGAAAGTGATGCAATCTTCTATTTTGTGTCTGAGCATCCGGTGGTAGGGACAGTAGTTCCGATGATCCTTCTTGTCGACTTCTTCTGGCCTTTTAGGCTTTGGTAATTAAAAGTCGGGTGTTTTCATTAAACTGCGAAACATCTTTGCCACTGCCTCAGTCTTGAAAGGGTATTCCTTATTCAGAAGTTCTTTCAAAGCACGTGGCGGACGAGGTGGCAGTTGATCATGCTACCATGATTGATAGCTCGGTCGAGGCTGTTGATAGTTCTATTGAGGTTGTTGGTAAATCCGTTGCGGTGGTTGATAACTCGGCTATGGCCGCTCTGGCTGTATTTACACTGGCTGTTTACCTTTATCTACTGCCGCGACGATCCCAGATTTCTTTTCAAATGCTTTTACAAATTTCTGCTTATCGGTCTTGTCAACGAAACTCGACTGTTTTGTCTCCTCCTGCAAGGTCCCGACCTTGCTAAGAAAATTCTCAAATGTCTTAATTGTGAATCCTTTAAGGAGAAGTGCTATCTGGCCATGGATACTTTTCAGTAGGATACCGACTGCATGCTGCTCCTGAAGCTGGGGTTCACACTTTATGCTTAACTTCCTCCATCGAAGTATATAGTCCACTAAAGTTTCGTTCGGTTTCTGTTGCTCCACCACTAGATCACTGATAGTGATGTGGTGTCGAGCCCCGACAAACCGCTTAACGAAGAGGCTTTCTAATTCTGAAAATGTCTCAACTGAACCATTCGACAATTCTGCATACCAGTCAAAGGCACTCCCTGACAAACTGCTGACGAACTGACGAAAGAGTAAGGCATTGCTCCCACCGACATTGCAGCAACTAGCACGAAAATGTGCTGCATGCTGCCGGGGGTTTCCCGTACCATCAAAAGTCTTGAACAGAGGTGGTACGTAGCCTTTTGGGTATTGGACTGCATCAAACTCTTCGGGGTATGGTCTACCCGTCTGAATAGATGTTCCGCTCTTAGATTGGGCTAAGGCTTCTCGCACCTGCTGTTCTACCATGTTTTTAATATCTTTCTCGGGAATCATACTATGTGTAGAATCCTTTTTAAACTGTTCATCTCCATTGATGGATGTGATTTCTTTTCCTCCGTCTGTGATGTGAATAATTTCTGGGGGTGTTTCCTTTTGAGGTTGCAGCTGACTCTGGAGAGTGTCTAAGGCGGCAACCATCTCATCCATCCTTTTTGCCACCCGAGAAATTGTATCCTTTTCTTGAAGACGCGCTCTCATCACTTCTGGTTCATCTCTTTCTGAAGCTGATGGAGCTCCTTGTAGAGCTGGCGACGCTCGAGTCTCGACCATATTGATCTCGACATATTCCTCATCCATAAACTTTGATGAATCAACTTTATTTTCCAAATTTTCTCTTATTTCCTTTGCTAACCATCAGATGTCGGTTCTTAGCTTGCCTATGGCATCCTCTAGTGGCCTCTTCCAAAAGGTTTCGCTGTTGTCATGTGATGACTGTCGAACTTCATTTCTAGGAGTTTCTCTCAACGCACTGGTGCTTTCTTCAGATTCAGGCTTCCCGATGAGACTTCTCTTTCCAGAATGCTCTGCTAGTTTCGGTTCACCAATAATAGGTTGCCACACCATCCTTCTCGCACTAGAAGGCCTAGGACCAGATGGTCGATCGGCTGTGCGTCGGTAGGTGGTGTCCTCCCTAATATGGTGACATGATACGACAACAGGCGAACTTCTTTCACTAGCTCACACTTTCTTCCTTGGCCTCTCTGGGGCAGTGACGGGGTTTACTCATTGTCCGAGGCGGGATTTGACTGGCACTCATCCCTTCCTTTTTAGCTAGTTTCTCTACTATGGCTCGCAGTCAAGTAAGCGGCGTAGTCTTGGCCCTCTTCCTCTTACAGTCACTATAGTATGCAGGTCGGGGTAATGAAATGGTGATTCTCCGGACATCTTCTTCTTCTGATGCAGCAGAGAGAGGGTGGAATCTACTTCCTCCCAACATGGGTGAACACTCAGACAGCTCTTCTTCCTCCTCAGGAATCTCTTCCAGAAAAGCAACTTCAGCAGCCTTGGCCTTCTCGATCCTGGCGATCTTTCTGCTCCTATTTCTTCTTTGAGTCCGAGTCAGAGGTGTAAACTTTGAACTGGACCTGATTTCAAAAATAGACGGTATTGCAACAAAATCTGTACCCTCCACGGTAGTTGGCTCATCATAAACTTAGACTCCCTTCCCTTTCAGTTTGGCGGGAGTTGAGGCAGGTGTAGAGATGACCAAACCAGTGGGGGGTAGAGATCAGGGTCCTTCCACGAACGACTGTACTTGTCTCAGATGGGACCCTTTGCAGGGGAGGAAACTCTAGAGTCGACTTCAAGTTGAACTCAATCATGGGTTTCTTAGTTTCTGGCACTTTGTTCATTAGTGAGAAGAGGGTAACGTCAGCAAACTTAATATCTGTATTGTTGAATCCTTGTCCAAAACGGATGATTCCATTGTCGGGCAGCTCATCCTTATAAACAGCGAGTCCAAACCATTGGTGAAGGAGAAGATTAACTTTGGTGCAGACATTTTCTGCAGGGTAGATTCCGAACGTCAGTCCCGAATTATGCTTCCTTTTGTCACAAAACTTAAGACAAAAAAAGAAAGAGTCCGAACACATTTTGGTTTATCCTAATGTATTTGTGATTTTAAAAGAGTTTATTTATTAAAAGGTTTGTTTATCAGAGGATTCGTTTGTTAGGAACAAAGAGATTAATGAAGGAAGGTTATAAAAAGGTAAAGGACCCGATTCAAAATTGGAAAGGAAGAGAAAGTCTCGTAAAAATTCTCAACCCGAGGAACCGCTCCTAAGCTAACACCTTATTGGGGGTCCACCCCACCTCTTAAGAGGTAGAAGGATTCTGAAACCTCTCTATTTAGGGATGTCTAAACAGTGGCTCCAAAATCCAAGAGAGTTGACTATACCCATTCAAGACATAAATGAACATGGTATGCCAACGGAAAGAAAGGTAGTTTGGTCCATTAGGGGCATGGATTCACTACCGATTTATGAAAGGAAAACCATCTGATCAAGATGACGAGAGGAACTACTCCCTAGCGGAGTCGCCAGAAATTGTCGGCATATTTTAAATTTTAAGTTTAATTTAAATATATATATATAATTTGAAAAGTAGCATTTAGTTTTTTTGAAAATAATTTTAAGTTTGAAATTTTTAAGATATGAAATCAAATCGATCTCACATCCCAAATAATTTATATAAATGAGCACCACACCACAAACCGTGTATCTATCCCGAAGAATAGACACACTACTTGATGATGGGGCTCGATTAAATAAACTAGAAGATTTGTGACATCCGTTTGGTCTGCGAACCAATTTTATAAGCCGACAAGTTCCCCTGCTTAATATAAAGAAATTAAGCAGGGTTTATATTACCTGGGTTCTTAAAGTTCCCTATAAGGGCAAGCCTCTATAGTTAATTACATCTTAAATGACGGGAATCATTTAAGAAAAATCTCGATAATGATCAGTGGCAAGCCTCTAAGGTTATCAAACAATTGGATTTAGGAAATTTCAATTGGGAATGGATCAAATTTGGAACAGTTATTTTAGGAATCCAATGGAAGAAAAGTAGGAGAAGTTGAGGATCCAAGAAGAATCTTGACAACTTCCCAAACTATCTTATTATTTAATTTCAATTTGAGAGTTTATTTCATGTTGCAATCCTACTAATTTTAGTTAATTAGGACTTATGTTTGTATGATATAATTATACAAATAGCATCGAAAATGTGAGGGTTTATGTCGTACGAAACGACTACCTCGGAGTCCTAAGACCGGTTAGGACTTAATTTGCTTAATATGATTATGCAAATGCCTAATGAAAAGTTGAGGATTTATGTTGCACTAGGCAGACTACCTCGAAATCCTATGGCTTTGTTATTTAATTCTAAGAAAGGTTTTGCTGAAGTAGACACAAGTTTTGCTGACAAAGATGGCCGTACTGCCCACTGTACTCCAAGCTCCTTGTTGTTGCAGAGGTTTTGTTTTAGAAAGTGAAAATCAAGATATGGGTGAAGTATTCTGGTCTAGAAAAGTCTTAAGGTCCAGGTGTTCTAATATTTTGTTAGGAGAATCTTAAAGTTGGTTATAACAACACCGGTTAAGATCCCACGGTTCCATCATTCTGGCACCGTTATTTTTATCGGATTCACTTAGTCCAAATGAATTTTCTAAACTCAACTAAATGAGTTCCACATTTTCATTTAGACCGTGGGAAATCCCGTTAGAAACATGTAGGTTACATCATCCGAGGTAATCCCGATCATCCAACGAGACATTTTAATTTAGTTGAAGTTGTAGTTTTGTTATTCTGTTCGTGATTAAATTTTGAGTTGTTTTATCTTTTGAATATTGTGGCGGTGAATTTTATCTTGTTGTGACTTTCAATTTAGTTTTTGGTTTCAGTTTTGTGGCTATCTTAAAGGTTTTAGTTTTCATGCAGGGTGACATTCTTGTTTAACATGCAAGAAAAGTAAAGTGCAGTACAGGTAAGTAGATTGTAATAAAAATAAAAGCGTACCTGATAAGCATTTCGATCATTTTTTACCTGCACTTAAAACACATGTTAGAGCATTTATATATTTCAAGGAAAGCACCTAGGTAAGGCTAAGGGAAGGTTCTGGTTGTATACCAAAATCCTAATCCTATTGCTAGTCAATTCTATGACGTCTAGATTGTTGTGTTTTGTGGAGGATAATTTTCTTCACCAAAGAACGTTTAAGTTCAATTGTTCTTCTAAACACCTCATCGTATTGAGAAAGTGCTTAGGACGAACCCTGAACATCTTTTCAATACTTCTGAGACTATTCCGATTCCAAATGAATTTCATTGTACAAGTGAATTAATCATCCGAGAATTTAGTTAAATTTTGTTTCTTGCTCAGTGAACTAGGATGTTTGATTATCCTATGAGTGAGGCGACACTTTACTTAATGCTTTATTTAAGACTTATGATAATGAAAGGCTTTAGGGGCAAGTCAGTTTGTTAAAGGTTTTAACAATTAAACATTGAAATTGATGATTTAAAAAGAGTTGGTTTAATTATAAAATTTTAATTAATGATCTTAAGTTTGGAATATTGTTCAAGTTATTTTAATTCAATTAAATCTTTATATTTTAAATGATCTTAATATTTCAAATTAGTTTTAATGTTTTACATTTGCTTAGGTTGAAAGAGGTGTTTAAATTATTTATTTCATTAAATTTTAATGATTTAAATTTGATTTGATTTAATTGTAGTATTTTAAGTCAACTTTGATTGGTTTGATTTTTTTATATATATATTTTTTATGAATTGTTTTGAAATTACTTGAGGTTTTAGAATTTGTTTTAAATTTGTTCCTAAGTGATTTCAAATTAATTTTTAAGTATTTAAAATTTATTTAAATTTGATTATCAAATCATTTAATGTTTTAAGCTTTAATTTAATTTAAAGGTTATTTTCTCTTTTAATTATTTAATTATTAATTTTCAATTATCATCTTAAGATTAATTAAGAATTGAAATATTATTAAAATGATTCATTTAGGGATTTTAAATTAAAGAATTGGTATCTCCTAAAGTCACATCCCTAATAATCCAAAATTTTAATTATCCTCCCAATATTTAAATGATTTAATTAATTAAAGTTCCATTTTGATATTTTCAAAGTGACTAATAGATTTCTACCCCTTTATTCACTAAGTTTCAATCATCCAAGAGAAGGTTAAAATTAGATATTTTACCATCCCTTTGATTAGACCTAAATATTAATTATGGTTAAAATCCTTTAATTACCTTTATGCCCTTTAAGCATGTTCATTCCATAATTCACTAAATTGAGCTCAATTGAACTTGAAATTTTTATGTCACCTCACTCACATGTCAATTAAGCCATTGGAGGAGAAAATGTGATTTTTCTATTTTTAATTTAATTTATTTATTTATTTTGGTGGAAAATAAGGACTTTCAATGAAAATTCAACAACATGACCAAGGTAAATTTTTGTCCTTAGAAAAATTATGAAATGTTTCTACTGACCAGAGGACCACTTGGACCAATTTTGGTGATTTTTTGAATTATTTTTTATTTATTATAATTATTTTGAATTTTGAAGGGTTAATTAATTATAAAATATATTTAAAGTTAAAAAATGGATTTTATATTTTTCTTAAGTCTTTCTGATCTCAAGGAGTCTAGAGAAACAAATTTTATATTTTTATGATTTTTCTTTGATTTATTGGAATTAATTTGGTGAAAGGGTTGGAAAATCCATTTTCTAAATATTAAAAATTGTCTTAAACCTTTAAAATTCAATTTATTAACCTAGGGACTTGGGAAAAATATTTGGTTTGTTTCTAAGTGATTAGAAAGCAAAATATGACATTTTAATGATTTTTATAATTTTTAATTATTAAAATATTCAAAATAGGGTTAAAAATGAATATATTTAAAAAATTCCAATTTTAATTTTCTTGGATTCCTCTGATATCAGAGAGCCTACAAAACCATTTTGGTGAATTTTTGATGTGTATTTTGAGTTTTATGAATTTTTTAATTTTCAAGATGGCTATGTCACTTAATTGATTTATTTAATGGGTTAAATTATTTTCAATTGACTTGAAATTTTTATGTAAGGTTCTCTATATCCTAAATGACAGTGAAGAATTGTTTTCAAGTGGTTTTGATGTGTATGTACTCCTAATTAATTAAAAATCAATTTTAGGTGTTTGAGCCAATTAGGGTTATTTTTAAGGAACTGAGTCAAACCATAATTTTCCTAGGGTCCTCTTGTCTCAAGATACCTCCCCTAATTTTCCTTGAATTTATTGAACAATATGCTAATTATTGGAATTAAAATGTCAAAACAAGCACATAAACTTAAAAACTCAATAACTTGCTATAGAGATGGCCTCTGGCCTTGGAAAATTCAAGGAATGTCCCCAAGAACAGAGGCTACAAAAGCCCTATGGTCTCATGCCATGTTGAATTGTATACATGCATGGAGAATTAAAATATTGAAATTAGTAAATAATTAGTTAAAAATAAAATAATCTACAAATTAACTTAATTCTTTTACCGCATTGTTCTCCTCTGTTCACTGAGCAAGTGGGTATTTTTATTTTATTTTTGTGATTTTTCTACACAAAGATATGAATTTTTGAAGTTCTGGTTATTTAAATAATTCCTAAATACCCTATTTTTCTATTTAAACCAATCAGCGCCGAGTCAACCCCGGCAGCTCCGAAGCCCCACGCGGCGCCTTCCTATTCGACGCCGCCATCTGAGTCAGCGTCACGCGGCCCGCGATTCATGTTCCATCTCCTCGTCCGACACCATCCGAGCCGTTCAACTGATACACAATTGATCCAACGGTTCCTGGTCATCGTCTATGACTGGTGCGTCCCGTGAGCTGTCCACCTTCTAACCCTAATATCTCGCTTGATACTTAACCAAATTAAATGCTCTTATGCTCTGTGAACTCGTCTTGATGAGACGAAAACATCTATATGGCTAACATGCATTGAAATTGACTCAAATGAAATGGAGAATCGCTGGAAGCTCGGGTTAAAGGAAGTCTCCATACCTTGGTTCAGGAGGTGAGGCCTTGACTGAATGTGCTTGGCACGTTTGGTGGAGCTGGAGGAGCCTAGGGATGAAGCCTCTGGCCCTGGTGAATTGTCTAGACTAGAATTCGTCCAAACCCAATTTCAAAGCTTGGCCGATAGAAGAATGGCTGGCCTGGTGAGGGGGCTTTTGCTGGGGAACTTCTTCTCTTAGTCCGATGAAGATGTAGAGTCAATCAATTTGGGGATTGACTCACTGTGGTGAAGTGTCCTGGTTTTGGGTTCAAAATTGAACTCAGAAATTGTGCTCACAGAGGGGAAATTAGGGCTGGATTTCAGTGGGGATAAAGTGCTTTATGCTAGGAGAAGAGTGTGGAGCAATTTTGGCAGAGTTTTGTTAATGTTTGGTTCTACACCTCTTTTGGCCGAGAGGGAGGTGGGCTTAAATAGGCATGGTTGAAGGGCCTCTCAGGGGGAGTTGGAGGCTGGGATCAGCTGCTCATGGGAGGAGAAGAACAGCTGCAGTTACCATTTGGGTTGGGACAACTCAGTAAGAGAGAATTTGAAAGTTTGGCTCACATGGAGCTCTCGGCCTTGGCGTTTTCCGGCGACCCAGACGGCTGGCCGGCAGGGTCAAGTCACCATCTTGACCAGTGAGGTCAGGGCTGGGGTTTGGTGAGTTCAATTGGCATTGGCCATGTGTAAAGTAGTTGATTTAAGTGGTATGGGTGAGAGGGCTATTTTAGGCTCATTTTGGTTTAACCATAGTTTTGGGCTTGGTGCATCACCCAAAGCTTGACCTTGGGCTGAGAGGAATCATTTGGGCAGCTGAATTGGAGTGGTGAAGTCCCCATCTAAGGTGATGTGGCTAATTTTGGTTAAAGTGTAACATAAATAAGGTTAAAAATGTTTAATGAAGGCTTAAGAAAGAGCCCCCTCTTCTTTCCATTAATGGCTTGGTGAGGTGTAAAGGGGCCCCCAAGGCTTGCATGTGGCTTATGCATGGCTCCATGGCTCCATTTGGCTTGGGGCAAAGCTTAGTCAATTTCATGGAAGTAGATTTTAGGAATTTTGGCTTTGGTGGAAATTTAGATGAAGCTTGATTTGGAATGATTTGATTATTGATTTAGGACTTAGGTATGATTTCAATTAAAAGGATGATGATGGGAAGAAATGCCATGTGGACTTTGGATTGATTTTGGGCTTTTGGATTTGGTGAGAGATGGGCTTTTGAAATGGCTTAAGAAAGTGGGCTTTTAAATTTTAAAACAAAGTCTTGGATAAAAACTTGGTAAAAGGTTGTGCCAAATAAATATTGGGTTTTGTTTAGGTATGTGTCATGAGAACTTTAGAAGAGATTTGATGCCATTTGGAGTTGAAATGGGTTCAATTTGGGCTTTTTAGTAATGGGGTCAAAAATGGGCTAAATTGGGCTAACTTGGGCTAAGGTTGGGTTAATGTTGGGTTTGATGTAAAATTAATGTTAAGAAATGTTTATGGGAATGTTAAAAAGAGTTTTCAACTCTAGTTAGGCTTTGGTTTTGGGATTTGGGCCTATTTGGGCTCATGATTGGTTTAGGCCAAATTGGGAATTTTTGATTTGGGTTAGGTTTGGGTGAAGTATGGGTTCAAATTTTTGGCAAATCAAGTTAGTGTTTTGTTTGTGGAGATGTTAAGAAAGTTTTAGAAAAGATTTGGGGCTAATTGGAGTTGTTGGGTTAGTTTGGGCGAAGTTTAGGTTATGAGCCAAAATTGGGTTTTAAGCTTCAAATTGAAATTAGATCCACATGTTGATCAAATTGGGTTTGGATTTGGTTTAAATTGATATTGGGGATATTGAATTGATGTTTAGAATTAAATTGGATCAAAATTGAGGTCAATTGGGTTGGTTTGGTGGGACATTGGGTCCATTTTAGGTTAAAAAAAAGGGTAAATTGGGGGTTTTTGTAAAAGTGAGCTAAATTAATAAAATTGGCCTATGGTGTAATTAAACAAAATGAAATTGGGAATATTTGAGATTTTCTGGAACTTTCTGGGAATTTTTGGAATTTTGGGTTAAAGGGTATTTTGGGTCTTTGGAAGGTATTGGGGGTATTTTTGGAAATTTTGGTGTATTTGGCCAAGGATGCTCAATTTGAGTGGTGGGAAATGTTTAGGATTGATTTTGGAAAATTTTGGATAATTTAGGAAATTTTGCAAATTTTGGGCAATTTCAAGGCATTTGGTAGGTTTGGTGGGTTTAGAGCCCCGGAGGTCAAAAATTGAAATTTTGGGAAAATGAAAATTGATTAAATGTGAGTGAAATGAAATTGTTTTGGTTGAGCCATGAAGCCATATTAAGCTCACAAAAGCCATGAGAGGACTCATCTTAGGCACTCAATATGTTGTTCCTAACCCTCTTAACCAGGGTTTTAGGGGTTGAGGACCATCCATATGAATTACCTATATGAGTTAGGAAGTCAAATTGGTTAACGGTAGTTTTAGGGATTGGAATGTGTGTGTGGGAGTGTGGTGTGTGCAAGTCAACCCTCACCAATCCAGGCCACTCAGGGTAGTCCTAAGGCCAAAGAGTCCTATAGGGAACTCATCCTTTAAACCTCCACATTTGATCATAACCCTCCAAGTGGTTTGGGGATTGTTAATCAGGCATGTGGGGTTTAAAGGGAGATTAAGAGGTGTTTGAATTTCTCAGTGGTGGGTTCCATCTCTAGTCCTCTAGGATAGTCAAAGGGAAAGCCTAAGGCTAGATCCTAAATACTAAGGAGAGAGATCGGACCTCATCAAAAATGAGGTCAACAAGGAGGAAGAAATAACATAAATACCTTTAAGAAGTGGAAAAATGCTACCTCCAAGAGCAACTTCAGTGGAGAAAGAAAAAAAAATTACTCAAATAGAATTGCCTCCAGCAATGGAAGAAGTACAGATTCGAAACAAAATTGGAAATTCAAATAAAGTGGATTACAATGTTCTAGTTCATCTCAGGAAGTTGCCAGCCAAACTAAGCATTTACGATTCTCTGATTAAAGAAGATGAGAGAAAATATGGTCAAGGCTCTACTTGATCCAACAATTTTCTTAGCTTAATTGGCTAGCTCATCCTCGGATGGAGTTTGTACTTTAAATGGATAGCCTGGTGTAACCTTCAGTGACAAAGATTTTCTACTCTGTACTTTCGATCATAAACGCCCACTTTATATTTCTATCAACACTGGCATGTACGTATTTTCTAGAGTGTTAGTAGTCCTGGAGCGTTGCTTAACATATTGAGTCTATGGACGTTATCATATTTGGATATCAATGCAAAAGAACTCACTTCAGATAAGATGATGCTAAGAGGATTCAATCATAAAGGAGAAAGAGCCCTCATATCTTTAACATTGCAAAGGAAAGTCAGAAATCTAGTAACAATCGCAAAATTCCATGTCATCGATGTAGATACTTCACTCAACACCCTGCTTGGTCGATCGTGGCTTCAATAGTACAATTTGGTCCGTCGTCGCTTCACCAATGCATCAAGAACTATAAAGATGGACAAGAACATTGCATTAAGGGAGACTTGCAGCCGTTCTCAATACATGAAGGGGCATTTACGAAGACGCCTCCTACTACAATCCCCCAAAGAAGACAGTCTTTTCAAGAGAAGTTGTGACAAATAAAGTTGAACATTCAGAAAGAACACCTGGATGAGACCATTCAACTCCACTTCAACGATCTCCCACCGCTCCTTCGCAATGAGTCGGTGGAGTTTCTCTTAGTTCACACATCTGAGATTGAGGCTGAGGATGCAGGCAAGGGAGAACTCACCAGATTGTTAAATGGATGAAGCCAATGATCAAAATCAATGTATAAGGAAGCTCCCAAGAAGATAAATCCGATAAACAAATAATGATCATATGTCAGAAGAAGCCTCAGTTTAAAATATTTTTGAAGGACACAAAAAAGAATGAATATTAATCAATGTACGATTGGATAAACTATTATGTGCAAGCCATGACGCTGACTCCGATCTATCCTCAAACGATTGAGAGTATGGAAGTCAAGGAAGTCCATAATGGTGGTTTTAAACATATCAAGTTTTATCAGGCTTCTTCTTCTACTTCTGAACCTTGTGTAATTCTCGAAGAAATCAATTCTAATGAATTAATGGTATTAAATTTTTGTTACTTTCATCATGTGTACAAAAAATAACTCAACAAGGATACGCGTCAAAGAAAATGCCAAAAGATAAGTTACAGTTATTTGAAAAATCATGGAATGTAAAAGGACAAAATATCAATTCAAAAGAAGATCTTGGGTCTGGTATGATAGGACAAGTCGATGACTCAGAATTTTGCATGGTTGTTACTAGCCAATCAGATGAAGACTGCCTGAACATTCAAGATGAATTTGAAGATGTTATGATAGATGATTTTCCACCAGAATTCAAATAATAAATTAAGTCAACAGTGGACGAATTAAAAGAAATCATTTTCAAGACTAAGGAACATCCCAGACCTACATTTATAAGTTTGCTACTCAGAGAAGAACAATATTCAGATTTGATCAACTTATTATCAGAATTCAGAGAATACTTCACCTGGAGCTACGAAGAAATGCCAGAATTATCTCTAGACGTTGCAGTACACCGACTTAGAGTAGATCAAAGTATAACACCAGTGAAGCAAGCTCCTAGTAGAATGCGTCTCGATATAGAACAACAAGTCGCAGCTAAGGTGAAGAAATTGATAGACACTAAGTTTGTGCAGGAAGTATAGTACCCCATGTGGTTAGCCAATGTTGTACCGGTGAAGAAGAAAAATGAGTAGATATGACTGTGTGTCAATTTCAGAGATTTAAACAAGGCATGTCCAAAGGATGAGTTTCCATTATAAATATCAGAATTAATGGTGGACATTGCGTTGACACATGATATTTTCTCGTTCATGGATGGATCTTTAGGTTACAACCAAATCAAGATGGCTCTAGAAGATGCAACGCTTACAACCTTCAGAATTCTGATTGAGAACTATTGCTACATAGTAACACCGTTTGGATTGAAGAATGCCAGTGCAACCTACTAGCGAGCAATGACAAAGATCTTCAATTACCTCTTTCACCACCAAGTGGAATGCTATGTGAATGATTTATTCATCAAGAGTAAAGTTAATGATAATCACCTGTATGATTTGAAGATTGTATTTGAATGATTATGACAATATAATTTCAAGATGAATCTCCTAAAGTGCGCCATCAGTATTACCTCTGGAAATTTTTGGGATTTATTGTCCCACATCGGGGAATCAAAATTGTCCGAGAGAAGATTAAAGCTATCTTAGAAATGCCTCCTCATAGAGCCTTGAAACCACTACATTCTTTTCAAGGTAAATTGGCATACCTATGATGCTTTATATCCAATCTGTCAGGAAAGTGTCTACCATTTTCGAATTTACTTTAAAAGGACACCAAATTCATCTGGGGAGAGTCGTGCCAATGGACTCTCAAAGATATTAAACGATATATGACAACACCTTTTGTTTCAGCTGCCCCTATCCTAGGTAGACCGTTGATACTTTATACCATGGCTTTAGATGAATC
Source organism: Papilionanthe hookeriana x Papilionanthe teres (assembly GCA_022702705.1). Taxonomy (NCBI): domain Eukaryota; kingdom Viridiplantae; phylum Streptophyta; class Magnoliopsida; order Asparagales; family Orchidaceae; genus Papilionanthe; species Papilionanthe hookeriana x Papilionanthe teres. The sequence continues at coordinate 95,844,704 of CM040430.1, read as the reverse complement.
CCTCAGAGCCTTACTTGCTCAAGTCAATGATGAGGGTAAGGAGAACACACTCTACTACTTGAGTCGACGTCTAATACCGATGGAGGTAAATTATCCTCATATTGAGAAATATTGTCTAGCTTTGATTTTCAAAGCTCAAAAGCTTAGATGTTACATACTATCTCATAAGGTCAACCTGATTTCAAAAGTTAACTCATTTCAATATTTCATGACTCGACCAACTCTTTCTGGACGTTTAGAAAGGTTGTCGATGATTTTATTGTAATTTGATATAACTTTTGTGCTCCTTTGCATAATAAAAGGTCAGATTCTAACAGATTTCCTTGTAGTGCACCCACTGTCAGTTGGGTCCCCTCTCAACGACAATTTGCCAAATGAATGTATAATGCAAGTAGAAAAGCTACATGTTAGATGTTGGGAGATGTACTTCGATAGAGCTTCATCAGACAGGAAAGACAAAGGGCAACAAACAGTAATACCTGACAAGGAAGGAATAAGCTGATCTTCGTGACACCAGATCAAGGAATGTTAAGATTCTCTTACCATCTGACAAAACCATGCACCAACATTGAAGCATAATACGAAGCACTAATAATGGGATTAGAATTTGAAATATTGATGAAAATAATAGAGATTTCCATTTATGGAGACTCATGACTTGTCATTCAGTAAGTGGCAAGACAATATAAGATTTTTGAAGCCAAGATTAGAAGAATACCACCGATATACAATGAAACTGCTAGAGCAGATTCCCAATGTGGCATTCTATATGATTCTTTGAGTAGAAAATGCCCAAGCAGACACTTTAGCTAAGCTTGCTAAAGAATTGGATAGACATTAAAATACAAGAACCTCAGGTTTTGTCACAGATGTACCTAGAAAGTTTACATAAGCTCGGTAAAGAAGAAATAACAGTTGTAGTGGCAGATGATGTTGAAGATTGGCATCAACTGATAATAGAATACTTGCAAACAGAAAAACTGCCAGAAGACAAATCAGTAGCGCATCAGATTCAAAAGATGGCAATGTTTTATGTGCTAATTAACAACATCTTATATAGAAGGATGTTTGATCAGATGTAGTTGAGATGTCTGAGCAAAGCAGAAGTGCAGAAAATCATGAAGGAAGTGCATGCCGGATTATGTGGAGCACACTAGTCAGAGCCGAAAATGTAAATGAAGATTAAAATACTGGGGCACTATTGGCCCACAATGATGACATATTGTATGGATATAGCTAAGAAATATCATCAATGCAAGGTCCATGGAGTGGTCTTGCACCAACCTCCATTTTTTCTACACCCCATGATCGCGTCGTGGCCATTCGAGTCTTGGGGTTCGGACCATATTCAAAAGGACACAAGTTTATACTTGCAGCTATGGACTATTTTTCTAAATGGACTGAGCCAGTGCCTTTACGAGAAGTTACAATGCAGCAGGTCTTTTAGTTTTTCAAAAATTTGATTGTCTACCGCTTTTGTGTACCACGCAGAATTATTTCAGATAATGGGTCTGCCTTCAAGAACACTAAAGTCAATAACTTCGTCAGTCGACACAAGATAGATTGGCGGTACTCTAGCATATGATACCACAAAGCTAATGGCTTGGTAGAAGCCTTTAACAAGACGCGTGTGTAGATTATGAAGAAACGCTCGAAGACAACAAAAATGGATGACACGAGAAGTTACTAGAAGCGTTATGGGAATAAAGAACAACTCTAAGAAAACTAACACAGTCTACACCTTACTCGCTATTGTATGGGTCTGAGGCAGTTCTTTCGATAGAGGTTTAGCTACTGTCGCTCAGAGTCGCTGTCACCAATTAAATAACAACAGAAGATAATGCCAAGCTCCAACTTGCAGAATTGGAGATTCTCGAAGGAAGAAGATTGCTCACACAATAAAACTTAGAACTTTATTAAGTGAAGATCATTCAAACCCACGACAAATTGGTCGGCCCGAGGTCGTTCAAAGTCAGTGACCTTGTTCTTCTTTTTAGAAGGACTATTCTTGCACATCGCAAGATAGGTTAAAAATTTGAACCAACCTAGGAGGGACTATTCATGGTAGAGAAAGATTACTCTAGTGGAGCGTACCAACCATGGGATTCTCAAGGAGAGAGACCCATTTTGCTGATAAATGGATGATATATAAAGAAGTACAAAATTACGTGACAATCCCGAAGAAGGACGTCTGTTCCAATATAGCTGTGGGAACAGTCTTTGTAACTAGGTCCCAAATTAAAAAAATTGTAATCAATATAAATTGGAATAAAATAAATTTTCATGAAATAAAACACTCTCACAATTGAATTCTTTTTAATTCTAAATCTTGTAAAGTTATGTTAAATAAGATAATGAAATCTAATAAAAGTTAAAATTTGTTAAATTATAATAAATTTGTTATTGATCTTGTACGTGCAAAGTACTGCCTCACTGACCTTTCTTATGTTTTATGCAGAAAAATGTCGGCAAGCAAGCTGATTTTTGCATTTAAAGATGGATTACACGTAGCCCTCAAAGAAGAGATTCCACCCAAGGGAGGTGTAATTAATTTCAAGCTAGATTATTCCCAAGTCAATTTCGATTACGAAGGCCCTCTAATGGACTTGGTCAGCTACAGGGAAACTGAAGGCATGCAGTCTTTGGTTGGAATTGGTCACCAAGAGGAAGGAGAGACGTCGAGACAAGGAGCCATCAGAGGTTTTACTGACTCGAACCTTTGTACAGAAATAAACATATGAGCCCTGTTGATGATCACCACACCAGAGGGAGAGCTAGTTACTATCACCTTAGAGAGAGCTCTAGATGCACTCTTGGCGCGTACACAAAGAAGAAATGCCAACCGTCACGAGTGCCTTCAGTTTGACAGGATAGAAAGAAGACAAGCTAAAGAAACTACTGCAAAGTTTCCTCCGATACCATAGGGGTTTTACGATCCAGAAATGAAAGAGACAGACGTCAGTCCACCTACTACAGAGACAGAGCCAGAGCTCACTAAGGAGCCCGTGTTGACATGAGATCCGATCAAGGAGATCTTCACTAGATGTCTGACTTATAGCTCGGGATTAATCAGACAGTCGACAGCCACGGAATCATTCTCAAAATGTCCAGAATGTTAAGTCCTCCATCTAGAGGAGTATAGGACGTTCGAAGCATATGCAGCTACCTCGATGCTACTTAGGAGCACAGAGCATGTGGAGGTAGAGCCATACGTACCAGAATATGTTCAGCCACAACACTAGAAATTAATTTTAGATTTCAGAATGGTAAAGATACGCTGTGTAAGGAAGAAAGAATTTAAGTATTACAAAGAAATTCAAGGAAGATTTGTCAATATCCTGGAAGGTCTCGAGCTATACACTGATGTATTCTCAAGAAGTGATGAAAGTAAGATCCTGAATTGTGTTTTTACCCTCTGAGACTTGGGCAGAGCTGGTCGCTTAAGGGAGAATACGTAACAAAGTGGGAAAGAGTAAAAGACAGAATAACCTTCCAATGTGGTTACAATTTTAACTTTGTAAAAGATCAATAAAGAAATCCCCAGGGATCTTACAGAATGATGAAGTGGATCTTGTGCCATCTGAAATAAAGAATATGGTCAAGAGGATGGTGGAGTGGCACATACTTCCAGTGGACCACATTCTGAATAGTTGCATAATCAATATATACAAAGAGGCAGATTGTATTCCTCCTCACATTGATCACCATGACTTTGTTAGACCATTCTGGACGGTCTCATTCATGAGTGGAGCAATATTTTGTTCAGAAGAAAAATTCAAATTGTTAGGTTTTAAAAATTCAGAGGTTCCATCAAGATCCCACTGCAAATCAGATCAGTTTTGATATTGGAATGAAATGGAGCGGACTTATCGAGGCACATCATACCCGGAGTGGCACGTCGCGGAGTTTTAGTTAGCTTATATAGAATGAATGAAGATAAGTCACCATATGGATATGAGGCTCACCCATAGTTGGAGGGTCTTCAATAGTTGGAGCTGTGACATAGCTATACCTTTAAGCATAAGCATGGGGACTTTTGGTTTTAGAGCGCAGATTAGGAGGTTAGCTCATTCACAGGGTGACCTCAGAGGACAGAAGTTTGCTACTTTTGTACTGGTAGACATCATATGACATGATATTTCATATTTGTTTAGATGTACTGCAGCCTTTTTGGATGCCTTGTATCACATGATCTTAGTTGTACTACATTTTCAAATCAAGTTCAACAAAAAGCTAGTTTCTTCCATTGCTGTTTGTACTTTTAATTATGCTATGGATGAAAAGTCAGAGGACCGTACACCGGTCCCAAATCATAACAAACAACGAACGATACAAAAAAGAAATTGGAAAATAAATAAGAAATCAAAAGGTAAATAAAAATTGAAAACAAAGAAAGCAAAGCAAAATTGAAAAATAAAAACAAAAAGAAAGAGAAATAAATTGAAATTGAAAATTCTCTTAATGAAAGAAAAATATAAAAAAAAAGAGAGAAAAATAAATTCTCCTGCAATTCTGAGTTTCTCATTTGTTGCCTAAATTTAAGTTCTTCGTACACTCCGATTCTCCACAAATTCTTAATAAATTCTCCACAATCTCTATAAATTTCCACAAATGCTCCAACAAATTTCCATATAACTTCCATAAATACTCTGTAATATCACAAATTATCTTCAAATTCCCTAAATTTCCACTTCCTATCCGAAAAATTTTTCACCATCCATGAAATTTCAAGGTCGGTGCAAGGTCGTCTGATTCCTTTAAATTCCCTAAATTTTTGCTTCCTATCCAAAAATTTTTTCGCCATCCATGAAATTTCAGGGCCAGTGCAGAATCGTCTGAATCCGTTAAATTCCCTAAATTTTAGCTTCCAATTCGAGAAATTTTCCGCCATCCATGAAATTCTAGGGTTGGTGCAAGGTCATCTAATTCCTTCAGATTCCTCATATTTCCCACATCTTATTTGTGAAAATTTTCTTACATTCGTAAAAATTGATAGATCGATACTGAAATTCTGATTCTCATTCCCGAGACTGGTGCCGAAATTCCAGTTCTCATCTTTTGGGGTTGGTGCGACTTTTTAATTTTAAAAAATTAATGAATTCAGATTTAGATATGTATATATATATATATATATAGTTAAATGATAATAAAAATGGCGGCCGTGAGGGTAGAGAGAGAAGCTCTGCTAGGGTTCCCTTGGCGGCTATGAGGGTAAGTGCTTCCTCTGGTGTTTCTCAAGGTTGGTTCTTCTAGGTTTTCTTTGGTTTGGTGTTGCTTGGCCTTTTTGGTGCTTTTGGAGTTTCCCGGGTTACCTGCTTTTCAAATTTTTTGAAGTGTTCTACTGTTCCATTGGTTTACTACTTGGCTGGTTCTTGGCTGGGCTTCTGTTTTGAGTTTTCTTCCTGGTTCTTTGTGTCTTTTGCTGGTGTTTACTAGCCATCTACTCTCTTTCTGGGTTTTCCTGTCGTTCTCGCTGGTCGGAAGGACTTTTCCGGTTCTCGATCCGAAGTTTGTTTTGGTGGCTTGCCGTTTTAGTTATGGCTGATACTCCTGCCAGTCGTTTCCCCATTGATTTCAGCACTAATGTAAGTTGGACAAAGGCCACTTATGCTGGAGTGGTGGGGAAGGGGCAGGCTCCTCATAGGAATTTTGATCATCTGGTTTTTCCCCAGTCAATGCATGACACTGCAGCTGGTTTGGGTCAGTCCCCCTTCATCAGACCTGTTGGTAGTAAGGATGGCCTTCCTGTAGTGCTGTTTTCTAAACAGGATATGAAGTGTCTTAATGATGCTATTAAATATTTCCTCATTGGAAAATTCTAACTTGGCCATCCTAAAATGAAGTTTGTGAGAAAATACTTTGATGACCTTGGCTTGGTAGGAAGCTGGAAATTGGGCTTATTAGATGGAAGGCATTTGCTCATTAGGCTGTCTAATGAGGAAGACTATTCCAAAATATTTGGAAAACAATCTATTATCATTGCTGGGGTTACTATGAAGGTCCTAAAGTGGAAACCTGACTTTGATCCACTTAAAGAACCTCCCATCATACCCATGTGGTTTAAATTCCCCAATCTAACTATACAACTCTATAATCACAATGCACTCTATAATATCAGCCAAGCTTTGGGCCTCCCTTTAAAAACCGATACTCACACCTTTGATATGGCTAGACCGAGCAAGTGCAAGGGTTCTTGTGGAAAGAGATATCACCTTGCCTGAGATAAAGAAAATTTGGGATAGAACATATGAAGATGTTCCAGAAGAAGGTTTTTGGCAAGAGGTGGAAGTGGAATTTAATCCCCATTACTGTAATCACTGTAGGATGTTTGGTCATATGAGGGAGCAGTGTTACAGACTCCATCCCCCATTCAAAGAAAAGAAATGCTGGCCCAAAGACAGGCAACAATGCTACCATACAGCAGATGCAGGATGTGGAGCCTGTTGTAGCTAGTCAGGTAGCACTTACAAGGGAAGATGATTTTCTGGACATACCAGATGAAGGAGAGGTCAACACTGAAAAAATGGATACAGGTTTGAACACACTCTAAGTAGAACAGGTCAGTGAACCAGTTACTAAGCTGACTGTCAACAGTCCTAAGAAGGTTAAAGAGCTTGGAAATACACTTGACAATAAACACAAGATCACTGATGATATAATCAATGGGACAACTGAAGAAATGACAAATGAATGGTAGTCACAAAAGGGGAACAAGAAAAAGAAAGGGAAATCAGAGTTGCAAGGGTTACTTGAGGCTCAATCTCCAAGTGCCCTTCCTGTCAGCCCTCCTTCTGGTTCTCACCCCAGGACTAGAGGGAAGGGAAAAATCACTTTACATGATTAATTTCATGTGTTGGAACATAAGGGGGGTTGCTCATCCAACCTCCCATAGTAGAATAAAGCATTTTGTTAAGTTACACAAGTTATGGTGCTTTGCACTTTTGGAACCTTTGGTTCACAAGAATTCCAGGCAGATTGCTAAATCTTTCTCTGGTTTTAACTGTTTTGCTAATTTAAATAATAAAGTTTGGGTGATTGCAAGGAAAGAGCTTGATGGGCAGGTACTTACAGACAATACCCAGTTTATACATATTCAGTTCTCTATTGCTGATAAGTTGGGGTATGCCACCTTTATTTATGCCAGCTACAATCCTGTCCAACAGCAGCTTCTTTGGAGTGGGCTGCTCAGCATTACAAAGGACATGGATTCCATATGGCTTTTGAGTGGTGATTTTAACTGCATTACATCCATTTCTGAGAAGAAAGGTGGTAGTGCACCCAATAAATATACTATGGAAAAATTCAATCAATTCATTCTTGATGCCAATATTTTTGACTTGGGATTCACTGGTCCTGCCTTTACTTGGAGGAGAGGAAACACTTGGGAGAGATTAGACAGAGTGTTAGTAAACCCTTTTGGCTTCAATCTTTCCCATACACTTTTGTAAGGCACCTATCTATGGTATGCTTTGATCACAGACCACTTTTAATCTCTATTACAAATTCAGTTGTCAATGCTAGAGGAGCTTTAGATTCCAAAACATGTGGACATTGCATCCTGACTTTCTAAATCAGATTAAGAAGGTGTGGACTGCTATCAAGGGTCATACTCCTTGGGGCTGTTTATGGACACTCCAAAAAACTACTGCCAAGCATTTGAAGAATTGGGCCGGGAAACCTTTGGGCACCTACATAATAATATACAACAAGTCGAAAAGACCCTTGAATGTGTTGAGGCTGGCTATATGCAAGGTGAAAGAACGGAGGCTGAATTATTTTCAGCCTCAGATTATTTGTTAGCCCAAGTTAAATATCAGGTGGACTTTTATAAGCAAAAGGCTGGTACATTAAAGTTTAAGGATGGAGACAGGAATACAGGGTACTATCATGCCCACATCAACTTCAGGAGGAAATGTAATATGATCTTAATTATCACAAGAGCTGATGGGAGGATCACCAATGATGCTGAAGAGATTGCCAAAGATGCAGTGTCACATTTTCAAGGTTTATTTAATGCAGTTCAACCCGAGCAATACTACCATTAAATAGGAATTATTCCAAGACAGGTATCAATATGTGCAAAACTTAAATATTTCTAATATACTTGATGAAAATGAGATCAAATTAGCACTGGATTCTATTGATGGGAGCAAAGCTGCAGGCCCAGATGGTTTTACCTCCACCTTCTACAAAAGCTGTTGGGATATTATCAAGCCTGATGTTATTCAGGCTGTACAATCTTTTTTTGAAGGAATGGATCCTCCCAGATACTTCACTGCCTCAAACATTGTACTGCTGCCAAAGAACAAAACCAGGAGGAATTGGGGGGACTACAGGCCCATCAGTTTAACCACTGTGATGTCAAAAGTGCTGAGTAAGGTCATAGTCTCCAGGCTTCAACCCCACCTAAGCTGTCTAATTGAAGGCAATCAAGCTGCTTTTGTCAAAGGCAAGAACATATCTGATAATATCCTTCTAGCATAGGAGTTACTACTGGATTTGGACAATAAGTGTAGAGGTCATAACATCATTTTCAAATTAGATATCAAAAAGGCTTATGATACTATTAACTGGGATTTCATCATCAAGGTCTTACATGTTAGGGGTTTTCAGCCCAACTTTATCCACATCATTCATAGATGGCTTAAAAACAATGCTCATTTTGTTCTTTTCAATGGTAAAGCTCATGGGTTCTTTAGTGCTGCTAGGGGTATCAAACAAGGTGACCCACTGTCCCCTACTATTTTCATTTTAGCTTTGGATTATTTATCTAAAGTTCTGAATCAGGAGTTCAACTTTGCTCCCCACATAGCTTATCATCACAAATCTAACATCAGAATTAGTCACCTTGCTTATGCTGATGACATTATCATTTTTTCTAGAGCCTCTAAGACTGCTGTTAAAACAGTTCACACCATTTTGAAACATTTTAGTCAGGTCTCTGGAATGGAACTCAATTTACAAAAATGTAATTTCTTCCCCAGCAAACATATCAGTCTTAATCTGAAGCAATGGATTACTGGCTATTCAGGTTTCCATTCAGCTTCTCCTCCAATTAATTACCTTGGTGTCGAACTCCTTAAAGGCAGGTCCAAGCAGATTCAATTCCAGGATGTGATTGATAAGATCCAAAATCAGATTTCTAGCTGGGCAAACTCCTTCTTATCTAACGGGGGGAGATTGACTCTGCTGAAGAGTATTATCACTGCACTTCCTTCCTATGCCCTCCAAATGTTCATTATGAAACAAAGCACCAAAAGAAGATAGGTAATTTGTTTAATAGATTTTTATGGTCTGGACAGCATAAGAAAATACATTGGCTCTCTTGGCAGCAACTTTGTAAGCCACTACATGCTGGAGGCTTGGGCTTCTAGAGCTTTGATCAGTTAGGCATAATAAATCTTTGCAAACTCTGGATTAGGTTCAGGGCCAATGACACTCTTCGGGCAAACTTTCTTCATGGCAAATATTGCAAGGCTGTTCATACCACAATGGTGCAACCAAAGCTGGTAGATTCCAGGTTATGGAAAGCTATGATAAAAATTAAGGATAAAGCTGAGAACCTTTTTGTGTGGGAGCTTGGTGAGGGTAATATCAACTTCTGGCTTGACAGCTGGATCTGGGAAGGTACTAAGTTGGGCCCATCACCACATATGAATAATTACTGTGTTAATGATTATTGGGTGGACAATCACTGGAATTTGAGTCTACTCAGGACAATGCTATCTCCTGATCAAATAGAACAAGTCTCAACTGTTAAGGTGCAACCTGATATCAAAGATAAGCTGAAGATTAAGAACAATTGTTCTAAAAAGGTTTCTTCTTTCATCCACCAAAGCTTTTTCTGTTGGGATAGAGTCCAGTGGGGCAGTGAGCTGTGGGATAATCATCTTTCACCATCTATGTCCTTCTTCTACTGGAGGGTTAGACACCATCTCATCCCTACTGATGATATACTGAAATTAAAGAGTTTGAAAGGACCATCCTGTTGCTTATTGTGCAGAATGTCTGATGAATCCATCCCTCACTTGTTTTACAGCTGCCCTTTCTCCCAAGCTGTTTGGAATGAACTTCTCTGTAGGTGTAATTTGGATACTTTGAATCTCAGCTGGTTTCACTTGTTCAATTGCTGGAGGGATTGGGAGAATGCAAAGCTACTGGTTGTTCCATGTTTGGTTAACTGGTTCATCTGGATGAACAGAAATAAGGCTAAACATAAGGGAAAATTTTCTTCACCCTTACAGGTTGCTGTTCATTGCCTGACTTATCTTAGCAAGCTAATTAAACATCAAAATTTTAGAGACATATGCAATGTGGGACAGATTCCTCTGAGCAGATTTTTCTCTATGGTAAAATGGAACCCTCCTCCCAACAGGTGCCTAAAAGTGAATACTGATGGAAGTTTTCAGCCCTCAATTGCTGGGATTGGTCCAATCTTCAGAGACAGTCATGGGGATTGCCTACTCCTTTTTTAGTCTCCAACCTACGCTCTTGATGCCATGGAAGCTGAATTAATTGCTATATTTTGGGCTGTCAAGCTTGCCTTTAAATGCCAATTCAAGCACTTGGTGGTTGAGTCAGATTCTATCAACTGTATTAATTTTCTTAAAAATACTGAGCCAGCCCCATGGTACATTAACAGATGGCTGAGAAGGATGACCAACCTCATGGAAGACATGACAGTGCAGTGGAGTCATATTGCTAGAGAAGGAAATGCACCAGCTCACTGGCTTGCATCACAGGGTTGCAATGATAAGATTATTGTTAGTTATTCCCCCTTCACCTCTTTTACTTTTGATTCATAGTGACAATCTGAATCTTCCTTATGTAAGAAGATAGTGTACTCATATTTTAATATGAAATGAAATTTGTGCTTGCCTTTGGCAGGCAATTCTGGTAAATATATATATATATATATTTAAATGATAATGAGTCACACAATTAACGCAAGTATACGTATCGCTTAATTAATACAGAGTTCTAGTGGAGTCCTGGAATATCAATCCCACAGGGAGCCTTTACTTTTATAGCATAGCACAAAAATCTATTATCGAATCACAACACAATTTCAAGTTGTTTAATTTTAAAAGTAAAGACAAACAGGTTCAAATACTATATCTACCAAAGCACGTTATAAACTCTAGCAAGTTAAACTAATGCAAGACTAAATTTATAACAAATTTTAGTTGTAAGAAATTGTATTCCTCCTTCCCATTCATAATGTGATGATTATTGTCACACAGATTAGTGATGCAAATGTATTGTGTCAAATAGGAGCATTCCTATTCTTTACACATATTTCAACATATGTAGAACATTGGATAATCCTAAGTTTAGTCCCCAAATTCGTGGTTAGGCTGAGAGGATACTGGCTCTCACTCCAGAGCTCCCACTTCCCTTCACCTGAAGGCTAACTCTCGCTTTAGTTTCTAAACATTAGGACAAAATTGAGGATTTCAGCCTGTCACTCTGAAATCTACAATTCTACGCCCATCAAAGTATATTTCCATATTTATTTGCATTCAACCCTCATGAACTTCACCATTCATGGAATTTGAATTTGACCTTCACTTTTGTTGTGGAACTCATAATCCTTTAGGAACATATGTTTTCCAACAAGTTTTAACAATTCAATTGGCCAGATAAAAAAGTAAATGAAGTTCTAAGTGAAAAGGTCATAACAATTTCTTCATAAAAAATCAGCACATCATTTCCATTTTACAACATCAACACATCACATGAAAAGGAGAAAGACAAAAAAATCTACTCAAGACTCATGAGGAAAAGATGACAAGACATGGATTTCATATGTAAAAATAATGTCATACAAACAGAGTAAAGTAAATACTACTTATCTCAAACTCTTCCACGAGCAAATCTCAAGGAATTCCTTTGACTCCTCTTCTTTCTTTACAACAACACACAATTCTCTCTTTAGAATAGTAAGGAAGAAACAATCTCACTTTCCCTCTCCTCTCACACTCCTTAGAAGAGAAAACAAATCTAACTTCCTACACAATATGGAAAGAAATCACTCTCTAAACTCTAAAAACTTCTCTGCTTTTCTTATCCCTTTGAAATGTGGCTCCAAAAGTTTTTAAATTCGGATAAACTGGATTCCCAAGAGTTTCCTAAAGTAACCTTTCATAATCCAGCCAAATACATTGAATCTAGTTCAAAATTGGGATAGGGCATTTTTCGGTAAGACATGTATTTATCCCGTAGAATAAGTACAAGGCTTGAGGTGGAGCTTGATCAAATAAACTAAAGAATTTATAACATCCGTTTGATATGCGAAACATTTTGACTGACAATTTCCCTTACCTAATATGATGGAATAAGATAGGGTTTATATTAATGACTTCCAAAGGTAAGGTTTTCCAAGAAAATGTGATAGTCAGAAATTCAATAAATAAACGACTCAAATTTTTGGAACATTTCATTTTCTCAGAATCCAAAGGAGAGAAGGATAGGGGAAGGACAAAGATTCAAGAAAAATATTGATGTCTTCCCAAACTATCCTATAGTTTGACTTTAAATCTTGGAAATGAAATTATTTAAATTTCAATCCTGCCAATTACTTATAGGGATTACATTTGCATAATACCCAATTATACAAACAATCTGGAAGACAGGAGGATTTATGTCGTATCTGAAGACAACCTCAAAATCCTAAAGAAAATTTAGGCTTATATTGTACAGCAGAACTGTGTAAAGGCCTAAAGAAAAGGTGAGGATTTATGCTGCACTAGGTAAGCTACCTCAAAGTCCTATGGCTTGTTTTTTAGATTAAGGAAATGTTTTGCTGATGTAGACAAGTTATGCTGTTGAAGATGGCCGTACTGCCCACTATGCATGTTCCAAGCTTCTTGACGTAGCATGTTTAGTTTAAAGAAGTGTCAATTGAGGAGAAGAGAGAAGTGTCATGTTTTAGAAATATTTAAATTGAGGTGTCTTAATATTTTATTAGGTAAACATTAAAGTTAATTATAGCAACACTGGTTAAGATCCCACGGTTCCATCATCCCTGCGCTGCTACTTTCATTGGATTCACTTAGTCCAAATGAATTTACTAAACTCAACTTAATGAGTTTCATACTTTCATTCAGACCATGGGAAAACCCAGTTGGCAACACTTGGTTACCTCCTCCAAGGAATTCCCGATCATCCAACGAGACATTTTAATTTAGTTACAATTACAGTTTTTGTTGTATTGTTTGTGATTAAATTTTGAGTTATTTTATATTTTGAATATTGTGGCGGTGAATTTTATCTTGTTTTGTTTTAATTTAGTTTTGGTTTCGGCTTTGTGGCTATCCTAAAGGTTTCAGTTTTCATGTAGGGTGACAATATTGCTTAGCATGCAAGTTGCAAGAATAGTAAATTGTGGTAAAGAAAATACTGGAAAAGAAAGCACTGTAAACTTATTAAAGTGTACCTGGCAAGTCTTCTCGTTCCTGCACCTGAAATCTTAGTATTCTTTGCAATAAACATTTATATTTGCAGGGAAGTAAAAAAAAAACCTTATGGATTTGTTCATCATAGGCCTATCAAGTCCCAGGTCATAACACAGAGAACTCCCATTTATTTGTGAGATATTTTCATTTAATAAATATAATAAATACAATAGTCCTACGAGGTGTCCAGAAGACTTGTGAAACGGTCTAGGAGAAACCTAGATATTTCACAATACTTTTGAACTTTCCTGAGGTCCTTTTGGATTTATTATAGTTCTTAGATGATTTATCCCTTTCATACCCTCATGCTCTGTGGGTGATTCTAATTAATCCGAAAGACAGAGTAATTATCATTTGTTATTTCATTTAGAGATTATGGGCTGAAAACCTCTTTAGGCAAAGTTAATTTGTTTGGGAAAATTAGCCAATTAATTTCATAACTGGGCTTATAGTGTTTTTCAGGTATTTAGAATTTGATTATGTTTGCTTTCTAAACTTGTTTTAGCAAGATTGATTAAGCCTAGCTCACTACCAAGCCCTTAAAATTTTGATGGATATATTTGTAATTCCTTTTAGAAAAAAAGTTAAATGAGTTTAATTAATTGTTATCAAAATATTGGGCTATCATTCAATATATCAAGTAGGGGTGTGAGTTAATGGATTATTAACCTCCAAGATTAAACCCTAACCCCAAGGATCATTTTTGCTTAATTATCTTTAAAATTAAAATTTATTAGGAAAATCCAAACATTTAGTTAAATTGAAGTAGGTTTCTACCATTTATCCCTTTAATAATTCAAACATCCAAACATATCATTTAGGATCATTAATTATCCATTTCAGTCTTTGATTAGGCCTAAATATTATTTAAGGCTAAAACCCTTAAAATTACAACTTTGCCCCTAAGGCTTTATCATTACATAGTTTCTTAAATTCAATTCAAATGACTTTGGAATTTTTATCCTACCATACAAATGGGTTGATTAAAACATCAGAGGAGAAAATGTGATTTTTCAAAATTTAATTTAATTTATATATTTATTTTAATGCAAAAATAGGATTTTTAATGAAAATTCAAAAACTTGATCAAAAAAAATATTTTACTTTAAAATTTTTACTGGAGGTAAACCTAGACCAGATGACCACATTGACCAAATTTCATGAATTTTTTATTTTAATTTAATTATTAGAATTATTTTAAATTTTGGAGTTTTAATTAATTATAAACTATTTTAAAATTTAAAAATTCAATTTTATATTTCTCAAAAATCTCTCCGAGGTCATGAAACCCAGAGAAGTAAATTTCATATTTCTCTGATTATTCTTTTAATTTTTAGAATTATTTTAGTGCAAAATTAAGGAAATTCACTTTTTAGCCCTCAAAAATTCATTTAAGACGTTAAAAATTAATATCTTAACTTGGGGACTTAGGGAAATTATGGGGATGGCTCCTAAGTGATTAAGAGACCAAATGTGACAATTTAATGATTTTTAATATTTTAATAATTTTTAATATTTTTTAATTATTTAAATATTAAAATATGATTTAAAATGAAAATTTTATAAAAATTCCAATTTTATTTTTAGAAAATTCCTCTAATCTCAGAGAACCCCAAAAACTAATTTTATAATTTTTTTAGTGGTATTTTAATTATTAATTTTCTTTTAAGTTCCAAAAATGTCATTGGTCTTAAGAAAATCATTTAACTAATAAATTAATTTCAAATGATTTCAAAATTTTTAGAGGAGTTCCTCTATCCCTGAAGCACAGTGGAGAATCATTTTTAGGCTATTTTGATTTTTATTTTATCTTAATTAATTAAGTGTTTGTTTTAGGTCAAGTTAATGATTAGTGCGCATCTTAGTGGTTTAGGCCATAAAATAATTATCCTAAGGTCTTTTGATCATAAAAGACCTACCAAAATTTACTTTGCATTTTTTTATTATTATTTTAATTATTATAATTTTTATAGCAAAACAGACACAATAACTTGAAAAATATAGATCTCCTCATGGAGATGCCCCCTAACTTTGTAAAAATTAGGGAAGATCCCTCATGACAGATATAACAAGACCCCCAAAGCTCAAGCCATGGTGAAATGTCTGGGTCAATGGAGAATTAAAAGACTGAAATCAGTATTTAAATTATTAAAAATAAAATATGCATAAAAAATACTTTAAACCATTCCCACATTGTTCTCCTCTGTTCATAGAGCAACATGTTATTTTTCTTTTATTTTTGAGATTTTTCTAGGCCAAGATATGGATTTTTAAAGTTTTGGTGATTTAAATAATTCAGAAAATAGGGATTTTCCTACTTAACCACACGACACTGACTTGATCCTCGACAATTGCTAAAGACCATGCGTCGCTCTGCCATTTGACACAACCATCTGACTGGGATGCCACGTGGCTGCGCTTTATGTACCTGATCTCTGTAGGACTCCATCCTGGTTGTCCAAGCATTACACGCGGGATCCAACGACGCTTCTTCATCGTCTTCGTCTGGTTCGTCCCGAGAGCCATCCACACTAAAACCTTAATATCTCATCCTAGACTGGACCAAGTCACTTTGGGTTTGATCCTATGGATTCGTCTAAGCATGGAGAACATATCCATATGGCTAATCACAGTTTAAATTAACCCTAATTACATGGAGAATCCAAAGAAGCTCGGGAAGAAGAAGGAGACAATACCTTGGCTCTGAGAAGTGAAGCTTCAATCAGAGATGCTCTACACCTTCGTTGGAGTCCCAGGAGCTCAGAGATGAAGCCTCTTGCCCTGGTGAATTGCCTAAGTATGAAAGTGACCAAGGCTGATTTCGAGCTTTGATGGAATTCTTGTGCAGAGGCCTTCTGTGATGGGGATTTGATGGGGGATCTTCTTCTCTCACTGCTGTGAAGATGTGGGCGCAGTTAATTGAGATTTGGTACTGTGTGGAGGTGTATTGGAAAATGTCCTAGTTTCCGGCGAAGTTTAAGCTCTGAAATTGAGCTTAGACAATGGGAAACAGAGGAGGAAAATGGTTGGAATGGTCTTAGGGAGGTATGAAGAAGTTCTGGTGAGATTTTGGCAGAGTTTTGTTGAGAATTTTTCAGTACAAAGTTTTGGCTGTGAAGGGGTGATTTTATAGCCATGGCTGCTTGGTGAAGCTCAGGGCTTGGCTTTGGGTGCAAAGTGCTGGTTAGGTGGAGAGAAGAAGAGCTCTGGTGGCAATTTTGGGCTGAGCTGGCCATGGGGTGGAATTTGGGTTTTACCAAAGGGGAGGTGGCTCTTGGTTTTGACATTTTCCAGCCACTAGGCTGGCCGGCCAGGCCAGGGGAGGTGGGCAGTGGGTCAAGTGCACCAGTGGGCAGGCCATGAGTGCAATGGGTTTTAATTGTTAAGGCATTATTGGAAACAACTCTTGGATTTAACCATTTAAGGGATGAGATCCCCTAATTTGGGGGACCTTTGGTCCATGGCTCCACTAGGGTGGGCTAGGTGGATTTAGCCCAGTCCCTAGGGTCAACTTAGTGGCTGTGGAGGGGTTGGTTTGGTCACATTTGGTTCAATTTGGTTAGATTGGATCATGGGTTCATTTGGTCAACCTTGGTTTCAAATTGGGCTAACTTGGGTTTGATCTTGTATGGAGCCTAAGTATTTTGAGCAACATTGTGTAGATTATTGTAATGAAGATTTTTCATGAAGACTTGGAGTGGTTTTGAGTTCATTTGGGTGTTCAATTTGGTAGATTTTAGGATTTTGGTTAATTTGGGCATGTTGGGCTAGACTTGGGTCTAGGTAGGGCTAGGGTTGGGTCTAAGGCCTATTGAAGGTTCAAAATGGTCTATGGGGATGTCATGAAGAGTTACCAAAATCAATTGGGTGGATATTTTGGGAGCAGGGTAATCAATTTGGAAGATTTTGGGCATGTGTTGAACTTGGATTAAAATTGGGTAATCTTGGTTCAAGTGGATTTGAATGAGACTTGGGCTCAAATTGGGGGCAATTGATGATTCAATTCAATTTAGGGGAGTGTTATGAAGAGTTTAGAATTGAAATTGTGGGAGATTTATTGACATTAGGTTAATTTGGAAGATTTAGGTCACATAGGCAAAATTGGGGACTTTGGGTTTGAAGTGAAATTGAACTCAAATGTGGGTCAAATTGAGCTTGGATTTAGTTTAGATTGGTATTGGAGATGTTGGATTAAAGTTTGGAATTGAAGTTATGCAAGATTGGGGTCAAATGGGTAGACATTGGGTTTAATTTGGGCACTTTTAGGTTAAATGGGTCAAATTGGGGCTTTTAGTTAAATTGGGCTACATTGGCCAAATTGGGTCATGTGGTAGTCGAGAGAAATGAAATTGGGAATATTTGGGAGGTTTTGGGAATATAAGGGAATTTTTGGAATTTTTGGAATTTTGGGCTAAGAGGGGCATTTTGGTTATTTTGGGATTTTGGGGGAAATTTGGTAATTTTAGTTAATTTTGGTCAATTTGAGTGGTAGGAAGTATTTTGGAATGATTTTTGGGAAATTATGGGTAATTTGGATGATTTTGGAAATTTTGGGGGATTTTAGGGTTTTGGGGGCATTTTAGGTATTTTGGGAATTTTTGGGTATTTTGGAGCAAAGGGGTTAGGAATTTGGAATGTTTGGGCAAATTGGGATTGGTTGAAGGTGAGTAGTATGGAATTGCTTAGGTTGAGCCATGGACAAAGGGTCACCCTCATTTGGTCCTCTATGTGTTGGTACTAGCCAAACCCTAACCTAGGGCTAAAAGCTTGGGAAAACCACTTACATGAGTTTCCAAAGAGACAGGGGATCAAAAAATGGTGTGCTTTGTTTAAGGTTGTGAGTGTGGTGTAAGCTCCAGACCTTCCAGGGTAGATCCTATGGTCTGACCACCTATAGGAGACTTCCCCTGGGCTTCCTTATGCTTGGTCTCTTCCTCTTAAAACTTGAGGTTAGGCCTTAAGCATATGAAAACTCCCAGTGAAGTGAGAAAAGTTTGAATTTCTATGGGGAGGGTTCAATGACTAGTCTTCTAAGGAAGTCACCAAGAGAGTCCTATGGCTAAACCCTAAGCTATTCTAAAGAGAGACTAGACCTTAACCAAAAGTGAGGTCAACATGAGGATTACTGTATCTGGATAGCTTTTAATGATTTTGAACTTCTCCCTTCTCACCCTAAACTTGAAACTTACCACATTCCTTACCTTATAAGCACTTCTTTATCTTATTAATGATTCATCATAGAGTCTCAATCTTTTCCTATCACATAAAATTTTAAGATTCTTAAAATTTCAAACATACAGTTTTTCTTACCTTGAATAATTGACTATAGTCTTATACTTTTATACCAAATATCTTACATTACAAAATTACTTTTCATTACCAAAAACTTTCATTCAATTTCATAAAATACTTAAATAAAATCAAAATACAGTTATGTGAAATTGAGCTTTATAACAGGAAATCATGTTACTAATTTTTGAAAATAATTTTAAATGAGAACAATTAACAGTTAATTCTTTTTTTTCTTCCCCCAAACTTAGATTTTTGAATATATTTTACATGAAAGTAAGAAAAAAATTTAAATATAACTCATACCTCAATATGCTGGCTTTTCATACCTTTGAGTTTCAGCAGGTTTTTCTTTCTAAAGTAGAACAGTAAACCTGAAATAATTAAGAAGCATTTTTATACACAAATATGGTTAAGAAGTTCATAAAGAAGAAGTTTAAAATATATTAAACATTGCACATAACATTAACATCCAACTGTTACTTGTACAAATTAAACTAATAATCCAAACACATAAAAACTTTACTATCACATCACAAGCAACAACAAAGTCTACTACAAGTACATCCAACACACATATAACATCTCAGATAAAAATCATAAGGAGTCTCAGGTACATAACAAATACAAAACTCAAAGACATCACAAAGTTTAATGAAAAATAAAAATAACTATACACAAACTACCAATCTTCATCTTCTGCAGGAGCACCACCATCATCAAGTTCTTCAAGTTGGTATGTAGTATACTCAGGGTAAGTAGGAAATACATCAGCAGTGTCTCCCCTGAGAAATCTCATCTGTGTCATGATAAGCTATCTCATATTCTCTCCACTGCACTTGATAATCATCATTAATTTTGTTCCTCACTTCTAGTCCCTCTACTCTGGTGTTTAACCTTTCCAATTGATCTATAACATCATGCAGAGTAGGCTCCCTAGATGTAAATGGTCTATCTCAACTAGAAGAAGGTTCATTAGCTCTCTTACTCCATTTCCATCCTTCATGGGCTTCATAAGTCTTCAGATTTAGTTTAGTAATAGGCTTCAGGGGGTGGACTACCTCATCACTATCTTCAATCACTACACCTGCCTGAATACATAAAGCATGAATCTGACTGAAGTGTCCTAGTCCTCCTGTAGTCTCTCCTTTTGAGCTTGTCAAAATACATTTATGAATAAAAGCCCCAATATTTGTAATCTTTATGTTCTGAATACAGTAATTCAGAACAGCTCTATCATCAGTAACATCAGTGTAATGGTTGGTAGGTAATAGTCTTGCAGAAATGAAATAATGCCAAGCTTTTGATATAGGATTCAAAGTAGAATGAGGAAACTTAACTTTCATTCTCTGCTTAATTTTCCATTCTCGTTTTCCATTAGTTAATAAGTTTATAATCTCATCCAATGCTTGATTCATGATAGAAAAATTTTCATATTCACAATGGCAGGGTGCTCTCAACTGATAAAATTCATTTATGCTGGCAGGGGTAAATTAAACCATTTGGCCTCTAACCATAATAAATTCACTCTTAGAATAATACAAATTAGCATAAATTTCTCGAAAAATACCCAACATCGCATCAACAGTGAAATAATAAAAATCTCTAATTGACGATTAGCAATCAGTTCTGCAAACATTCCTTCAGGATTTTCAAATGCTCTTTCATGAACACATTTCTTATGGCTATGAAATGTACTAAAATGCAAATAGGCTTTGAAATTCACAAATTTACTTTCATCATAATCAAATTTCCCCTTCCCCTTAGCTAATCTTGGAGCCGTTTATCTAAAAATATCAAAATTTAAAATTACAATGCAATCGACTCGAAGGCAAATTTAAATATATAAGAACATAAAATCCATGAAAAATCTCCAAAGTTTTTTTAAAAACTTCAAAATTCCAAATTTTCCTAATGTAGGAGTTTTCCACGGTCAAAATCGAAATTTTTTAGGTTAAAGTGTAGCTCTTACCAAGAGAAGATGAAATCCAAACTTTTCTGGCCACGAAATAGCTTCAAATCCAAATGTTAGTGAGCCCTATACACGAAAATTGTCATTGGATAGAGGTTGAAGACAAAGATTTGGGCAAAAATGGCGGGTCCTAGGATTAAATCGCGAAAATTTGAGTTTTGGGCATTTTTCGCATTCGAGCAATGTCCGGTGCTGGAAGCGGCATCATTCAGCGCATTATTCTGGTGAAATGGCTAAACTCTCTGACTTTTGGCGTTGTTCAGTGCTGGTGCCAGTGCCGTTCAGCACCAGTTAAAAAACTGGGTTTTTGACTTTCTTTTGCAATTTTGATCATTTCAATCCCTCCCCAATGTCTAATTAGTCTAATTAAGCTTTGAATAACATCTTAAAGCCTTGGTAAATGATATTTTAACACAAACAACACATAACATTAATTTCATATATAAAATCTATGAGTCATACACATAGACACAACACTAAACATTACATATTTTCAAGCCATATAATCTTAAATCCAGCGTCGCACACAACCACAACACAATAACGCTGAGAACTAAATAAACAAGCATGTCCAAATATAACATTCGAACCAAAAAAAAAGTAAAGCAAAGCAAAGTAATCCGATACACAATTACAGAAATACACTAATCAAGTTTCATTCTTCTTCCGAACTATCATCAATTCTAAGATCTCCCATCTATTGAGAATGGACAAATAAATTGTAGAATGGACAAAACGGGAATTCTTCAGTAGAATCCTCTTTAATCCAACCTTATCTTCTCATCAATCACGTCAAACTTCCTTCAAAATATCCTGAATGATCAAAGTGTTCCTTCATTCTCCAATCCAGATGATCAAAGAAATCAGAATGATTGTTGATTGCATTCATTAGATGTTGTACTTCCTTCTCCAATTTCTTGATTTTATTCAAGATGATCTGTGAACTTTCAAGAAAATAAGGATGAATAGGTGCTGACCTTTGAGATGTTTGATCTTCAATAATGCTCAAATCATTCATAACACCAATTGCCTGGTTACTATATGCATCTGCTGGGTCTATAGGCTTCCAAGGTAGAAGTACTCTTTCCCAGTTCTCATATGGCACTTGTGACTGACTTCAAAGGAGAAATATGGTGGAAGGATTTCCAAGCCCATACTTTGATCCATGAGCGATCAATCCCAAAATAGACTTAATAATTATCGAACCAACATCAATAGACATTCCTATTTGAATACAATAATTCAGAAAAGCTCACTCCTTATTCATCTTACTGATTTTCATTGTCGGGAGCAATTTTGTACAAATGAAGTAATGTAAGTGTTTTGACATAGGATTTAACAGTGTGGTCGAGAAACTTACATACCTGCTATCTCCTATCTCGCATTCATCACTTTCATCCGTCAGATATCGGTATATGCCATTCATATTGTCCTTCGTCGAGGTAAAATTCAGATAGTGGAAGATTGACACATTCTCTATCATGTATAAATCATTAATCTTTGTAAGAGTAAATGTAACAAACCTACCTTGCACATAAACTGATCCTTGGTTGATTCCATGAAAATTTGCATAAAACTCTTTCACAAGTGGAACAACAACAGCAGTAGTAGTATAACACAATACTTCCCAACGTCTTTGAACAATAATTTCATCAATTATATTTGAAGGAGAATTTGTACCTCCATTTACAAAACTTCGTCGAAATATTTTTGTTGAAAAGTTGTTGCGCCTTGAAACTTACAAACTTTCTATGGTTGAACACTTGAAATCTTTGAATTTCCATCGAGTCAGAATCCATTTGGACAAGAATTTGGGTCTTCTTCTTTGTTCCTTCCGAAGTTCTAGCGTCTAGGGGCAGTTTTTGAAAGTTCTAATGGAAGAGTTACCACCTAGAACTGCTAAAACTCAGATTTTAAAGACAAGAAATGATTTTCTGAACAGTGGCACTGTTCGACAGTGATATCAGCGTCGTTCGGTGCTAGTTCAAATTTGTTAAACATTACTTTGTTCAAATTTTTTCCAAATTTCGATTCGATTCATTTATTAAATATTATTAATTATAATTAAGGAAGAATAAGTCTTAATTAAGAAACAAACAAACACAAATAACACATCAAACAAAGCTAACACTCAATAATTGTGGGTTGCCTCCCATAAAGCGCTTGGTTTAACGTTGTCAGCCCGATATAACTTTCAGTTATTCAGGTTGATCCAACATTAAAACATGTTTAAAATTTGGTCTATTGCCTTCAAAATATTGTTTTAATCTTTGGTCATTAACTTTGAATATTCTTCCAGATTTAGGGTCTTCGATAATCACAGCTCCAAATTGATACACTTTTATGACAATAAAAGGTTCTATCCATATAGATTTCAGTTTCCCATGAAATAATTTCAATCTTGTATTGTATAATAAAACTTCTTTTCCTGGTTCAAATTCCTTTTTGACAATCTTCTGATCATGCCATATTTTTCTTCTTTTCTTTCATATTCTATCATTATCATATGATTCATTTCTGATTTCTTCCAGTTCACTCAATTGCAACAATCTCTTCTCACCATCATCTTTCAAATTAAAATTCAATTTCTTTATCGCCCAATATGCTTTATATTCTAATTCAATTGGCAAGTGACAGGTTCTTCTAAAGATTTATCTATATGGAGACATTCCTATAGGAGTTTTATAAGCAGTTTTGTATGCCCATAAAGCAGAATAAAATCTAGCAGACAAATCCAATTTCTCAAGATTAATGACTTTCTCCAAAATTCATTTAATTTCACGATTAGATACCTCTGCTAAACCATTAGTTTGGGGATGATAAGTTGTAGAGATTCTATGCACAATATTATATATTTCCACCAATCTATGAATTAAACTATTCTTAAAATGAGATCCTCCATAAGTGACGATTACTCTAGGCATTCCATATCTTGTGAATATATTCTTCATTAAAAAACCTCGAAATACCTTCAGCATCACACCTAGGTAAAGTTATTGCCTCAATCCATTTTGATACATAATCAACAACAATCAATATATATTTATTTCCAAATGAAGGCATAAATGGTCCCATAAAATCTAATCCCCATGCATTAAAAATTTCAACTTCCAGAGAAAAATTAAGAGGCATTTCATTTCATCTAGATATATTGCCTATTCTCTGACATCAATCACAAGTTTTGATAAATTTATAAACATCTCTGAAAAGTGCAGGCCAATAAAATCCAGATTGCAAAATCTTATGTGCAGTTCTATCAATTCTGAAATGTCCTCCAAATTCAGAATCATGACAATCTTGAATAATTTTTTCAGTTTCATCATAAGGCACACATCTCCTAATAATAAGATCTTTACATTGCTTGTACAAATAAGGATTGTCCCAGAAATAAAATTTAGCATCATGCTTAAATTTTTTCTGCTACTTCATTGTTAAATCAGGTGGTAAAATATTATTAATGATGTAGTTCACAATATCAGCATACCACGGTAAGTTTCCTTCAATAACACTGTATAATTTCTCATCAGGAAAAGTTTCAGTAATTTCCTTTTCAAAACCATTCAAATTATGTTGTTAAAGAATAGCTAAATGATTATATATTTGATTATTGACCCCTTTTTTATTAACGATCACAAAATCAAATTCTTGCATTAAAAGCATCAATCGAATCGGTCTTGGTTTTGCATCCTTCTTTTGCATTAAGTATTTAATATCAGAATTATCAGTATGCACTATGCATTTAGCTTTGATTAAGTAAGATCTAAATTTTTCGAAAGCATATACAATTGCTAATAACTCTCTCTGTAGTAGTGTAATTAATTTGAGTAGCCATAAGAGTTTACTAGCATAGTATATAACTTTAAACATTTTATCATGTCTTTGCCCTAAAAAAACTCCAATAGCGAAATCTCTAGCATCACACATTAGTTCAAATGGTTTCTCCCAATCAGGTGAAACTATTATAGGTGCAATAATTAATTTTTCCTTAAATAGATTGAAAGCTTTTAAACATTCATTGTTAAAATCAAACTTTCTCTCTTTTTCCAAAAGTTGGCATAGAGACTTAGAAATTTTTGAAAAGTCTTTGATACATCGCCTGTAGAATCCTACATGTCTCAAAAAGCTTCATACCTCTCTCGCAGTTGTTAGAGGTAGTAATTTTTTTATAACATGAATTTTTGTAGGATCTACATCCATGCCATATTTAGATATTTTATGCCCAAGCACAATTCCTCATGCAAACATTAATTGACACTTTGTCAACATATTTTAGGTTGTGTGTTTTGAAAAGGGGATCCCCTACAGAAATTATCAGTGAATTTTAAATTTTAAATTTAATTTAAATATATATATATATATAATTTAGAAAGTATCATTTGATTTTGTAAAATAATTTTAAGTTCAAAAATTTTTAAGATATGAAATCAAACCGATCTCTCATTCCAAATAGTTTATATAAACGAGCACCACACCACAAAATGCGAATCTATCCTAAAGAATAGACACTCTACTTGATGATGGAGCGGCTCGATTAAATAAATTAGAAGATTTTTGACATCCGTTTGGTCTGCGAACCAATTTTATAAGCTGACAAGTTCCCCTACTTAATATAAATAAATTAAGCAGGGTTTATATTACTTGGGTTCTTAAAGTTTCCTATAAGGGCAAGCCCCTATAGTTAATTACATCTTAAATGACGGGAATCAATTAAGAAAACTCTCGATAATGATCAGTGGTTTTGCTCTCAGAAATTTCAAAGTTTAAAGTTTCAAAGGATTAGACTTTAGAGATTTCAATAGGGAATAGCTCAAGTTTGAAATAGTTTATTTTTGGGAATCAAAGGAAGAGAAGTAGGGGATGTCACAGACCCGAAGTGAACTTCGGTGACCTTCCAACTATCCTATTGTTTGGCTTCAATTTAAGAGTTTATTTAATGTTTCAATCCTGCCAATTTTAGTTAATTGGGACTTATATTTGTCTGACATGATCACACAAATATCTTCGAAGATGTGAGGGTTTATGTCGTACTAAACGACTACCTTAGAGTCCTAAGACCGGTTAGGGCTTCATTTGCATAACATGATTATACAAATTCCTAACGAAAAGTTGAGGATTTATGTTGCATTAGGAAAACTACCTCAAAATCCTATGTCTTTATTATTTAATTCTAAGAAAGGTTTTGCTGAAGTAGATCCAAGTTTTGCTGATGAAGATGGCCGCGCTGCCCACTATGCTCCAAGCTGCTTGTTGTTGCAGAGGTTTGGTTTTAGAAGGTGTCAATCAAGAGATGAGAGAAGTGTTTTGGTTTAGAAAAGTCTTAAGGTTCAGATGTCTTAATGTTTTAATTAAAACAAATCTTAAATTTGATTAAACAGGACCGATTAAGATCCCACGGTTCCATCATCCCGACACCACTATTTTTGTCGGATTCACTTAATCCAAATGAATTTGCTAAAATCAACTGAATGAGTTCCACACTTTCATTTATACCGTGGGAAATCTCGTTAGCAACACGTGGGTTACATCATCCGAGAGATTCCTGATCATCCAATGAGACGTTTTAATTTAGTTGTAGTTGTATCTATTTGTGATTAAATTTTAAGTTGTTTTATATTTTTGAATGTTGTGGCGGTGAATTTTTATCTTGTTGTGACTTTTAGTTTAGTTTTAGGTTTCACTTTTGTGGCTATCCTAAAGGTTTCAGTTTTCATGCAGGGTGACATTCTTGTTTAACATGCAAAAGAAGTAAAGTGTGGTGCAGGTAAATAAATCACAATAAAATAAAAGCGTACCTGGAGGGTCTTCTCGTCATTCCCAGCTGCACTAAAAACACATGTCAGAGCATTTACATATTTCAAGGAAAACACCTAGGTAAAGCTAAGGGAAGGTTCTGGTTGTCTATCAAAATCCTAATTCTAATTCTAGTCACTTCCTATGACGTCTAGGTTCTTGTGTTTTGTTAAAGATGATTTTCTTCACCAAAGAACAATTAAGTTCAATTATTCTTCTAAAACATCCCATCATATTGAGAAAGTGCTTAGGACGGATCCTAAACATCTTTTCAATGCTTCTGAGAATATTTCAAGTCCAAATGAATTTCATTGTACAGGTGAATTGATCATTCAAAAGGTTTAGTTAAGTTTTGCTTCTTGCTCAGTGAATTTGGACGTTTGATTATCCGGTGAGTGTAGTGACATTTCACTTGATACTCCGTTTAAGGGTTATAAATGTGAGAGCCTTCAGGGGCATATTAGTTTATTGAGGAATTTAACAATCTTTAATTAAAGTTGAATTGTTGGTTTAAGATAATTTAATTTCAAAGTTCAGGTTAATTTTCTTTTAAGTGTTTTAAATTACTTGAGTTGAAAGAAGTTTTTAATTCATTTATTTTCATTAAATTTTAATGATTTAAATTTTATTTGAATTAATCATATTACTTTATGCTAATTTTAATCGGTTTGATTTTCACATTTTTAATTATGAATTGTTTTGATATTACTTAATATTTCAAATTTGTTTTAAGTTTGTTCTCAGGTGATTTCAAATTAGTTTTAATGTTTTCAATTTATTTTAGTTTAATTGTTAATCATTTAATGTTTTAAGCTTTAATTTAATTAAGGGTTGTTTTCTTTTTAATTATTAATTTTAATTATCATTTCTTTATAATTAATTAAGAGTTGAATATTATCAAATTAATTATTTAGGGATTTTAGATTAAAGAATTGATATCTTCTTAAGTCATATCTCTAATCTTAATAATCCAAATTTTAATTATTCTCCCAATATTTAAATGATTTAATTAATAAAGGTTCCATTTTTTATTTATTAAAAGTGATTAATGGGTTTCTACCCCTTAATTCCCTAAGTTTCAATCATTCAATAGAAAATTAAGATCAAATATTCATCCCTCCCTTTGATTAAGCTTAAAGCATTAATTAGGGTTAAAATCCTTAATTACTTTTATGCCCTTTTAAGCATGTTCACTTCATAACTCACTAAATTGAACTCAAATGAACTTGAAATTTTCATGTCACCTCACTCACATGTCAATTAAGACATTAGAGGAGAAAAAGTGATTTTTTCCATTTTTAATTTAATTTATATAATTATGTTTTTGAAAAATAAGGGTTTTCAATAAAAATTCAACAACATGACCAAGGTAAGGTTTCTATCCTTAGGAAAATTATGGCATGTTCCTACTGACCAAAGGACCACTTGGACCAATTTTAGTTATTTTTTGAATTTTATTTTATTTATTATTATTATTTTAAGTTTTGGAGTATTAATTAATTATAAAATAAATAAAGTTGAAATTAAGTTTTATATTTTTTTAAATCCCTATGACCTTAAGGAAGTTAGAGAAGCAAATTTTATATTTTTTCGATTTTTCTTTGATTTGTAAGAATTATTTTAGTGGAAAGGTTTAAAAATTCATTTTTTTAGCATTAAAGATTACATTAAACTTTTAAAATTTAATATCTTAACCTAGAGACTTAGGAAAAATATTTGGTTGGTTCCTAAGTGATTAGGGAATAAAATATGACATTTTTATGATTTTTAATATTTTTGTGATTTTTATAATTTATTAATTATTAAAATATTAAAAATAGAGTTAAAAATGAAAATTATTAGAAAATTGCCATTTTTAATTTTTTTGGACTCCTCTGATTTCAATGAAGCCCCAAAACCTATTTGGTGAATTTTTGAAATGTATTTTGGGTTTTATGAATTTTTTAATTTTTAAAATAGCTATGTCACTTAATTAATTCATTTAATGAGTTAAATTATCTCCAATTAACTTGAAATTTTTATGTGAGGTTCTCTGCATCCTAAGTGATAATGTAGAATTGTTTTTAAGTAATTTTGATGTATGGTTACTCCTAATTAATTAAAGTTCAGTTTTGAGTGTTTAGGCTAATTAGGGTTATTTTTAAGGAATTAAATCAAACCATGATTTTCTTAGGGTCCTCTGGTCATAAGCTACTTCCCCTAATTTTTCTAGAATTTTCTAAGCAACATGCAAATTATTGAAATTAAAATACCAAAACAGACACATAAACTTGAAAAATAGATAACTTGCCATAGAGATGGCCTCTGGCCTTGGAAAATTTAGGGAATGTTCCCAAGAACAGAGGCTACAAAAGCCCTATGGTCTCATGCCATGGTGAATTGTATGCATGGGTGGAGAATTAAAATACTTAAATCAGTGAATAATTAATTAAAAATTTAATATTCATCAAAGTAACTTAATTATTTTTCCACAATGTTCTCCTCTATTTATTGAGCAAGAGGGTTTTTTTCTTTTATTTTTATGATTTTTCTATGCAAAGTTATGCATTTTAAAGTTTAGGGTAAATAAATAAATAAATAAATACCTTATTTATTTACTTAACCACGCGGCGCCAACTCATCCTCGGCAGCTCTGAAGCCCCACACGTCACCTTCTGATTCGTTGCCGCCATCTGACTCAGTACCACGCGACCCGCTGTTCATGTCCCGTTGCTCCGTCCGACGCGATCCTGGCTTTCAACCCGATACACGTTCGCTTCGACGGCAGCTGGTCATCGTCTACGACTGATGCATCCTGAGAGCCGTCTGTCTGCTAACCCTAAGATCTCGCTCAATTCTTAACCAAATTACATGATCTTGGGCTCTGTGAACTCATCTCGACAAGACGAACACATCTATACAGCTATGATGCTTTGAAATTTACTCAAACAAAATAGAGAATCGAAACAAGCTCTCGAGAAGGAGGAGTTCAATAACTTGGCTCTGAGAAGTAAAGCTTCAATCAGAGGGGCTTGGTACGTTCGTTGGGGTCCAAGGAAGCTAGGGATGAAGCCTGGAGCTGTGGTGAAATGTCTAGACCTGACTTCCACCAAGACCGATTTCAAACTCTGACTGATAGAAGAAATGGCTGGCCTGGTGAGGGGGCTTCCACTGGGGAACTTCTTCTCTTGGTCTGGTGATGGTGTAGGGTCGATCAATTTGAAGATTGGCTCACTATGGTGAAGTGTCCTATTTTTGGGCTTAAAATTAAGCTCAGAAATTGAGCTCACAGAGAGGATTTAGGGCTGGATTTCAGTGGGGATCAACTGCTCTAGGTTAGGAGAGGAGTTTGGAACCATTTTGATAGAGTTTGGCTAAGGTCCAATGCATCCAACCTTTTGTCCGTGGAGGTGAGGGGTTTAAATAGCCATGGCTATGGGGCTTCCCAGAGGCAATTGAAGGCTGGGATCAGCTGCTCAGGGGAGGAGAAGAATAGCTGCAGTGACCATTTGGGTTGGGACAACTCAGCAAGGTAAAATTTGAATTTTTGGCTCAAATGGAGCTCTCGGCCATAGGGTTTTCCGGCGACCCAGGTGGTGGTCCGGCCATGGTCAGGTCACCATCTAACTCAGTGAGTCCAGGGATTGCGTTTAGTGCAAGCAATGGGCATTGGCCATGTGTAAATAGATTGATTTAAAATGGAATGGGGAAGGGTGTACTTTAGGTTCAAATGGGTCAAATGCATGGATTTGCATTTGGTGCACCCACCAAGGAGACTTTAGGTACTGTGGGGGTCAGGTAAGTCAGCTAGCTTAGTGGGGAGAAGTCACTATCTAAGTACAATTAGGTTTAATCAAGATTTAGAAGAGTCATGAAAAGGCTTAATCAGCCTTAAGGGAATCATTAAAGGACTCCCTCCTTTTTCCATAAATGACATGGTGATGTGTAAAGTGACTCCCATGGCTTACATATGGCTTGTGCATGGTTCCATGGCTCCATTTGGCTTGGGAATGGCTTGGCCAAGTTTCATGAAAATGGGTTTTAGGGATTTTTGGAATTTAGATAATGGTTGATTTGGAACTTAGGAGGTAAGTTTGATTAAAGGGACGGCAAATTAAAATGTCATGTGGGCTTTAGGATAGATTTTGGGCTTTTGAAATTGTTTTGGATGGGCTTTTAAAATATTTTAGGAAAGTGGGCTTTTAGGTTTTAAAATAAATTTGTGGATGGAAATTTGGTAAAAGTTTGTACCAAATAAAAGATGCACTTAGTTTGGGAATGTGTTATGAAGGTTTTAGAAAAGATTTGGGGTCATTTGGAGTTGAATTGAGTTTAATTTGGGTCTTTTAATAATAGGGTCAAAGTGGGTCAAATTGGACTAACTTGGGCTAAAATTGGGCTAATGTTGATTTTGATGTAAAATTAATTTTTCAAAATATTTATGGGAGTGTTACAAAGAGTTTCCAATTTTGGTTGGGTCTTGATTTTGGGATTTGGGCTTGTTTGGGTTCATGGTTGGTTTAGGCCAACTTGGGGAATTTTGGTTTGAGTTAGGCTTGGGTGGAGTTTGGGTCCAAATATTGAGCAACTTAAGTTAGAGTTTTATTTGTGGGGATGTTAGGAAGATTTCAAAACAAATTTGGGAAAAATTGGGTGACCTTTGGGTTGGATTTGGGACGGATTGGGTTGGTTTGTCATTTTGGGCCTTAAGGGCTAATTTGGGACTTTTAGGTCAAATTGGGTTAAATTGACAAAATTAGGGTTTGTGGTAGTTGAACAAAATGAAATTGAGAATATTTGTGATTTTTTGAAATTTGTTTAGATTTTTTGGAATTTTTATATTTTTGGACCAAAAAGGGTATTTTGGGTATTTGGAGGGTTTAGGGCCCCGGGGGTCAAAATTTGAAATTTGGGAAAAATGTAGATTGATTAAGTGTGATTAAAATGAAACCATTTTGGTGGAGCCATGTAGCCATGTTAAGCTCACAAGAGCCATGGGAGGACATCATCTTAGGCACTCAATATGTTGTTCCTAACCCTCTTAGTCAGGGGCTTAGGGGTTGAGGTCCATCCATATGAGTTACCTTTATGAGTCAGGAAGTTGAGTTGGGTGAGAGTGGTTATAGGGTTCAGGAATGTGTGTGAGAGTGTGGTGTGTGTAGACTAACCATCACCAGACCAAGTCACCCAGGGTTCTTAGGGCCACAAAATCCTATTTGGGACTCATCCTTGAACCTCCACATTTGACTTTTAACCTTCCAAAGAGGCTTAGAGGTTTATGGTCATTTGTGTGGGGTTTGAGAAGAGTTAAGAGGTGTTTGAATTTCTAAGTGGTGGGTCCCATTTCTAATCCTCTAGGATAGTCAAAGGGAAAACCTTTTGCTAGATCCTAAGCACTAAGAGGGAAGGAAGGACCTCACCAAAAATGAGGTCAACAAATGGACCCCCAATAGGTGTGGTGTGCTTAAGGAGCACACCACACGTATTGGCGTTGACCGAAGAGATCAACATGACCAACATAAACGTCCAAGTGACACACTTAGAACGAAGCGTAGAAAATTTCCGTTGGGGAGTTTCAGGTAAATCTCTAAGACTGAAGATTCCAGAATTCTCGCTGGGGAAAAGAAGGTGAATTCCAAATCACAAGATCTGGGGAGATTGGATTTTAGATGGGTTTCATTCATCTCCTTTTCTTTTTTTTTTCTTTTTTTTTTCCAAAGTTTTAAATTTTGATTTTGAATTCTCCAGGGCCTGCTATCCGGAGGTCAGATTCCAACATGATGTTAGATTGGTTGACAAAAGACAATGTGCAGAAAGGTCTGACGAAGTCATGATGATCTATGTGTGGCGGTATGCAGTCGCCCTCCTTGTATATGTTACCGATGCAGCTGTTGGGTATGCAATCTGCAGACAATACCCTCAATGTCACAATCCTTTTTACCATCCTCTTGATAATTCTTAGCATCGGATCCACCTCACTACGACGGAGTATCCCTGGTGGATTTTTCTTGTTTTCCTTAGCAAAGTTGTAGCAACACCTGCACTGGATTGTAACTCTTCCTTTTCCTTTCATCCATCTTCGAGGTTCTGAATAGGTCTTCTTTCTCAAATGACCAGCTCGACCCATTATCTAAAGCTCAATGACACAGTCGACAATCTGCTGCTGTTCGTAGTCTGAGAACAGATCCGTATGTAGCTCGAGGCCTTCTAAGATGTTGATCCTCTTGCCTCAAATTCTTTCAAAATATTCAAAAGTTTTCTTTTCAACCTTCTTCATTCTTTCAAGCTCGTATTCCAGAAGTATTTGCAATTGGAGAGGTCTGGTAACATATTGTGGGATGTATGGTTCAACCCTAGCACGTTCTCTCACATGTCTCGGCTCCTCAGGGATAGTCTCTGTAAGGACATCCCCAGGGGTTGCTTTCGCAACAAGACTTTTCAAAACTGGTGCATCTGTATGGCATCGTGGCGCTGATTCTATTTATGCTCTTCTTAGAATTTCTTTCATCTTTTCTGCTGTTCTTGGAGTTCATCTCCGCTTTACTGGTTCCCACCGAACCGATTTATTTGAAGTATTTGCACTGATGGTAGCAGCTGCTCTTCATGTTGGTCTGACATTAGCTTGCTTAGCATCTTGTGAATGCATTGGTTCTTGTTTCTTCATTGGGTAGGAGTGAGATTAGCTCTCCTTAACTCTTGAAGATCTGAAGGAACGACGCTGACAAGCCTGCCCTCTACTGTAGCAACCATGAACTTGACTTTCTTGTCTTCTCCTTTTCTTGCTGTTAGACTGTTGACTCAGGCCTCCTAATTTCATCACTGTATGGCTGCGGAACTCTTCCCGGTCAATCGGGGTCCGATCAGTTTCCTCGTAATGTAGATCATCTGGTGTGAAATCAGAGTCGATCTCAGGTACGACCCCATCCTTCATCTTCTTTTCGTCGAGTGCTAGACTCACACCATTCTTAAAGTTCAGAACCAACCACCCGTTCGATATTTCCCTGCGAAAAACAAGGAAAGGATCAGGGGTTGTACTAAGAACGAGAACAATAAGAAAATTTACTTATTAATGGAAAATTCTTATTCATTTCTTTCAAATTTTAATAGGAGTAAGAAAAGATGGGGAAAGATTAGGAATGAGCTGATTTGAAAGGAAGGATTAAAATTTCATTATTATGATTTCACATATTTTCTTTTTAACACATTTTTTTGTTAATGATTTTTATCGTCCATTTTTATATTTTGGGTTCGGACCTTGTTACAAATGATTACTCCACCCGTGCTTCTAGGAATGAAACTTCACTTTTTAATGTTCATCCTTTAAAACATCAGGTTGGGTAATACTTCTTCATTTATCGTCCATTGAATAGAAGCATTGGTCGCTCTCCACGGTAATTCACAAGCTGGTAGGAACCTCCTGAGTAGACTGTCTCGACCACGAACGGCCCCTCCTAGGTTGGTTCAAATTTACCTCCTATCTTGTGGTGTGCAAGAATAGGTCTTCTGAGAACTAGAACCAAGTCACCGACTTTGAATGTTCTTCGACGGACCAGTTTGTCTTGGGCCCGAATCATCTTGGCTTGATACAGTTCGAGATTCTACTGCGCTGAAAGTCGTTTTCCTTCCAAGCTTTCTAATTCTTCTAATCGTAATTTGGCATTCTCTTCTGCAGTGATCCTGTTTGCAACTGCAATTCTAAGTGACGGAAGCTGAACTTCCAAGGGAAAGATGGCCTCAGATCCGTACACTAGAGCGTAAGGCGTAGACTGAGTAGGAGTTCTGAAAGTCGTTCTGTAGGCTCATAAGGCTTCTAACAACTTCTCGTGCCAATTTCTTTTGTCATCGTCCAAAGTTTTCTTTAGGATTTGGACGAGAGTTTTATTAAAAGCCTCAGCCAAGCCATTTGCTCTTGGGTAGTAGATCGTCGAACAGTGCCAATCAATTCTGTGTCTTCTGACAAAATTATTGATCTTCGTGCTTCTGAATGCGGATCCGTTATCTGAGATAATTCTGCGTGGTATCCTGAAACGGTAGACAACTTGATTCTTGAAGAACTGTAGCACGTGATGTGCTTTCACTTCCCTGAACGGTACTGCTTCTGACCACTTTGAAAAAGTAATCTGTAGCCGCAAGAATAAAGAGATGTCCTCTTGAAGAAGGCGGTCCTATCGGACCCACAATATCTGACGCGATTGTCAGATGCAGCACATTTGGAGGTTGATGTAGAACCACTCCATGCACTTGGCAATGGTGACAGCTTTTGGCAATTTTCATGCAGTCGATCATCATTAAGGTCCAGTAGTACCCTAGTCTTTTAATTTTCATTTTCATCTTCGGACCCGACCGATGAGCGCCACAAAGTCCTGAGTGCACCTCTTTACAATTTCACGAACCTCAGACCCACGCAGGCACCTTAGCCTTATCTGGTCGAAAGACCTTCTGTATAACGTATTGTTTATTAATGCGTATGATAGAGTTCTTTTCTTAATCTGATGGGCTAATGACTTATCGTCCGGTAGGTTTTCTGTTTGCAGGTAGTCGATTAATGGCTGCCACCAATCCTCTGTAATTTCTTCTATTGCAGCAATTGTTCCTTCTTCTTTTCCTTCTGATTGGTGTATTGCATCCATGTCGAGCTATGAGAGGACCTGTCGTCCCTGAACTAACATTTCAACTGACTCGTCCTGTAAGAAGGCAAATTCTTTTGCAAGGCAGGCTAGCGCATCTGCAAGGGCATTTTCTCTACTGGGGATCTTGTAGATCGTTACATTCGGAATCTGCTCCAACAAGTTCATGGCATACCTGACAAATTCGAGATAACGTCAAAGATATGCAAATTTCCCTTGAAAGGATCGTAATTGCTTCAAAGTTTTGGGAGGCGGCATTTCTAAGATAGCTTTAATCTTCTCCGGATCAATTTCAATTCTGTGATGTCAGACAACAAATCCTAAGAATTTCCTAGAGGTAACGCCGAAGGCGCATTTCAAGGGATTCATCTTAATGTTATATTGTCTTAGTCGCTCGAAAACAATTCTCAAATCATACAGGTGATCTTCCTTCAGTTTTCTCTTGATGACCACATCATCCACATAACACTTGACTTGGTTGTGAATGAGATCATCAAAAATCCTCGTCATCGCTCTTTGGTAGGTTGCTCCTGCGTTCTTCAATCTGAAGGGCATTACTGTGTAACAGTATACTCTGATCGGTGTTTTGAAGGCCGTGAGCTTTTCATCTTCCAGTGCCATCTTTATCTGGTTATATCCTGACGATCCATCCATGACACAGAAGACTTTGTGTGTCGAGGCGATATCGATCATTAATTCTGGAATTGGTAGTGGAAATTCATCTTTTGGGCATGCTTTATTCAAATCTCTGAAATCCACACAGATTCTGATTTGACCATTCTTCTTTCTGACTGGTACCACATTGGCTAACCAAGTTGGGTATTGTTCTTCACGGAAAAATTTAACATTAATGAGCTTCTTAAATTCAGCTATAACTTGTTGTTCGATCTCTAGACGCATTCTTCTCGGAGCTTGTCTGACTGGAATGGCAGTGTGATCCACTCCTAGCTTGTGAACTGCAACTTCTGGGGCTAATCCTGACATTTCATCGTAACTCCAAGCAAAACAGTCCTTAAATTCCATTAATAGCTTGATCATTTCTTTGGAGTCTTCTTTATTGAGTAAGGAGCTAACAAAGGTCGGCCTAGGCTCTTCGCTAGTACCTAAGTTAACTTCCATAACTCATCTATTGTAGATTTAATTTCTTCTTCAAATTCTGGCAGAGCGCGTCTGATTGGTAGATCCTCGAGATCATCTGAAGCTTCTAAGCAGTCTTCATTAGCCTCACAAGTGACAACCAAGCAAAATCCCGTATCATCAACTGATTCTACTGTGCCGAATCCAAGACCATGCTTTGAATTGGGAGGTCGACTGGCATTATTCTATAATTTTTTAAAGCGTTGTGATTGACCTTTTGACCATTATTTAGGTAGGACACCACATTGAATTAAATTCTGAACACAGGGAGAATATCACTCAAAATGTAATTCCATTAATTCAGAGGAAGTAACATCTTCAAATTGTACATCATTTTCAATTTTGGAAGAGGAAGCACCACGGTAAAACTTGATCGGCTTAGCACCGCCACCATGCACTTCTTTGACCACCATACCCTCGATCTTACTAGGATGGATCGGGGTTAGGGTCATAGTATGTACACTGCAGTTAATCTTCTCATACATCACTTTGTATTCTTCGTTCTTTTCATCTTCGAGAGAGATCTTGAATTGAGGTTTCTTTAGATTTATCTTCATTGCTTCTTTATTGACTTCTTCTTCTTCGGAACTATTCTCCCAATCAACATCGATGACCGGTTTCTTCTGTTCAACTGTTCCATCGTTTCTTCCTCGACCTCGTCCTTGGCCTCGACCTCGGGTGCGAGTTTTGGAGAAACCTTCATCATCTCGCCGTAAGGGAGTGGTGAGTAACTGTTGAACAAGAATTTCAGGCTCTTCGTTATCTCAAACTCTTTTTCTTCATTCAGTATCACATTTCGGTAAAAGATAGCTTTCTTCGGAGGCGCATAGTAGGTTGCATCTTCGTGAATTCCGATTTCTTGTACGGAGAACGGTTGCAAGTCACCTTTGATGCAATGTTCTCACCCTCTTTCATAATACTTTATGCACTGGTGCAGAGACGACGGTACCATTCAATTTTCATGGATCCATGGCTGACCCAGTAGAGCGTTGAACGATGTCTCAGAATCAATTATGTGGAATTTTGCGGTTGTCTTTGCCAAATCACCGATCTTCTTTAATAGTGTTATTAATCCAAGAGCTCTTTCTTCTTTCTGGTTGAAACCTCTTAGCATCATCCTGTCCGTTTTGAGATTACAGGCATCAATCTCTAAGTATGCTAACGTCCGAAGGTTCATTATGTTGATTGATGCTCCCAGATCAACTAACACCATGGAGAGCGTGAATTTTTTGATGGAGACTGAAATGTACAACAGTCGATTGTGATCAGTTGCACCAAGTAGTAGATCACTGTCCGTGAAGGTAACACCACGTTGTTCTTTTAATGAGCAAACCTCGTCTAAGGAATTACCGGCCATTTGAGCTAAACAAATTTCTAGGTCATGTAAGGCCTTGATCAGAGTTTCTCTCATCTCCTTTGACAGGATCAGAGCGTCGTAGATGCTCAGTTTGGCTGGTAGCTTCCTAAGATGGGCTAGCACGTTATAATCCACTTTGTTATTAGGCTCTTCAATTTCTTCCCGAATGGGTAATTCTTCCGCTGGGGTTAGCTCTTCCTGAGCAACCACCTACTTTCCTTTATCTTTTGGACCCATTCTTGGGGGTAGAACTTTTCCACTTCTTAGATTAACTTATGTTATTTCGTCTGAATTTAGCGGTGTTTCCTCTTGAATCGGAATGACTGGCTCCTCTGAAATTGCTTCGGAATCTGACAGATCTAATTCTATCGTGATTGGAGTTCCTTGAAATTCACAAAAGGACTCATCGCTCGTTGAGCTTTCGTAGCCATCTTTGTGAACGTCTTCTCCTTCATCGTGGTCGTCGAGGTTTAGTATGATTTGCGAATCATTATTCATATCAAAATCAAGATCCGGATTAGGTTCATTGTCGTTAGTTACGTAATCATTAGAAACAGTCAAAACGTAGCCAACACCAAAACACTTATCATTATAGGATCCCGCCGGGGTGAGCAAATAATCATAGAGAGTCAGAGGTCTGAGGGATTTCTCCCCCGAATCAGAAACAACCATCCTGGGATAAGCAGCCCCTAGTCTGTGCTTCGGAGCCTCGGTCTTTTCTTCTCTCCTCCTTCTGGGGCGATTCTTTAATCACAAAAGATATTGCCGGTTTGGCAGGTTTCGAACTCTGAATTGAAGTGTGCACCGAAGCGGTCTGGATGTAATCCAAAATTTTCTTTGAAGCCTTCTTCCAGACAGTACTCCATCCATCATCAGTCGTGTACGGGTCTATAGGAACAATAGGATTCGTTGAAATAACATTAACATATCCTCCTTTTTGGGGCTCTTTCATGTACTCCTTCGGGATCGTTATGTTCCCTTTCCGGAGGTTGACCTCGAGCCAATTCTTGAAGGTGAAGCAATCCTCTATCTTGTGTCCGAGCATCCTATGGTAGGGACAGTAATTCAGATGATCTTTCTTGTCGACTTCTTTTAGCCTCCTGGGCTCTGGTAGCTGAAAGTCTGGTGTCTTCGTCAAACTGCGAAACATCTTGGCCACTGCTTCAGTCTTGAAGGGGTATTCCTTATTCAAAAGTTCCTTCAGGACATGCGGTGAACGAGGCGGCGGCTGATCATGCTGCCATGATTGATAGTTTGGTCGAGGCTATTGATAGTTATGTTGAGGTTGTTGATAAATCTGCTGAGTTTGCTGATAAATCTGCTGAGATTGCTGATAAATCCGTTGCGGTGGTTGATAACTTGGTTATGGCCGCTCTGGCTGTATCTGCACTGGCTGTTTACCTTTATCCACTACCGTGACGATCCCGGATTTCTTTTTAAATGCTTTTATGGGCTTCTGCTTATCAGTCTTGTTGACGAAACTCAGCTGTTTTGCCTCCTCCTGTAAGCTCCTGACCTTGCTAAGCAACTTCTCGAAAGTCTTAATTGTGAATCCT
The DNA here is from genome assembly GCA_022702705.1 of Papilionanthe hookeriana x Papilionanthe teres. Taxonomy (NCBI): domain Eukaryota; kingdom Viridiplantae; phylum Streptophyta; class Magnoliopsida; order Asparagales; family Orchidaceae; genus Papilionanthe; species Papilionanthe hookeriana x Papilionanthe teres. The sequence goes on along the minus strand of CM040430.1, from coordinate 95,805,540 downwards.
TTAAGGAGAAGAGTGATCCATGAAAAAAATACCTATTTTTATGCCTTGATTTTTATTAAATTTTTAAGGATATTATGCTTTAATGAAAGGTATTTTTGTGTTTTTGGATATAGGTGATGCAAAAATGTTCAAGAAGGAAACAAGATGAAAAAGGAAAAAAAAGGAGCAAAAATGGAGCCAAAATGCAAAATTGCCAAAATAATGGGTCTGGCGCCTAGGCGCCAGAATCCAGCGCCTAAGCGCCAGCTCGATACCAAAATAGTTACGATTTTGTAACTACTTTGGGCAGTTATTTTGACGGTTAGAGTGATTATTGGACCTTCTAGAAGATTGAAAGTTATTCCTAGATTATAGGACATGTGATACATTGTATCTAGACGCTTGAAAAAGATTTGGATTGCAAAGAGGTGCGATCCAAAGTGAAGAGATGAGAAGAACTGGAAGCGGAGTCTGGCGCCTAGGCGCCAGATGCCTGTGCCTAGGCGCCAGACACAGTTTCTAGAAGATTCATTGAACTTGGACACATTTTGAAGAGATTCTTTAGGCAACCCTTGAAACCTATAAAAAAGAGGCCACCAATCAGAGAGAGAGAGCCCCAATCAGGCCCCCAATCACAGAGAGAGAGCCCCAATCAGGCCCCCAATCAGAGAGAGACAGAGAGCCCAAATCAGAGTGATAATTTTAAATATAGGGCCACACTTTTAGTTTACTTTCCTTCATAAATTAGTGAGTTTATTCTATTTAGAGTTTGTATTGAGAGTTTGGAAGAGTTGGTGCTTTTGAAGTCTATTTCACTTTGGAGACAGTAGAAATTAGAGGTTCAGTTGGAGAAACACTTGAGATAAGTATTTGTAATTTGATTCAAAGTTTTATTTATATGTTTTGTTATTTAAATTCAATGTGTTACGAGTAGTTACTTTACTTTCTCCTTTCAATTATGAAAAGATAAATAAGATAATATAAAATTCGTTGGAGAATTAAAAACTAAATATGTTTAAATATTGTGATGATATTAATACCGGATCTTAATTTACTATTTAAATTGGCCATTTAAGTTGTTAAAATCTGTTGAAGAATTTTGAGACCTAGAAGGAGATGAATTCTTAACTGGTAGATATCACATGAATCCTTCGGTAGTCGAAGGCCTTGTGCGGGTTATTCAAGGTGAAGTGCAAATAAATAGGAAAATATTATTCAATGGGCATAGAATTAATAAGTTTTTAGTGTGACAGACAAAATTCTTTTAATATGGTTTATAGAAAGGGAACGTGTCACTAGTAGGGCCGACCATAGCCACCCTTGGACATCTAGTAGTGTGAGCCTAGATTAACCCATTCTACTAACAATACATCCAGACCTGATCTATAGATTAGCCAATGTTCTTTATACTATCAAGCGAAGGTAAAGAATAAGAATGCTTCTATTTGGCATACTACCATAAATTCTCCACGAATATTACATTATCTAAAAAGTCTTGGATTAATTGGAAGGAAGAAAGTTGTTTACTTATTATTATTTACATCACTCATTATTTTAGTATTGCTTTATTTCTGCATTTAGTAAATTAAATATTAAATTTATAAACTTAAAAGAAATACATAAAAATAAAATTAAAATATTTAAAAATCTATAAACCTCCTCGTGGGATCGATACTGGGGTCTTTATTTAAAACACTATATTACTTGAAATGATACGTATACTTGCGTAGTACCTCTAGTGTGTAAAATATTTTTCATAAAATTATATTTATATACACTAGCCTCTATTATTATTTGGGTCAAAGTATTGACTATAACATATTTATGGAAGCATAAATTACTGCGTATTTGCGGTCGGGTCAAGTTTTTGGCGTCGTTGCCTGGGAGGCAAATTTTTAGATTTTAAATATATTTTTTTATTTCTTTATTTTATTGTCAAAATACAAAAATATAAAATACAAAAACATTTATAAAAAAAACAAAAATAAAAAAAAAGAAGAAGAGATTTTATTTCTTGTTATTTTATTTTGCTTTTTACTTTTTTGTGTAGTTCTGGATGTGAAGGATTATTACCTTTAGACTCTGAATTAGAAAGAACTGTAAGAAGATTTAAAAAAGGAAAACAAATTAAAAAATATCAAGAGATGGCTAATTTAGATAGCAATTTACAGAATCCTATTGAAATTAATGAACAAAATGTTTACAAACCATTAAGGGATTATGCTAACCCTACAGCTGATGAACTTCATATTAGTATTCAAGTACCTGCTGTAGATGCTAATTCTTTTAAGCTTAAACCTTCTACTATTCAAATGGTTCAAAATAATCAATTTGGGGAAACACCAAATGAGAATCCAAATTTACACCTTGCTAGTTTTTTGGAACATTGTGCTACCTTTAAATATAACAATGTTTCTGATGATGCTGTTAGACTTAGACTCTTTCCTTTCTCTTTAAGAGCTAAAGCAAAGATGTGGCTGAACTCATTAGCAACAGGTTCTATTAAAACATGGGCTAAAATGACACAAAAATTCCTTGCTAAATATTTTCCTCCTTCTAAAACTACTAAATTAAGAAATGATATTACTTCGTTTAGTCAATTTGACGGGGAGACAATTTATGAAACTTGGGAAAGATTTAAAGAACTATTAATAAAGCGTCCTCATCATGCTTTACTTGATTGGTTAATTATTCAAACATTTTATAACAGACTTATTGGATCACTAAAATCAATTATTGATGCTACTGCTGGAGGTGCTTTAATGGCTAAATCTTTTGAAGAAGCTTATACTTTAATTGAAGAAATGGCTAACAATAATTTTCAATGGCCTTCTGAAAGGGTTAATCCTAAAAGAATGGCAAGTATTCATGATAACGAAGCATTTTCAATTTTAGCTTCACAAGTGGCTGCAATATCTAAGAAATTAGATAATTTTACTATCAATATATCACATAACAACTCTGCCAATATTGAAGATTCTTAAACTATTGAAACTTTACAAGCTATTGCTAGTAAAAACAACCCTTATTCAAATTATTATAATATTAGATGGAAAAATCACCCTAATTTTAACTAGAATAATTCTTAACAACAATGAGGTAATAATCAATCTCATCCAACTGGAAATTGGAACAATCAAGTAAATTCAAACTATAAACCTCCTGGATTTAATAATAACCAGAAAAAGCTATCTATAGAAGAATTAATTTTACAACTGAGTATTCAATTACAAAATCAAAACACTGTCATTCGTAATATTGAGAATCAAATGGGACAAATCACTAATTTAATTAATTACAGACCTCCAGGAACACTTCCTAGTAATGTTGAAATCAACCCAAAAGAAACTAGAAAAGAACATGAACATTCTAAAGCTGTACAACTTAGAAGTGGAAAGGAATTAAAAGAAAGAATTTAGGATGAAATTGAAAATGTGATTGAGGTTGAAGAGATTGAAAAACCTAAAGAAACTCCTTCTCCTAGTAGAGATCAGACTGTTATTCCTATTAATGTGGAAGTTGAAAAACCACCACCACCTTTCCTCAAAGACTAAAACAACGAAGCTTGATCAACAATTTTCTAAGTTCTTTGAAATTTTAAGAAACTTAACATTAACATACCTTTTGCTGAAGCTTTGGAACAGATGCCGACTTATGCAAAATTTATGAAGGATATTTTAAGTAAGAAACGAAAATTTGAAGCTTTTGAAACTGTTGCATTAAGTGAAGAATGTAGTGCAATAATTCAAAAGAAATTACCTCAGAAACTTAAAGATCATGAAAGTTTCACTATACCTTGTGCTATTGGAAAAAAATTTTGTGGAAAAGCTTTATGTGATTTAGGAGCAAGTATTAATCTCATGCCATTTTCTATTTTTTGAAGGTTGAATTTAGGAGAGATTTCTCCCACCACTGTAACCATTCAGTTAGCTGATAGATCTATCACTTACCCTAAAGGAGTTATAAAGGATGGTCTTGTTAAAGTGGATAAATTTATTTTCCTTGTGGATTTCATTGTACTAGATATGGAAGAAGATAAATAAATACCTATTATTTTAGGGAGACCTTTTCTAGCTACCGGACGGGCTATGATTGATGTGCAAAAAGAAGAATTAACTACGAGAGTTAATGATCAAGAGATTAAATTCAACATCCTTAAATCAATGAAGTACACTAACAACAACAACAACAAAGCCTTAATCCCACTAAGTGGGGTCGGCTACATGAATCCTTTTTCTCCATTGTGTCCGATTTAGTGTCAAATTTTCGTTCAATTCTAATAAATTAAGATCATTTTTTATGCAATAAGCCCAAGTTTTCCTAGGTACTCGCTCTGCCTTTCTTAACATAAGTTGTATTTAAAACATCTACTCTCCTAATCGGATCATCGAGTGGTCGACGTTTAATGTGACCAAACCATCTAAGGCGACTCTCTCTAATTTTATCCGTCATCGGTGCAACTCCAACCCTTTTACGGATATATTCATTTCGCATTTTGTCTCTAAGAGTAAAGCCACTCATCCACCTAATCATTCTCATCTCGGCAACACTTAACTTAACATTATGCTTCTCTTTTAAAGGCCAACATTCAGCACCATAGAGCATTGAAGGTCTCACCACCATCTTGTAAAATTTTCCTTTCAGTCTAAGTGGTACTTTCTTATCACACAATAGGCCAGACGCATTCCTCCACTTCAAAAATCAATGAAGTACACTAACAAAGAAAAATGCTATCGAATGGATATTATTGATTATATAATTGAAAAACATTATCAAGAAAAATGTAAAGTCATTTCTGAAGAAAAAATCGAACTATTAACTGACAAAAATGAACTAAAAGAAGTGGAATTATCTAAAGAAATTCATTATATTAAAGATAACTGGGAAATTTTGGACATAACTTAAAATGATATACTTTTACCCTCGATTAAAAAAGCCCCTGAACTGGAATTAAAAATGTTACCTGCACATTTAAAGTATGCTTTTCTTAGAAATTCAATAACTTTACCTGTTATTATTTCTTCTAAACTAAGCTTAGATCAAGAAGAAAAATTAATAGGAGTGTTAAAGAATTATAAGAAAGCTTTTGGTTGGACTATTACTGATATAAGAGGAATAAGCCCTTCCATCTTTATGCATAGGATTTTAATGGAAGAAGATTTTAAACCTACTATTGAACCACAAAGAAGATTAAATCCTATCATGAGAGAGGTTGTTAAAAAAGAAATTTTAAAATGGTTAGAGCTGGAATTATTTATCCTATTTCAGATAGTCAATGAGTGAGTCCTATTCATTGTGTTCCGAATAAAGGAGGAGTAACTGTTATTGTCAATGATAAAAATGAACTAATTCCTACAGGAAAAGTTACTAGAAAGAATCATTTTCCTTTACCTTTCTTGGATCAAATGCTTGATAAATTAGCTGGACACTCATATTTCTGTTTTCTAGATGGACATTCTGATTATCGTCAATTACCTGTCGCTCCTGAGGACCAAGAGAAAACAACATATACAAGTCCTTATGGAACATTTGTGTTTAGAAGAATGCCTTTCGGTTTATGTAATGCACCTGCAACTTTTCAAAGATGTATGATGTCAATAGTTTGTGATTTGATTGACAAAGGAATTGAAATATTTATGGACGATTTTTCAGTTTTTCAAACTTCTTTTGAATCTTGTTTGGAAAATATTTCCAAAGTTCTTAAAAGATGTGAAGAAACAAACTTAGGTCTTAACTGGGAAAAATGTCAATTTATGGTCACAGAAGGCATTGTACTTGGTCACAAAATTTCACAAAAAGGGATTAAAGTTGATCAAGCAAAAGTGAAAATTATTGCTGAACTGCAACCACCTACTACTGTTACTGATGTGAGAAGTTTTCTGGGACATGTTGAATTTTATAGAAGATAAATAAAGGATTTTTCTAAAATTGTTAAAGCTCTTTGTCATTTATTGGAAGAAGAAGCTAAATTTGAATTTAATGAAGACTGTGTTAATGCTTTTAATATTTTAAAAGAAAAATTAATAACTGCACCTATTATTATTGCACATAATTGGAATAAACCTTTTGAATTAATGTACGATGCAAGTGATTTTGCAATTGGAGCTGTATTGAGACAAAAATATGAGAAAATTTTCAAAGTTATATATTATGCTAGTAAAACTCTCTCTGAAACTCAAAGAAATTACACTACTACTGAGAAAGAGCTGTTAGCTATAGTCTATGCCTTTGATAAATTTAGACCTTATCTTCTTGGTACCAAATGCATAATTCATATTGATCATTCTGCTTTTAAATATTTAATGTCAAAATATGATGCTAAAACTAGACTGGTAAGATGGGTTTTACTTCTACAAGAATTTGATTTTCAAATAGTGGATAGAAAATGAACTGATAACCAAATTGCTGATCATTTATCTAGAATTAAGAATGATATTATTATTGAAGAGAATATAAATGAGAAATTTCTTGATGAACAGTTATATGTTATTCAAGGATGCCAAACACCTTGGTATGCGGATATAGTTAACTATTTAGTTAACAATATTCTACCTTATGGATTGAATAACACATATATTAAGAAATTTAAAATTGATGCTAAATCTTATATTTGGGAAGATCCTCATTTATTTAAATTGGGAAGAGATTCTGTAATTCGAAGATGTGTACCTTTCGAAGAAACTTTTGCTACTATTCAAAAATGTCATGATTCCGAATTTGGAGGACACTTTAGAGTAGATAAAACTGCATTTAAAATTTTAAATTCAGGATTTTTTTGGTCTACCTTGTTCAAAGATGTGAGATAATATGTGAAAACATGTGATTGATGTCAAAGGATGGGAAATATATCTAGGAAAGATGAAATGCCTTTAAACTATATATTGGAAGTTGAAATTTTTGATATATGGGGTTTAGACTTTATGGGACCACTTGTACCATCATCTGGAAAGATTTATATTTTATTAGCAGTTGATTATGTTTCAAAGTGGATTGAAGCTGTAGCTTTACCTAACTGTGATTCCGAAGGTGTTTCGAAAATTTTAAAGAAAATGATTTTTTTAAGATTTGGAATGCCTAAGGTAATTATCACAGATGGTGGAAGTCATTTCAGAAATATATGAATTCAATCATTACTGAAAAAATTTGGAATCAAACACAGAATTGCAACTGCTTATCACCCACAAACAAGTAGAATGGCTGAAGTATCAAACAGAGAAATTAAAAGAATTTTAAAGAAAACTGTTAATCCTAAAAGAACTGATTCGGTTGATAGACTTGATTTTGCATTATGGGCTTATAAAACAGTTTATAAGACACCAATTGGAATGTCACCTTACAGGTTAGTTTATGGTAAACATTGTCACTTACCTATTGAACTTGAACATAAAGCTTATTGGATGATAAAGGAGTTTAATTTTGATTTGAATACTACAGGAGAAAAACGATTATTACAATTAAATGAGATGGATGAAACAAGAAATGAGTCAAATGAAAATGCAAATATTTATAAAGAGAAAATGAAGATATTACATGACAAAAAGATTTCAGGAAAAATATTCAAGCCTGAACAGAAAGTATTATTATTTAATACTCGTTTAAGACATTTTCCTGGAAAATTAAGATCTAAATGGATGGGACCATATATAATTGAGAAAGTATACCATTATGGAGCTGTGGATATTAAAAACCCCAAAACGGGAAAAATATTTAAAGATAATGGATTAAGACTGAAGCCTTATTTGGGAGACATAAAAATGATTTATAAAGAGTCTTACGAGTTAAGTCTATCTGATTAAAGACTTAATTAGGTCGGGCTGACGACGTTAAACCAAGCGCTTTGTGGGAGGAAACCCATAGTTATTTTTGTGTGTTTTTACATTTTTAATGTAAGGTTATGCCTCGGTCTTGACTAAATTTTATATAACTTTAGAAAATTGGATGCTAACAAGTCCTTATTGACTTAAGCTAAAGATTATCTCGAAGTATACAAAGTTTGGACTTTGGATCACTCCATTTTGTATGTGAGTAAAAAGGAGATCAAGTTAACCTTCATTATGATTGTTTATAATTTGTGTTAATTTTAATTACTGAGTTTATATTGATCTTACCATTCTAATTTACCTAATTTTTAGATCGAAACTTTGAAATTTAACGTTAGGAGAAACGAAGTCGAACATGGTTCCGGCGCCTAAGCGCTGAAATCTGGCGCCTAAGTGCCAGAGTAGACTATGTATCGATGGGTCCAGAGCCTAGGCGCCAGTTTTGGCGCCTAAGCGCCACAGTTACTGGGTTTTGTAAAAATAAAAAATTTTCAGTTTTTCACACGATTTTATCCTATAAACTACCCCATCTTCTTTCCCAATCCCTAAGCAACCATAGATAAGACCTTTACACTTCATTCTTAAGGAGATAAGAGAAGATTTTGAAGAAATGGAGAGAAGAAATTTTGGAGAAGAGGCTAGAGATAAGTGTTCTAAGGATCCTCAACCTTTCTTCAATGGTTTTATTGCTGTTAGTTTGGAGAAGTTTTCGAGTCTCCTAGATAAGTTTGAAGCGGAATTCAAAAGTATTGGAGATCACCTCCATGAGATGTATCATCAAATCGAGCATCTGGAATGGCAGGCAAAGCTTCAATTCGATCATCTAGCAGCCTATCACGACGCTCAAGTGGAGATGTATGCGAAGAACAAATGGATCGGCGAGAAAACGGCTACGGATTTTCCAAGGGCGTTAATGTTCTTCCCAAGTAGGCGGAGTAATCTTCATTGCGATGAGAGTGAAAATTTCAAATTTGAAGATTAGATAGTAAATGTGGTTAGATCAAGACTTTATCTAGTGTGTCGTTGCATCGATTTGGTAAGTCAAATGTGTTGTTTGTGTGTTTGTTTTATTGTTCAATATGTGTTGTATTTGCTTTGAAATTGTGTTGTTTAATTGTTTGTTAAGACATGAATCATATTATTATACTTATCTGTAATTCATTGAGCCCGAAATTGAAGATTATGAAATGAAATTAGAAGAATTTGACTTAAACTTGTATTTAATTGGTGGATTTAATTTATAAATTTTTAAAATTTTTAGAAAATATTTTGGAAGTTGGAAACTGAAGCAATACTCTTATATGAGTAATTGAAAGTTGAAGTTGTGAGTTTTGGTGGAAAATTAAAATTTTAAAACGATTTTTTTGAAAGGTGAGTCTGGCGCCGATTCGGCCTGCTAAACCAAAATCAGGATTTAAACCCTCATTAGCCATTGCCAACATCTAAGCTTCATCCCCTTCCTCTTTTTCGTGAAAACCTACCCCCTAGATCCATCTAGAGGCCAAATCTTCACGTTTTTGAGCTTGAAATCACTCGATTTATTCATCTTGAGGTCAGATCTACCTTATAATCCATTTATTTTTAATTTCTATCATGGTTTTTTATTTTTACTAAAAACTGAAATTTTTGAGAAAAATTTTGATTTTTAGAAATACTCCATTGATTTTTAAACTCATTTTAAGTTTCTCAAGCTTAAAAAGAGTTTAGATATTTGATTCCTTATTTTATTGGTATTTTCTTTCACGTTTAGATGACACCTAAATCTAAGCGCGGAAAAGAATGAGAAAATTTCGATCGCAGCAAGTTCGCTACTGCGACAGCGCACTTTCGTTACCACAAATTTGCGATATCAAGGAAATTTATCTCGGAGCGAGTTTTTACACTCCTGGAGAGATGATCGAGAATAAGATCGTTGCACACAAGGCAGCGATTCTGTTATTTCACTGCCGTTGCTGTTATTCCTATTGTACAATAATTTTACGCTAACTTTATGGATGCGGAAGACTATGAAGTCTTCGTTAGAGGTATCAGAGTGGGATTCACTCTGAAGCGGATCAACATTTTCTACAGCCTACCACTTACAATTGAGTGCTACTATTCTGGTCTATCTCCATCTGAAGGAGATCTGGAGATGATCATTGCATATCTGACTGACGGCACTGAAGCTTGGAAGATCCAGAATGACAAACGGGTAAACTTTAAATCTTCTAAGCTGAATGGTATTTCAAAGGCCTGACACTATTTTATTTCTGCTAGTCTACTTCCTTCCAACCATCTGAGTGAAGTTACCAGAGATAGAGCTATCCTGAACTACTGCATTCAGGAAAGGAAGTCGATTGATGTTGGCAGCATTATCTATGATTCTGTAGAATCAACTGTATGATCCAGCACTTCTGTGGGATTAGGATTCCCATCTTTGATATATTCTTTATGTGTGAGCGATAGAGTTATTGCTGATATTTCTGAGGAGAAGCTGAAGACTACAAAGCCTATTGGGCAGGAGAGTGTTAGTATTTATGATCGTCTTCACGGGACGAGATCTACTGCTCCTTCTACTTCTGTGCCTACTCTAGGTAGTGCTACTTCTAGACCTTCTACTTCTGCTACACAACCACCTAGTTTTTGGGAGACTGTGGATGAGAGGTATTCAGAGCAGTAGAATGTGTTACATTTAACTCATTTTCGCATAGATATGATCGATGCAAAATTTGATCATCTTGCTGATTTTACACATAGGAAGAGAAATTATGATGCTGATTATGATGAAGCTCTTGTTAGATTCCTGAAGGGAGAACAGTTTGTTTAGTTCCCTACTTGTCCTAGATTCACACATTATGATCCGAAGAAGACTGAGGATTTTTCCTTTGGTGACGATGATGATGATGATGAGGAGACTGCAAGTGATGATTAGATTGTCGAGATTATGTTCTTGTTTTATTTTTCTGTGTGTTAGACTTAGTAGTATGATTGGTTTATATTTGTTTGATGATTTGTTGATGTTATCTGTACTGATGATTGTCGTACTATTTAGTTATTGATGTTGTTTTGTTTCTGTTATTGTGATTAGTATAGTCATTTAATTTAGCTACTGATATAAAAATTAAACCCGCTTACTTTTATATATCATTCATTATATCAGTGATATTCATGAAAAGCATGTGTAGAAGTAAATTTTTCTTCGTAGACTGTTTTTACATACTTATAAAATTCCTTTTTAAATTATGCCTTTCTTTCTCTCATACTTTAAAATTTTTCATGATATACCAAAACTTAAGTTTGGGGAAGAGAAAATACATGCCAATTTAAATTTTATTTGTCCTTAAGTGCTAATATTTTCTCTATATATATATATATATATATATATATATATATATATATATATATATATATATATATATATATATATATATTAACACAACATAAGGAATGAAAAATCTATTTAAGATTACTTAAATTTTTGAAATTATAAATAATTTAGTAGACTTAACAAAAATTTTAATAACTTTGATTGATTTTAAGAATATAGAATTATTCAACTTAAAGAAAAGTAAGATTAAGAATTTTTTCTATTCATGGTAGAGATAATTGAATTTTAGAAGTATTAAGAAATCAAGAATTATAACTTGAAAAAGAAAAAGATTGAAAGACTTTTTAAAAACTATTCATGTTATAGTAATTAAGTGAAGATGTATAAGTTTGTAAATATAAGTTAAGGATAGTGAAATTCAAAATCATTAACAGCTATCCAGATACAGTAATCCTCACTGAAAAAAAAAAGTAGAAGCTTGAGGAGATGTCTAACTAAAAATTGGCTTCACTTGAATTATCTTATAAGAAGAAAACTAATTACATATTTTACTTAATTTTTATGCATGCATCTTTATTAGAAAATATTTTCATGAAGATCTTTTTCTTGTAAATAATTTATGTGATCTTAATATAATAAACTACAATTATTTTCGAAATGAATAAAAAATTTTGAAGTCTTACGATTTGTTAGTTAAATATTCTTTAAATTTTTAAAATTAAACATAGTTAGTGAAATTTGGTTAATGATTTACTAAAGCCTTTATAAAATAAAAAATTACAGGGAATCTTAAATATTTACCTTTTATTCCAATTGTTATACATTTTATATAGTAAAAAGGGTTACTTGAGGACAAGTAACGTTTATGTTTGAGGGATTTTGATCCATGAAAAAAATACCTATTTTTATGCCTTGATTTTTATTTAATTTTTAAGGATATTATGCTTTAATGAAAGGTATTTTTGTGTTTTTGGATATAGGTGATGCAAAAATGTTCAAGAAGGAAAAATGATGAAATAGGAGCAAAAATGAAGCAAAAATGCAAAATTGCCAAAATAATGGGTCTGGCGCCTAGGCGCTAGAATCCGTCGCCTAGGCTCCAAAATCTGGTGCCTAAGCGCCAGTTCAATACCAAAATAGTTACGATTTTGTAACTACTTTGGGCAGTTATTTTGATGGTTAGAGCGGTTATTGGACCTTCTAGAAGATTGGCAGTTATTCCTGGATTATAGGACATGTGATACATTGTATCTAGACGCTTGGAAACGGTTTGGATTGCGAAGGGGTCCGATCCAAATTGAAGAGGTGCGAAGAACTGGATGCAGAGTCCGGCGCCTAGGAGCCAGATGCCGGCGCCTAGGTGCCAGACACAGTTTCTAGAAGATTCATTGAACTTGGACACATTTTGAAGAGATGCTTTAGGCAACCCTTGAAACCTATAAATAGGAGTCCATTTCTACAGAAAAAGAGGCCCCCAATCAGAGAGAGAGAGCCCCAATCAGGCACCCAATCAAAGAGAGAGCCCCAATCAGAGCCCCCAATCAGAGAGATATTTTTAAATATAGGGCCACACTTTTAGTTTACTTTCCTTCATAAATTAGTGAGTTTATTTTATTTAGAGTTTGTATTGAAAGTTTGGAAGAGTTGGTGCTTTTGAAGTATATTTCACTTTGGAGACAGTTGGAATCAGAGGTTCAGTGGAGAAACACTTGAGATAAGTATTTGTAATTTGATTCAAAGTTTTATTTATATGTTTTGTTATTTAAATTCTATGTGTTCTAAGTAGTTACTTCACTTTCTCCTTTCAATTATGAAAAGATAAATAAAATAATATAAAATTCGTTGGAGAATTAAAAACTAAATATGTTTAAATATTGTGATGATATTAATACCGGATCTTAATTTTCAATTAAATTGGCTATTTAAGTTGTTAAAAACTGTTGAAGAATTTTGAGACCTAGAAGGAGATGAATTCTTAACTAGTAGATATCACATGAATCCTTGGGTAGTCAAAGGCCTTGTGCGGGTTATTCAAGGTGAAGTGCAAATAAATAGGAAAATATTATTCAATGGGCATAAAATTAATAAGTTTTTAGAGTGACAGATTAATTTTTTTTAATTATATTTATAGAAAGGGAACGGGTCACTAGTAGGGCCGACCAAAGCCACCCTTGGACATCTAGTAGTGTGAGCCTAGATTAACCCATTCTAATAACAATACATCTGGACCTGATCTATAGATTAGCCAATGTTCTTTATACTATCGAGCGAAGGTAAAGAATATGAATGTTTCTATTTGGCACAATACCATAAATTCTCCACGAATATTACATTATCTAAAAAGTCTTGGATTAATTGGAAGGAAGAAAGTTGTTTGCTTTTTATTATTTACATCACTCATTATTTTAGTATTGCTTTATTTCTGCATTTAGTAAATTAAATATTAAATTTATAACTTTAAAAGAAATACATAAAAATAAAATTAAAATATTTAAAAATCTATAAACCTCCTCGTGGGATCGATACTGTGGTCTTTATTTAAAACCCTATATTACTTGAAACGATACGTATACTTGCGTAGTACCTCTAGTGTGTAAAATATTTTCTATAAAATTATATTTATATACACTAGCCGCTATTATTATTTGGGTCAAACTATTGATTATAACATATTTTTGGAAGCATAAATTACTGCGTTATTTGCGGTCGGGTCAAAGTGCTATCGGGCCATGGATACTCTTCAACAGGATACCGATTGCATGTTGTTCCTGAAGCGGTGGTTCACACTTCATGCTTAAATTCCTCCACCGAAGTATATATTCCACCAGGGTTTCATTCGGTCTCTGTTGCTCGACCACTAGATCACCAATAGTGATGTGGTGCCGAGCCCCAGCAAACCGCTTAACGAAAAGGTTTTCCAATTTTGAAAAAGTCTTGACTGAACCATTCAGCAATTCTGCATACCAATCGAAAGCATTCCCTGATAAACTGTTGACGAACTGATGAAAGAGCAAGGCGTCGCTCCCACTAGCATTGCAGCAACTAGCACGAAAATGTGTGACATGTTGCCGGGGGTTTCCTGTACCGTCAAAATTCTTAAATAGAGGTGGTACGAAGCCCTTTGGGTATTGGACTGCATCAAACTCCTCAGGGTAAGGTCTACCCGTCTGAATAGATGCTCCACTCTTAGACTGAGCTAAGGCTTCTCGCACCTGCTGTTCCACCATATTCTTGATATCCTTTTTGGGAATCAAGCTCTGCACTAAATCCATCTTTAGCTGTTCATCTCCGTTGACGGATGTAACTTCTTTTCCTCCATCTGCAATGTGAATGATCTCTGGGGGTGTTTCCTTTTGAGGTTGATGCTGACTCTGGAGAGTGGCTAAGGCAACCGCCATCTCCTCCATCCTTTTTGCCATCTAAGAAATCATGTCATCCTTTTCTTGAAGACGTGCTCTCATTGCTTCTAGTTCATCTCTTTCTGAAGTTGATGGAGCTCCCTGCAGAGCTGATGACGCTCTGGTCTCGACTATGTTGATCTCAGCACATTCTTCATCCATAAACTCTGATGAATCTACTTCATTTTCCGATCCTTCTCTTCTTTCCCTTACCAACCGTCGGATGTCCGTCCTTAGCTTTCCTATAGCATCCTCAAGTGGTATTCTCCAAATGGTCTCGCGGTTGTCAGGCGATGACTATTGAACTTCTTTTTCAGGGTTTCCATTAATGAAATAGCACTTTCTTCAGATTCGGGCACTCTGACGAGACTCCTCTTCCCAGAGAGTTCTGTCAGTATCGGTTCAACAATAATAAGTTACCACACCACCCTTCTTGCAGTAGAAGGCCTAGGGCCAGATGTTCTGTCGGTTGTACGTCGGTAGGTGGTGTCTTCCCTAATATGTTGACCTGATACAACAACAGGCGAACTTCTCTCACTAGCTCGCACTTTCTTCCTTTGTCTCTCTGGAGTAGTGACAGGGTCTACTCGTGGTCCAAGGCGGGATCTAGCTGGTGCTCGTCCCATTCTTCTCAAAATTTCTGACATGGGGCAACCTTCTTTCTTAGCTAATTTCTCTACCACTGCTCTCAAATGGGTTAGCAGAGTAGTCTTAATCTCTTTCTTCTTACAGTCACTGTAGTATGCAGGTCGGGGTAACACAGCGCCGATCCTTCAGGCATCTTATTCATCGGATGCAGCAGAGAGAGGGTGAAACCTACTCCCACCTAACAGTGGTGAGATCTTAGGCAGCTCTTCTTCTACCTCAGGAATCTCTTCCAGAAAAGCAACTTCAGCAGCCTTGGTCTTATTGATCCTGGCGATCTTTCTACTCTTATTTCTTCTTTGAGTCTGAGTTAAGGGTGTAACTTTAGAGCTGGACCCTATCTCAAAGACAGACAGTATTGCAGCAAAATCTAAACACTCCACGATAACAGGCTCCTCACCGACTTGGACATCTTTCCCTTTCAGTTTGGCGGGAGCCGGGGTAGGTGCAGTGATGACCAGGCCGGTGGGGGTAGAGATGACAGTTCTGGGGGTAACAGCTAACCTGCTATGAACAGCAGTGTTTCTAGTCGGGACCCTTTGCAGGGGAGGGAATTCTTGAGTCGATTTCAAGTTGAACTCAATTATGGGCTCTTCAGCTCCTGGTACTTTGTTCATCAGCGTAAAGAGAGTAAAATCAGCGAACTTAATGTCCGTATTGTCGAATCCTTGTCAAAAGTAAATGATCGCATTGTTAGGCAGCTCGTTGTAGACAGCTAAGTCTATCCCATTGCTGAAGGAGAAAATCAGCTTCGGTGCAGACATTTTCTGTAGAGTAGATTCCGAACGTCAGTCCTGAATTATGCTTCCTTCCGTCACAAAATTAAGACGAAAAAAGAATTTCTCCAAAAAGAGTCCGAACACATTTCCATTTATTTTTTTCATTTTATTAGTTTTATTTATGAGGTATTTTTTGGTTTTGTTTTATTCGTGTATTTGTGATTTTTTCGAAAGGTTTGTTTATTAAGGGGTTTGCTTGTTAAGAATGAAATAATTTAAAGAATGAAGGTTATAGAGAAGGTAAGGGACCCAATCCAAAATTGGAAAGGAAGAGAAAGTCTCGTAAGACTTCTCAACTCGAAGGACCGCTCCTAAGCTAACACCTATTGGGTTCCACCCCGCCTCTTAAAGGCAAATGGATTCTGGAATCTCTCTGTTTAGGGGTGTCTAAACAGTAGCTCCAAAATCCAAGAGAGTTGACTATACTCGTTCAAGACAGAAATGGACGTGGTATGTAAACGAAACAATGGTAGTTTGATCCACTAGGGGCATGGACTTACTACCTATTTATGAAAGCAAAACCATCTGATCAAGATGGAGAGAGGAACTAAATCCCTAGCGGAGTTGCCAGAAATTATAGGCATATTTTTAGGTTGTGCGTTTTGAAAAGGGGATAGCCTACAGAAATTGTCCGCGAATTTTAGATTTTAAATTTATTTTATATATATATATATAATATAATGGAGATGTTGGCGGCAAAGTGTGCTCTGCTAGGGTTTCTTGCATACCCTGCCAGCGGCGGCTTGGAGGGTGGTGGTGCAGGTAAGTCTGGTGAGAGCTGGTCTGGAGGTGAAGTGTTCTCGGGCTCCTTTGTTGCTCTTCTGGCAGCTTCTTGTTGTTCCCGAGTTTTTTTATTCTCAAATTTTTACTGTTCCATTGTGCTCTTTTTGGGGTGGTTTTTCTTGCTCTAAGGATTGTGGGTGTACCCACTCAGGGTTGTGCTCCCCTTTGGTTTCTTACTGGTTCCTTGCTCTTTGTCTGTGTGCAAACTTTCCATTTTCTGGTTGGTTTTGTTTGGGTCCACTGTTCCATTGGAGGCCTACTGGTGGTGGTGGGTGGTCTGATGGCTCACCCCATTGATCTTACCACCAACATTGAGTGGGCAAAAGCCACCTATGCTGGTGTTGTAGGATCTGCCCCTTCCATCACAGATCCTTCCAGATTATTTTTCCCACAGAGATTGC
This sequence comes from Papilionanthe hookeriana x Papilionanthe teres, assembly GCA_022702705.1. Classification (NCBI taxonomy): domain Eukaryota; kingdom Viridiplantae; phylum Streptophyta; class Magnoliopsida; order Asparagales; family Orchidaceae; genus Papilionanthe; species Papilionanthe hookeriana x Papilionanthe teres. Next base: position 95,788,428 of record CM040430.1, on the reverse strand, counting down.
ATGATGCAGCAGCTGGAAGAATTACTTGCCCATTTATCAGACCACTGGAAGAAAAGGATGGCCATCCTGCTGTGATCTTCACTGAACAGGAATTGGCTGTGCTTGATGCTGAAGTGAAACTCACTTTGATTGGGAAATTTAGTTTGGGGCATCCCAAGATGGAGCTAGTGAGGAAATACTTTGAATCACTGAATTTTCTAGGGAATTGGAAGCTAGGACTGCTGGATGGAATACACCTTCTTATCAACTTCACTCGTTGAAGAGGATTATGCTATGTTATTTGCTAAACATTTGGTGACTATTCTTGGAGTGGAGATGAAAATAATCAAATGGACAACAGATTTTGATCCTAGCAAGGACCCCCCAATTGTGCCAATCGGTTTAAACTACCCAATCTTCCCTACGATTTTTTAATCAGGATGCTCTTCTCCAAATTGGGAGGTCTATTGGAACTCCTTTAAGACTGGATGCTGCTACAATTAATAAAGCTAAACCTGAAATGGCTAGGGTCCAGATTGAGAGAGATATTTCACTGCCTGAGGTAAAAAAAAATTTGGATTGGATCAGCTAAGGAAGGAGAATGGCAAGAAGTTATAATGCAGCAAAAACCCTATTATTGTTCTCATTGCAAAATGTTTGGACATACAATTGAAAAATGTTACAGAATTCATCCCCCATCTAGAAGATCCATAACAAAGGAAACTCAACATAAGCAACTGCTGATACTTGTTTTAGTGCAACGGGGCTCGGGAGAAAGGAGAGACTTTGTGAATACAGTCTCTCAAACTATTTTTACCCCTCCAGCTGAGGTGGGGAGAACACCAGTTTATCAGGTCCCCCCTTTTGTTGGGGAGAAGACTGTTGAACCCACAGTCAATGTGGATGATTGCACCCCTCTATTTCACTCTAGAGTAATCAGAAATGTTTCTGATGATGTTTCTGAGTCTCCTTTTGGGGGTAGATCCCCACATAGTTACAGAAGGGAGGAAGAGGAAGTCAGAATAGTCACACCAACTCAATCTATTGAACAGCAAGTAGATACCCAGTTTCCCTCAAATGCTGGAATCAGTGTTATGCAGAAAGAGATGGAAGGCAAATGGCACACCCAAACCTCCAGGAAAAAGAAGAAGAATAATCTCAGTGAAGTACAAAAACTTGGAACTCCTCTTTCTGTGGGGGAGTTAGCTGGAATTTCTGTTACCAGGGGGAGATCTAGATCTAGATCTCAATCCTCATTTAATCCCCATCCCATTTAATGATAAATTTCCTCTGTTGGAATATTAGGAGTATTGCTAATCCCCTATCTTTTAAAAGACTGTTACATTTAAACAAAAAATATAAATTATGGTGCATTACCATTCTGGAACCTTTGGTTAATAAATATCCTCAGAAAATTATCAGTAAGCTACAAGGCTACAACCATTATGCTAACTGCAATAATAAAATCTGGATTTTTTGTAGAAAAGAGGTGAAATGGTCTATCCTTATTGACAACAAGAAATTTATACATTCTTCCTTTCAGATTAATGGCAAGGATGGTTTAATAACCTTTGTATATGCTGGATGTAAAAAGGAAGACAAAGTTCTCCTGTGGAATCAGCTCCAGGACATCAGTGTCCAAGTACACTCACCCTGGATTGTTGGGGGTGATTTTAACAGTGTGGGGTCTTCAAATGAAAAAATTGGGGGTAGACCTCCCAAGCTCTCTGATATGACCATTTTCAATGATAATATTCATGCAGCCAATCTTTATGACCTTGGATTTAGAGGACCTGCTTTTACATGGAAGAGAGGGATCATCTGGGAGAGGCTTGATAGGATGTTGGTTAACAACCTTTGGCTCTCTAATTGGCTTCTTACTTATGTTACTCACCTGAGTCTTGCTGGTTCTGATCATAGACCTCTCCTTATATCTATTACCTCCCCCACCTGCTCTAATACTCCCCCTCCTTTTAGATATCTGAATGTTTGGTCCTCCTATGTTGAGTTCCACAAGATTGTTCGAGAAAAGCGCACTGCATTGATCACCTGGACCCTCTCATCAGATTAAGCGGATTACGGATAACTCTCGGTAAAGCTCTTAGGAAATGGAATTGGAACTTTATAGGAAACCTCCATGAAGCTGTCCAAGTGGCTGAGAAAGAGCTAAATCAAATTGAGTCTAAAATCCAAGCTGGCACTGCTACAGATGAACATTATTTCACTACACAAAATAATTTGCTGTTGGCTACTGATAAACTGGAACAATATCTAAAACGAAAAGCTGCTTTGAACCATTTTATTCATGGGGATAGGAACACTCAGTTTTACCATGCCTGTATAAAATATAGAAGGAAATGTAATACTATTCACTCTATCCACACAGCTGATGGCAGGAAACTCATGGATGATACAGAGATTGGTTTGGATGCTGTTACACATTTTGATAGGTTACTTAATCCTCCTCCCAGAACCAGATTGCCTATTGATAGATCTCTTTTCCATGACAACTTGCATTACACCAATGTACTTGAGTTAACTACCATCCCAACTGAACAAGAAATCTTGAATGCTATAAAATCAATTGATAGTTCTAAAACTGCAGGACCAGAAGGTTACACTGCAGATTTCTATCAGAAGGAGTGGAAGTTGGTTGGTGGTGATGTGGTGGCAGCTATCCAAAGTTTCTTCCTTGGAAATGCTCTTCCCGATTATTTTTGTGCTTCGAACATTGTGTTGATTCCCAAAAATAATCTTATGCAAAGCTGGGATCATTTTAGACCCATCTCCTTCGCATCCGTAATCGGTAAGGTTATCGGCAAAATAATTGTGGGGAGACTTCAACCTCATCTTGATAGGTTAATATGCATGAATCAATCGGCTTTTGTTAAGGGCAGGTCAATCTCTGATAATGTGCTACTTGCTCAGGAACTATTGCTTGATTTGGATAAAGTTCATAGGAGAGGTAATCTCATATACAAATTGGATATACAAAAAGCCTATGACACCAATAGTTGGGAGTTTATTGAAGATCTTCTGATTGCTAGAGGTTTCCAGCAACAGTTCTGCAATCTCATCTCCAGGTGGCTCCATTCAAATGAACACTCTATTTTATTTAATGGGATCGCCGGAGGCAAATTCCATGCCACCGGAGGTTTAAAGCAGAGGAGACCCACTTTCTCCTATCATATTCATATTAGCTACCGATTACTTCTCGAGGATGGTTAATCGGACCATTACCGAATAAAAGCTATGCCGAGTACCATCATAAATCAAATATTGTTATTCCTCAGCGCCTTTATGCAGATGATATCATGGTTTTCTCCAGTGCACACAAAACTGCTGTGAAAAAGTTAAAACACTGTTTAGACTCCTTCCAACATCAATCTGGAATGGTTTTCAATCCTGAGAAGTGTCAATTGGTATTCTCCAAGCTGACACCTATTCAGATCAAGCAATGGATTCTGATTACATTCGGATTTAAATGCGGTACCCCTCCTTTTAAATATCCGGGTGTCCTTCTCACTATGGGTAGAACCAAACAAATCCAATTTGAGGAGATTCTCACCAAAGTCGGCTCTCGATTGAGTCTGCTGGACTAATTCTTTCTTATCGAATGGTGGTAGAATCACACTCCTTAAAAGTATCCTCACAACCTTCCCCTCATATCTTCTTCAAATGATTGCAATGAAGAAAAGCACCCAATTACAGTTGGAAAGGGCTTTTCATAGATTTTTATGGGCTGGTCAGAGAACCCAAAAGCATTGGACTTCTTGGCAAAAGGTCACAAAACCAGTGGCTGCTGGTGGCCTTGGATTCAAAAGCTTTCCTCAAATTCAGCAGGTCAATATGTGCAAATTATGGATTAATTTCAGAGCCCAAAACTCACTGTGGGCTAAATATATGATGTGTAAATACTGCAGGTACTCCCATCCTACTAAAGTGGTCAGGAAATTAGGTGACTCTAGAATCTGGGTCAATTTACTTAAGGTGAGAAGTTCTGCTGAAAATATTTTTATCTGGGAGCTGGGGAGGGGTGAAGTGAATTTTTGGTTGGATAACTGGTGTCCCAAGGATTGGCTAGTTGCTAGAGATAATCTTACCGATTCAACTACAAAGGTTTGTGAGTTATGGGATGGGAGCAATTGGTCTCTTCCACGGCTCAAAGCCATTTTACGAGATCATTCGGCTAGGCGATTTCTACCATCAATTTTGATCAAAATATTCCGAGATAAAGTTTGTTGGAGTAATCACCACACTCAAAATATAACTAAAACTATTTACAAGAGTCTTTTCAATCGGCCTTCTGTTCCCTGGGGAAACTCCATATGGAATAAATTTTTGTCCCCTTCCATGTCCTTTCTGTGCTGGAGAACCTTCCATGGCTTCATCCCCACTGATGATATTCTTAAACTGAAAGGCCTTAGGGGGCCCTCTAAATGTGAACTCTGCCATCAACATGAAGAATCCATCTCTCATCTTTATTAATTGCTCCTTTTCCAGAATTGTATGGCTGCAACTAACCAATGGCTGGAAGAACCAAACTTATTGCTGGGAAGATCTTCATACACTTTGGATGAATAGGGAAAATCAGAAAGTTAATACTCTACACTGCATTGTGATGTGGTTTCTGTGGATGGCCAGAAACAGTGCCAAATTTGATGGGATAGCTGCCACTGTGGATAAATGAGCCAATAACTGTAAAACATATCTACACAAAATTATTAAACACAAGGGTTTCACCAATCTGCTGCACATTGAGCTCCCACCTACTTTTGGTAAAAAAGTTAGATGGCTTCCCCCTACTAACCAAACCATCAAAATTAATACTGATGGCAGTTTTTCAAAGGATAATGCAGGAGTGGGAGGAATTTTCAGAAACTCTTATGGTAACTGCCTACTTTTCTTTTATGCACCTGTGAAAGCTAGAGATGCACTGGAGACTGAATTTATTGTTGTGGAGTATGCTATGCATATTGCCAAAATTGCTAAGCGGTCGAATATTTGGCTAGAAGTTGATTCCACTGTTCTACTTAACACTCTTCGACAAAATCGGTCTACAACTCTGGATGCAAGACTATTGGAGAAAACAAATAAATCGAGGCTAAACCCCCTCATTTTACCACTTCTTCAATTCTTAGGGAGGGTAACAAAGTGGCTAATTGGTTAGCAGTTATGGGGGCAAGATCCCAGCAGGTATTAGTTGCTACAACCCCCCCCCCCTTTGATCTCAAAATTTTAATTAATGGAGATAAGCTTCAGCTCCCACATCTTAGATTGGAGACACCCCCTGTGTTCTGATGGATTGTCTCTTTGGTCTTTGTGTTTGGTGGTGTGGTTTTTTTTTTTTTTTTGGGTGCTGTGGGGTTTTTGCACCCAACCACTTTTAAACTTACTTTATATTTATACATATTTACATATGTATACATATATATACACTCACCCAATCTTTTGGCTTTCTTGTTTTGTGGTCTTTAGGGAATGGTCTCCATTAGGTTTTTTGTTAGTTGGGAGCATTTCCATCAATGATTCTGTACTCTCCTTTTATTATTAACTTGTAAGGAGCCCTCTGTGTTGCTCCTTTTTTCTAAATATATATATATATATATATATATATATATATATAAAAGATGGAGCCGGATTTTGTGGAGCATTCTTGGTCCGATTCTTGATTTCCTTCTCAGTTCTCATCTGTTTCCTTGATGTTTTGATAAATTGAAGACTATTTCTATTAGTTTTCATTCTGTCATTGCATTTTCTATTGATTCATCCATTTTCACGCTTTCCGGTTTTGTTCTTTTTTGAATTTTTCATTTCGAGGCTTCTTGATTTCATCTCGGATTTTTATGGCTGATCAAATTCATTGCCCGGCAAAGACTTTTGCTGAAGTGACTGGTCTTGATTCTTCGACTTCCTCTGATAAACTGGTTTTTCCACAGTTTTATCATGATGCTGCTAATGGTAAGGGTGATTGCAAATTTATTAAGAAAATTGAGAAGAAGGGAGGTAAGCCTGCCTTAATTCTTTCAGACCATGAAATCTCTTCACTTGTGGATGTTCATAAATTTACTTTAATTGGTAAATTTCAACTTGGTCATCCTAAAATGGAAGTCATACGAAAGTGCTTTGAGAATTTTAGATTATTGGGTTCTTGGAAGGTTGGACTTTTTGATGGAAGGCATATTATGATCCAACTTTCTAAAGAAGTGGATTATGCTAACTTATTCTCCAAAAAATTCGTTTTGATTGATGGAATTCCTATGAAACTTCTAAAATGGTCTCCTTCTTTTGATCCCCATCAAGAACCACCTTTCATTCCTATTTGGTATAAATTACCTAATCTGAAACTTCATCTATTTAATCATCAAATTTTATATGCTTATTGGAACCGCCTTAGGAAGACCATTGAAGCTGGATATGCCTACCTTTCAACTCACTAGGCCTTCTGTGGCAAGGATTCTTGTAGAAAGAGATGTATCTCTTGCTGATGTTGAAGAAATTTGGATTGGTACACCTCATAATGGATATTGGCAAAATGTCATAATGGAGAATAAGCCATATTACTGTCACCAATGTAAAATGTTTGGACCTTCCAATGGTAATTGTTTTAGGCTTCATCCTCACTTGAAGACAAATAGGATTAAAGATCCTAAATTATCAAATCGATCGTTATTGTGGGCGAGAAGGAATTGCAAGCTGCTATTAATTACGTTAAATCTACTATCACTTGTTTCTCCTGGAGAAGAGTTACAATTAACTACTAAGGAGCTCGATGTTCAAATAATTAATCCTGTCTGTTGAGCTCGTTATTATTGCTTCGATGCTCGAACCTGCTGATCCAATTTCTATTATTGCTAAGGAATCTACTTGTTGAATTTCTTGATGAGCCTATTGTTGATCAAACAATCAATTCTATCTATCGAGTCTATTATTGAACCCGTTGATGAGCCTATTGTTCGTTGAACACTGTTCGGGTTTCGGAATTATTAATATTGTTAATGTGATTAGAGAAATTATTGCACATACAGTCAAATCATCTATTTCTTCTGTTGATCATGGTCTCACAGTTACAGAAGCTCCAATTACTCATGAATCTCTGCAAGAAGACCCTCTTACTCATTATCAGTCAATTGAGGTTCATCCTAAGCCTACTAATTATCCTGTATTTCAACAACCAACTCAGATGGTTACTGAAATATCAACAGGTATGACAGCCATTAGTAATGAAATTAGTAATGATTGGATGATCCAAAAAGCAAGAAAGAAGAAATCACTTGAGTTAAAGAATCTCTCTGAAAGCAACATTATTAATAATCCTCGCAATGACAAATTCTTCTTCTAGGATGACTAGAGGAGGAAAAATATTATTAATGATTAAATTCTTATCGTCGGAATATTAGGGGGTGGGCGATCCTGGGTCCCTTAATAGACTTCTAAATTTAAACAGGATTCATCATTTTTGGATTATTGTCATTCTAGAGCCTTTGGTGAAATCTAACTTTGATAGATTCACTAAAAAATTTCCTGGCTATACTTTTCTAGCTAATTGTTCCAATAAAATTTGGTTACTCTATAGAAAAGAGCTGAAAATTAATATCTTATTTAATCACTCTCGGTTGTTGCATTTTCACTTTGAATTGGATCGGTTCAATGGCTTTGCTTCTTTTATATATGCTTGCTACTCTGAATGCTGACAGGATTGATTTATGGAATATTTTACATCATATTAGTAGTTCAATGACTGATGGCTGGATTGTTGGTGGGGATTTTAATTCCATTGCACACCCTAGTGAGAAAAAGGGTGGGAGAAATCCTAATCTAAATGCAATGCTGAACTTCACTAATAATATTACTTCAGCTAATCTTTTTGATATTGGATTTGAAGGATCTCCTTTTACATGGAGGAGAGGTAATATTTATGAAAGAATTGACGAGATTCGGTTAATCAACCTTGGTTGAACATGTGCCCTATTACTAAAGTTAAGCACCTTGCAAGGCTAAACTCGATCACTCTCCTTTACTGATTACATGTGCTCTTTCTCCAACTCGTTAAGAATTTAGTTTTTAGATACCTTAATGTATGGTCTTCTCATCCCGATTATAATCAATTAATTTCGATAATTGGAAAGCTCCTTTGCAAATATTTTATTCCGATCCTCTTTCTAAGCTTTGGCAATTACACAAAAGGATTGCTAGTAAGCCGAAACATTGGAATAGAGCTATTTTTGGAAATGTGCATCGAAAGTTACCTGAAAGTTGAAGCTATGGTAACTGATTTAGAAAAGCTGGTTGAAGATGGTTTAGATTCTGATTATAATCTAAATGAAGCATATAGTAGATTAAACTCAGCTATTATGAATGAAGAACTCTTCCTTCAGCAAAAAGCAGCTGTCAATTGGTTTTGTCGGCATATTTTTAGGTTGTGTGTTTTATTTTTAAAAGGGGGTCGCCTAACAGAAGTTGTCGGCGAATTTTTAATTTAATTTAAATAAATAATTTTGAAAAGTAGTATTTGATTTTGAAAATAATTCTAAATTTGAAGGTTTTAAGATATGAGATTAAACCGATCCCACATCCCAAATAGTTTATATAAACGAGCACCGCACCACAAACTGTGTATCTATCCCTAAGGATAGACACACTGCTTAATGGTGGGGCTCGATTAAATAAACTAGAAGATTTGTGACATCCGTTTGGTCTGCGAACCAATTTTATAAGCCGACAAATTCCTCGTTTAATATGAAAGCATTAAACGGGGTTTATATTACACGGGTTCTTTTAAAATTCCCTATAAGGGCAAGCCCCTATAGTTAATTACATCTTAAGTGATGAGAATCACCTAAGAAAACTCTCGATAATAATCAATAATTCCGCTTTCAAGGATTTCAAAGTTTAAGTTTTCGAGGGATTGAATTTTGAATTTCGATAGGGAATGGATCAAATTTGGAACATTTTGTTTTGGGAATCCGAATGAAGAAAAGTAGGAGAAATCACAGATTCGAAGCGAACTTTGGTAATTTCCCGACTATCCTATTGTTTGGCTTGAGTTTAGCAAAGTCCTAATATTTATTTAAATGTTTTGATCTTGCCAATTTTAATTAATTAGGGCTTATATTTGTATGATGAAATCAAACAAATAGCCTCGAAGATGTGAGGGTTTATTGTCGTACCGGACGACTACCTCGGAATCCTAAGACCGGTTAGGGCTTAATTTGCAATGCAAGTGCCTAACGAAGAGTTAAGGATTTATGTTGCACTAGGAAAACTACCTCGAAGTCCTATGGCTTTGTTATTTAGTTCTAGGAAAGTTTTGCTAAAGTAGACTCAGGTTTTGCTGATGACGATGGCCGTCTTGCCCACCATGCTCCGAGCTCCTTGTTGTTGCGAGAGGTTCAATTTTAGAAGTCATAAATCGGGGATGAGAAAAGTGTTTTGGTTTAGAGAAAATCTTAATTTCCAAGTGTTTTCAATATTTTAATTAAAACAAATCTTAAAGTTGATTATAATGACACCGGTTAAGATCCCACGGTTCCATCCTTCCGGCATCATTATTTTTATCGGATTCACTTAGTCCAGATGAATTTGCTAAACTCAACTAAATGAGTTCCACACTTTCATTTAGACCGTGGGAAATCCCGTTAGCAACGCGTAGGTTACATCATCCGAGGTATTCCCGATCATCCAACAGGACATTTTAATTTAGTTGTAATTGTAGTTTTGTGTTCTGTTTGTGATTAAGTTTTGAGTTGTTTTATATTTTGAAATGTTGTGGCGGTGAATTTTATCTTGCAATGATTTTTAACTTAGTTTTGGTTTCAGTTTTAGGGGCTATCCTAAAGGTGTGGGTTTTCATGCAACAGTTGTTTATCATGCAAGAAAAGTAAGTGTGATGCGATTAATGAAATTGCAATAATGTAAATTGCAAGAAAGTAAATTGCAATAAAATAAAAGCGTACCTGGAGGGTCTTCCCGTCATCCCAAGCTGCACTTAAAACACAATTAGAATATTTAAGCAAGTTCCTAGGTAAAGCTAAGGGAAGGGTTATGGTTTTCTACCAAATTCCTAATCATATAGCTAGTCATTTCCTATGACGTCTAGGTTCCTTGTGTTTTGGTTTGAAGACAATTTTCTTCATCAAAGAACAATTGAGTTCAATTGTTCTTATAAACATCCTATCATATTGAGAAAGTGTTTAAGAAGAATCTTAAACATCTTTTCAATATTGCTAGAATTGTTTTAAGTCCAAATGAATTTAATTATACAAATGAATTAATCGTCCGAGGTTTAGTTAAGTTTTGTTATTATCTTACTCAGTGAACTAGGATGTTTGAATGTCCTATAAGTGAAGTAACATTTCATTTAATATTCTGTTTAGGAGTTATGATAACTAAAGCTCTTGAAGGTAAATTGGTGTTCAAATGGTTTGTGATTTAGTTTAATTTCCATTAATGGGTTTAAATTTGGAATAGTGTTCAAGTTATTTTAGATTTATTTTGAATTATTTATGTCTTTGGTGATGTTATATTTAATTCAACTTAATTTAATTTAATTTAATTTAATCTTTAATTTAATTTAATTCAATTTAATTCAATTTAGTTTGATTTGATGTTAAATTAAATTAATTTGATTTGATTTAATTTAATTTAATTTAATTTAATTTAATTTAATTTGTTCATTTAATCTAATTTTAATTTGTTTATTTAATTTAATTTAATTTAATTTAATTTAATTTTTTTAATTTAATTTGTTTATTTAATTTAATTTAATTTAATTTAATTTTATTTATTTAATTTAATTTGTTTATTTAATTTAATTTAATTTAATTTAATTTTATTTATTTAATTTAATTTGTTTATTTAATTTAATTTAATTTAATTTAATTTAATTCAACTTTTAATTTTAATTTAATTTAATTTAATTTAATCCAATTTAATTTACTTAATTTAATTTAATTTTTAATTTAATTTTATTTTTTAATTTTAATTGAAATTTTTAAAAGAGTTTAATAATTTAATTTTAGTTTAATGACTAAGTTTTTTTTTAATGTTTTGAATTTGAGTTATCATTTTAATTAAGAATTGAATATTAATGAGATAATTAATTTAGGGATTTTTTAAATTAAAGAATAAATCTCTTCCTAATAATGTCCCTATTTTAATAACTCGATTTTATTATTCTTCCAAATTCAATCAACTATTTAATTAAGGTTTAATTATTTTAAATTGTTTAATGGATTTCTACCCTTTAATTATTTAAATTTCAATCATCCAAATCAGATTAGGATCAAATATTTTACTTATTAATTTTTTATTAAACCTAAAGTTTTAATTAAGGATTAAAATTTTAATTACCATTTTACCCTTTAAGCTTAATAATTTCATAACTCACTAAATTGAACTCAAATGAACTTGAAATTTTTTATGTGACTTCACTCATATGTCAATAAAGACATGAGAGGAGAAAATGTGATTTTTCTGTATTTAATTTATTTATATAATTATTTTTGGTAGAAAATAGAGATTTCCAAAGAAAATTTAATAACATGACCAAGGGAAAGTTTCTGTCCTTAAGAAAATTAGGGGACATTCCTAATGACCAGAGGACCACCTGGACCAATTTTGGTGATTTTTTGAATTATATTATTTTTATAATAATTATTTTAAATTTTGGAGTGTTAATTAATTTAAAAATAAAATAAATGTTGAAAAATGAATTTTATATTTTTCAAAAATCTCTCTGATATCAAGGAAATCAGAGAATCAAATTTTACAATTTTCTGATTTTTCTATGATTTATTATAATTATTTTAGTGAAAATGCTAGAAAATACATTTTTTTAATTTTAAAATTACCCTAGAGCTTTAAAATTTAATATCTCACTAAATAGACCTAAGAAAAATATGGGATTTGTTCATAAGTGATTAAAATTCAAAATGTAACATTTTGGTGAATTTTATTATTTTTGTAATTTTTATTATTTTTTAATTATTAAAAATATTAAAATAATATTAAAAATCAACTTTTTTAGAAAATTGAAATTTTAATTTTCTTAAATTCCCCTAACATCAGAGAGGCCCCAAAACCAATTTGGTGAATTTTTGAAAGATATTTTGAAAGTTATGAGTTTTTAAAGTTTAAAATGGCTAAGTGACTTAATCAACCCAATTAGTAGGGCTAACCAAGTCCAATTGACTTCAAATTTTTATAGTGGGTTCCTCTGATCCTAAAGGTCAGTGGAGAATTGATTTCAAGTCAATTTGATGTATGGTTAGCTCTAATTAATTAGAGATCCATTTTGGGTGTTTAAGCCAATTAGGGTAGTTTTAAATGAACTAACTCAAAACCTATTTTTCCTAGGGTCCTCTAGTCATAAGGAACATCACCAAATTTTCCTAGAATTTATTTCACAACATGCTATTTATTGGAATTAAAATACTCAAAATAGTAACATGAATTTGAAAATCAATAACTCTTCATAGGGATGGCCTCGACTTTGAAAAATTCAGGGAATGTTCCCAAATTCAGAGGCTTCAAAAGCCCTATGGTCTCATGCCATGGTGAATTGTATACATGCATGGAGAATTGAAAATATGCAGAGAGTAAATAAATTATTAAAAATAAAATACTTGATGAAATTAAATAATTTCTTTTCCACATTATTCTCCTCTGTTCACTGAGCAAGAGGGTATTTTTATTTTATTTTTCTGATTTTTCTACACAAAGTTATGAATTTTTGAAGTTTAGGGAATTAAATAAATCGAAAAAATCCCTAATTTTCTATTTATCCACGCGGCGCCGCGTCAACCTCGGCAGCTCCGAACACACACGCGTCGCGCTCCCATTCGACGCCGCCATCTGAGTCAGCAGCCCGGGCCCCGCGGTTCTCATACCGTCTCCTGATCCGACGCGATCCTGGCCGTCCGTCCGTGCTTGTATTGAATGGACGACATCCGTTCATCGTCCCCAAGTGTCCTCACCCGAGAGCCGTCCACACTAAATCCCTAATATCTCACTCGATACTCAATGGATTTTAATGTTCTTATGCTCTATGGATTCGTCTTGAAGAGACGAACACATCCATACGGTGATCATGCATTGAAATTAAAGCATTTGAAATGGAGAATCTCCGAAGCTCGGGATGAAGAATTAGCTCATACCTTTGCTCAGAGAAGTGTGGCTTCGATCTGAGGGTTGTTGCACCTTCGATTGGATCCCAGCAAGCTCCAAATGAAGTCTCCTGGTCTGGTGAATTGTCTAGGTGGGATTTCGACCACAACCGATCACAAAGCTTGGAGGTCGGAGCAACCGGGTGGCTCGGAGATGGGGCTTTCTGTGGTGGACACCTTCCCTTGGTCCGGTGAAGGTGTAGAACCAATCAATTTGGGGATTGGCTCACTTGTGGAGAAGTGTCCTGGTTTTGGGCCTAGATTTCAACTCCGAAATTGAGCTCGCGGAGAAGAAATGGCAGGGGGATCTCGGTAGGGATCAAGTGCTCTGTGTATGGGGAGGAGTCCGGAACAATTTTGGCGAGTTTCCTTAAGGTTTGTTTCAGACACCTCTCATGGCCGAGAGGGGTGGTGTTTAAATAGGAGAGGGTGGAGGGCCTCCCGGGGAGAGTTAGGGCTTGGGATCAGCCTGCTCTTGGCAAGAGAAGAACGGCTCCAATGGCCAGCGAGGATGGGGCGACTCGGCAGGTGAGAATTCCAAGTTGGGCTCACATGTGAGCTCTCGGCCATGGTGTTTTCCGGCGACCCGGGCGGCTGGTCGGCGGGCATGGGTCACCCTCGGGTCCAGGTGGGTCGGGATCAGAGGTTTGTGCGGTCGATTGGCCATGGACATGTGTAAAGGGTTTTAATCAAAATGGAATGGGAAAGGGCTAGTTTTGGGTCTAAATGGGTCAACCCTTGGTTTTGGGTTAGGTTCACCCTCCAAGGTCAATTTGGGCTGAAGGGAAAGTCACTTGGATCAGCTTGATTAGTGGGGTCAAGTCACGATCCAAGTACAATTAAGTCTAAGCATGGTTTAGTGGAGTCATGGAAGTGGTTAATCACTCTTAAGAGAATATGGAAAGGGCCTCCTCCTCTTGCCATCTTGGGTATGGTGAGGTAGAAAGTAGATTCCATGGCTCTCATGGCTCCCATGTGGCTCATGCATGGCTTCATGGCTCACCTTTGGCTTGGGAAAAGTGAAGTCAATTTCATGGAAATGGATTTAAGGAAAATTTTGGTATTTAGGGGTGATTTGGCATGAGGCATGATTTGGAATTATTTGATGATGAATTTAGGACTTAGGTAATGGCTTTAATTAAGTGGATGGCAAATGGAGATGTCATGTGGGCTTTAGGGTGGATTTTGGGCTTTTTGAAATGGTTTTAGATGGGCTTTTAAGAAGGTTTAGGAAAGTGGGCTTTTGAATTTTAAAATGGATTTTGGAATGAAATTTTGTAAAGAGATTGGGCCAAATAATTGTTGGGTTTAGCTCATGGATGTATCATGAGTGACTTGAAGCAAATTGGGGGTGATTTGGGTTTGAATTGGGTTGAATTTGGGCTCTTTTGGTGAATGGGCCAATATAGGTCTAAGTGGGCCAAGTTGGGCCAATGTTGGGCTAGGGTTGAAATTAATGCAGAATTAATGTTGAGAAATGTTTATGGGAGTGTTTCAAAGAGGTTTTGTCTTTGGTTGGGCTTTGATTTTGGGGTTTGGGCTCATTTGGGTTAGGTTTGAGTTTAGGTCAAAATTGGGCCTTAATGCTTTGGGTTGAATTTGAGTGGGGTTTAGGTCCAAATTTTGGGCAAATCATGTTAGTGTTTTGCTTGTGGGGATACTAAGGAGGATTTAGAAAAGATTTGGGGTTAATTGGAGTTGAATTGGGTGAGTTTGGGTTAGGTTTGAGTCATGGGTCCAAATTGGGCTTTAAGGCCAAAAGTGAAATTGGATCCAAATGTCAATCAAATTGGACTTGGATTTGGTCTAGATTGGTGTTGGGAATGTTGAATTGAAGTTTAGAATTGAATTGGACCAGAATTTGGATCAATTGGATAGGTTTGGTTTGACATTGGGTTCACTTTGGGTAAAAATGGATCAAATTGGGGGTTTTGACAAAAATTCGGTAAATTGACAAAATTGGCACATGGTGTAGTTGGACAAAATGAAATTGGGAATATTTGGGATTTTCTGGAATTTTCTGGGAATTTCCTGAATTTTTGGATTTTTGGGTCAAGGGGGGTATTTTAGGTATTTGGAGGGTATTGGGAGGTTTTCTTGGAATTTTTGATATTTTTGGGTATGGATGATCAATTTGAGTGATGTGGAAATGTTTGGGATTGATTTTGGGGAATTTTGGGTTATTTGGAAATTTTTGAGAAATTTGGGTAATTTTAAGGGTTTTAGGTAGGCTAAGCGGGTGTGGTCCCGGGGGTCAAAAATTGAAAATTTGGAAAATTGAAGATTAGATGAATGTAAGTGAAATGAAATCATTTTGGTTGAGCCATGAAGCCATATCAAGCCCACATGAGCCATGAAGGGACTCATTTGAGGCATCCACTATGTTGTTCCTAACCCTCTTAGCCAAGGGCTTAGGGGTTAAGGACCATCCATGTGAATCACCTACAAGAGTCAGGAGGTCAAGTTGGGTATAGGTGTGTTTTTTTTAGGAGGTGTATGAGAGTGTAGTGTATAAATGTAGTGTATGTGTAAGTCAGCCCTTCACCAGACCAGGCCACCCAGGGCAGTCCTAAGGCCAAAGAGTCCTATAGGAACTCATCCTTTAAACTTCCACATTTGATTTCAACCCTCTAGGTGATTAGGGGTCTACAGTCAAGTTTGTGGAGTTTGCGGGGAGTTAAGAAGTGGTTTGAAATTCTAGATGGTGGATCCCAATTCTAGTCCTCTAAGATAGTCGAAGGAAAAGCCTAAGGCTAGATCCTAAGTACTATAAAGAAGAAGAGAAGACCTCATAAAAAATGAGGTCGACAAATGGACCCCCAATAGGTGTGGTGAGCTGACGGAGCACACCGCGCGTATTGGTGTTGACCGAAGCGATCAACAAAACCAACACAGATGTCCAAGTGACAAACTTAGGACGAAATAGAAGAGTTTCCGTTGGGGAGTGTCAAGTATATCTTTGAAACTGGAGATTCCTGAACTCTCGTTGGGGAAAGGAAAAGGAGGTGAATTCCAAATCACATGATCTGGGGGAAATTCAATTTAGATTTTATTTTGTTTCAATTTAAGTTTTGATGAGTGAGTTTAGATTTCAATTTGGAGTTTTAATTTAGATTGAAGTTTGTCAAAATTAATTTGAAGGGATTTGAACTTGAAATGAAAATTGAAATTTTGTGGTTTTAGATGTAACATCTTCAACCTCAAAAGAAAATTGAATTGATTGGATTGGATCATTACAATGAGGAAAGATCTCAGAGTAATGCGGTATTGGATGTAAAATCCTTAACCCTAAGAGTTTGATTTTGATGTATTTCATCGCTGTAGGGAAAGAATCCTAAAGCAGTGCAGTCTTGGATGTAAAATCCTCGACCCAAAAGTTTGAATTTTGATGTACTTCATTGCAATAGGGAAAGGATCCTAAAGCAATGCAGTCTTGGATGTAAAATCCTTAACCCAAAAGTTTGAATTTGATGTACTTCATTGCGATAGGGAAGGGATCCTAAAACAATGCATTCTTGGATGTAAAATCCTCGACCCAAAAGATTGAATTTGATGTATTTCATTGCGATAGGGAAAGGATCCTAAAGCCATGCAGTCTTGGATGTAAAATCCTTGACCCAAAAATTTGAATTTGATGTACTTCATTGCGATAGGGAAAGGATCCTAAAGCAATGCAGTCTTGGATGTAAAATCCTCGACCCAAAAGTTTGAATTTAATGTACTTCATTGCGATAGGGAAAGGATCCTAAAGCAATGCAGTCTTGGATGTAAAATCCTTGACCCAAAAGTTTGAATTTGATGTACTTCATTGCGATAGGGAAAGGATCCTAAAGCAATGCGATCTTGGATGTAAAATCCTCGACCCAAAAGTTTGATTTTGATGTACTTCATTGAGATAGGGAAAGGATCCTAAAGCAATGCATTCTTGGATGTAAAATCCTCGACCCAAAAGTTTGAATTTGATGTACTTCATTGCGATAGGGAAATGATCCTAAAGCAATGCAGTCTTGGATGTAAAATCCTCGACCCAAAAGTTTGAATTTGATGTACTTCATTGCGATAGGGAAAGGATCCTAAAGCAATGCGGTCTTGGATGTAAAATCCTCGACCCAAAAGTTTGAATTTGATGTACTTCATTGCGATAGGGAAAGGATCCTAAAGCAATGCGGTCTTGGATGTAAAATCCTTGACCCAAAAGTTTGAATTTGATGTACTTCATTGCGATAGGGAAAGGATCCTAAAGCAATGCGATCTTGGATGTAAAATCCTCGACCCAAAGGTTTGAATTTGATGTATTTCATTGCGATAGGGAAAAGATCCTAAAGCAATGCAGTCTTGGATGTAAAATCCTCGACCCAAAAGTTTGAATTTGATGTACTTCATTGTGATAGGGAAAGGATCCTAAAGCAATGCAGTCTTGGACGTAAAATCCTCGACCCAAAAGTTTGAATTTGATGTATTTCATTGCGATAGGGAAAGAATCCTAAAGCAATGTAGTCTTGGATGTAAAATCCTCGACCCAAAAGTTTGAATTTGATGTACTTCATTGCGATAGGGAAAGGATCCTAAAGCAATGCAGTCTTGGATGTAAAATCCTCGACCCAAAAGTTTGAATTTGATGTACTTCATTGCGATAGGGAAAGGATCCTAAAGCAATGCAGTCTTGGATGTAAAATCCTCGACCCAAAAGATTGAATTTGAGATTTGATTTAGATTTGATTTGGAATTTGATTGAAATTTGATTTGGGATCTGGAAAGATCGAATTCGAAATTTGGAAGGATGAGTTTGAACTGGATTGAAATTTGATTTAAGATTTGATTTGAAATTTGGAAGATCAAATTTGAAATTTGATCGAGATTGGATTTGAAATTTGATTGAGATTGGATTTGAAATTTGATTGAGAATTTGATTTGAGATTTGATTTAACACTTATGTTGATTTTGTTCATCTTCTAATGATTCAAATTTTATTTTATCGTTTATTTAATGTTCATGTAAATTTGGTGTTCGTCATTTTTAAGATTTTTTTTTTAGGAAAGTTTTCTCTTATTCTTTTTTTTTATTTCTTTTCTGTTCTTTGTTCGAAGTTCATTTAACTTTAATGGCGTTTCCCAGTCAATTTGCACAAAAGAGGTGAAGGCCAAAAATGTGACATGGTCACTTTCATTCCAATCATGTCGAAGATACATCATACAACTCGATCTGGAATATATCTCATACAATCCATGTAGACTCAAAACGGACTATGTATGATCTTCGTCGATCCATCAAAAAGAGCATCTATCAAAAATCCATGTCTGAATAGTGGGGTACATGGTCAATAACATCACCTTGCAAGCCATCCTTGGCAAGGATGCCGTATAGATGTACATTGTAGGTGTGATATTTTCCATGTAACTCACGAGCTCGTAAGGCCGGAGGCTCTCTAGCTCCGGTCCAGTCGGAAATGGTAAGGTGTCTTCCCGTCGTCCATCCTTCGAAAGTAACCGAGATCCGCTTCACCGGTACTCCCGGTATGCAATGCTTAGCGATATCTCGCTCCGTTGCCCTTCGGTATCATGACGGAACCTACCGGTAAAGGTATCTTCACCGGCCCTTGGAACTCACTCGGGCCTGCTATCCGGAGGTCGGATCCGAACATGATGTTACATTCGTTCGGGAAAGAGACTGTGCGAAAGGTCCGACAAAGTCGTGGTGATCTATGTGTGGGGGTAAGCAGTCACCCTGCTTGTAGATGTTAATAATGCAGCTATTGGGTATGCAATCTGTCTGGCGTACCCTCCATGTTATCAATCTCTTTACCATTCTCTTGATGACTAATGGCATCGGATCCACTTGCCCATGACGGAGTATTCCGGTGGGTTTCCCTTCCTGTCTTCCATGAAAGTTGTAGCAGCATCCGCATTGTATTGTGATTCTTCCCTTCCATGGAATCCATCTCCGGGGTTCTGAGTATGTGTTTTCCCTCAGGCGGCCTGCTCGGCCCATTCTTTTCAAATCCCGGATGCAATCCACGATTTGCTGTTGTTCATACTCTGAAAATACGTCTGTATGTAGCTCGAGGCCCTCTAGTATATTGATTCTTCTACCTTTAATTCTCTTGAAGTATTCAAAGGTTTTCTTTTCAACATTCTGCATTCTCTCCAGCTCGTATTCCGGAATGATCTGCAGATGGCGAGGCCACAGTGACATATTGTGGGATATACGGTTCAATCCCTTCACGTTCTCTCGCATACCTCGGCTCCTCGGGGATGATGCCTGTCGGGACATCCCCGGGGTTGCTTCGCAACAAGGTCATGCATCACCTGGTGGTTCTATCCGGTGGCGTGGTAGCCTTCTTTCTTCGATCTTCCGTAGATTTCCCTGGTCCTTTACGTTATCCTAGGAGCTGGACTCCTTTCTTCGGGTTCCCGGTGAACCGGTGTCCTTGAAGTGTATGTACCGGCATTAGCAATCGTCTCGTCGCGCCGGTCCGCGGCTAGTTTTGTTAACATCTTACGGATACGGCGATTCTTATTTCTTCGTTGCGTTGCCGTGAGAGTAGCTCTCCGAACTTCTTGAATCTCCGTGGGCGCGGCGCCGACAAGCTCGCCCTCTCGCCGTAGCGACTACGGACTTCATTTTCTTATCTTCTTCGGTGCTTGCCTTTCTTTTCTTCGTCTTCGGATTGGTGGCTTGGGCCACCCACTTTCATCACCTGTCCGCCCGGGCAGCTTCTTCTCGGTCAACGGGACCCGGTCACTTTCCTCGTATTGTAGGCTCCGCCGGTGCGAAATCCGAGTCAATCTCGATTATCGCTCCATCTTTCACCCTCTTTTCATCGAGTGCAAGGCTTACGCCATTCTTAAAGTTCGGGACCAACCGCCCGTTCGACATTTCCCCGCGAGAAGAAAAGGAAAAGGATCGAGGGGTCGTACTAAGAACAAGAACATTAAGAAAATGTTTATTAAAGACACATTTTTTATATATATTTTTTTATATTTTCGAATTTAACAGGAATGAAGTAGGATAAGATCAGGGAAGAGATTTTGATTTGGAAAAGAAAACAAGGAAAACTTTATTATCATGATTTTATTTATTTTAGCACATTTTATTATTTTTTGGGTTCGGACCCAATCATAAGTAATTACTTCACCCGTGTTTCTTAGGGATGAAGAATTCATTCCTTCGAAACATCAGGTAGCGTAATACTTTTTCAAGTATCGTCCGTTGATCGGAAGCATATGTCGTTCTCCCTAGCAATTCACTAGCTGGTAGAAACCTCCTGAGTATACTACTTCAATCACAAACGGTCCTTCCCAAGTGGGTTCAAATTTTCCTCCTATCTTGTGATGTGCAAGAATAGGTCTCTTGAGAACGAGAACTAAGTCACCAACTTTGAAGGTTCTTGGGCGTACCAGTTTGTCATGGGCTTGAACCATCTTAGCTTGGTATAGTTCTAAATTTTGTTGCGCTGCAAGTCTTTTCCCTTCCAGGCTTTCTCTAGTCGTAACTTGGCGTTCTCTACTGTCGTGATCTTGTTTGCAACTGCAATTCTGAGTGAAGGAAGCTGAACCTCTAAAGGTAACACTGTCTCAAACCCATACACCAGAGCGTAAGGTGTAGCTTGAGTAGGAGTTCTGAAGGTTGTCCGGTAGGCCCATAAGGCTTCTAACAACTTCTTGTGCCAATTTCTCTTATTATCGTCCAAAGTTTTCTTTAAGATTTGAACGAGAGTTTTATTAAAAGCTTCAGCGAGGCCGTTTGCTCTTGGGTAGTAAATTGTTGAATACCGCCAGTCGATTCCGTGTCTCCTGACAAAATTGTTGATTTGTATGCTTCTGAATGCTGACCCATTATCTAAGATGATCCTGCGCGGCACTCCGAAACGGTAGACAACTTGGTTCTTGAAAAGCCGTAGCACGTGGTGTGCTTTCACTTCTCTAAGTGGAACTCGCCTCTGCCCACT
Organism: Papilionanthe hookeriana x Papilionanthe teres; assembly: GCA_022702705.1. Taxonomy (NCBI): domain Eukaryota; kingdom Viridiplantae; phylum Streptophyta; class Magnoliopsida; order Asparagales; family Orchidaceae; genus Papilionanthe; species Papilionanthe hookeriana x Papilionanthe teres. Next base: position 95,767,335 of record CM040430.1, on the reverse strand, counting down.
TGGAAAAGTAATCCGTAGCCGCAAGAATGAAGCGATGTCCTTTTGAAGATGGTGGTTCTATCGGACCCACTATATCTGTGCCCCAACATTCAAATGACCACGACGCAATTGTCAGATGTAGCACATTTGGAGGTTGGTGTAGAACCACTCCGTGCACTTGGCATTGGTGACAGCTCTTGGCGATTTTCATGCGGTCGGTCATCATCGAGGGCCAGTAGTACCCTAGTCTTTTAATTTTCATTTTCATCTTCGGACCCGACTGGTGAGTGCCACAGAGTCCTGAATGCACCTCTTTAATAATTTCACGGGCCTCGGACCCGCTTAGGCACCTTAGCCACATTTGATCAAAAGACCTTCTGTACAATGTGTTGTTTATTAATGCGTAAGACAAAGTTCTTTTCTTGATCTGATGGGCTAGTGACCTATCGTCTGGTAGCTTTCCTGTTTGCAGGTAGTCTATCAATGGTTGTCGCCAATCTTCTGTGTTTTTCATCACTGCTTCGTAGCTGATCCTTTTTCTTTTTCCGATTTGTGTATTGTGTCTATGTCTAGCTGTGATAGGACCCGACGTCCGTGAACCGACACTTCTATCGATTCATCTTGCAAACGAGCAAATTCTTTTGCGAGACGGGCTAAAGCATCTGCTAAAGTATTTTCTTTTACGGGAATTTTGTAGATCGTCACATTTGGAATCTGTTCCAACAATTTGTATGGCATACTTGGAAGTATTGTTCGAGTCTTGGCTTTAAAATTCGTCATTGTCCGGCGATTTGTTGAATGATTAACTCGTGAATCCCCGTAGATGTTGATGTCTCGTTATCCCCATTTGAATGGTTAATTCCGGTCCCGTTATGAGGGCTTCGTATTCGCTTCATTGTTTGTACACGGTTCGTCAAGTGGTAGGAGTATCTTAACATCCCCCGCTCCGGTGTTATAAAGATTAATCCGATTCCGCCTTACAGGCACTATCACTTGCGATTCTTCGTCTTTGTGCGCTGAAGATGCTCCGTCGAAATATAATTCCCAATGTCGATCATCAAGGTCTTCTAGATTCATTATTTGTTCATCTGGCAGATCGTCATTGAGAGGAGATTCGGTCGGCAAAGGGTGTGCTGCGAGGAAGTCTGCTAAGACTTGTCCCTTTATGGCACGAAGAGGCACGAAAGTTATATCGAATTGCAATAATATCATTGACCATCTGGCAAGTCCGCTCGGAAAGTGTTGGACGAGTCATCAAGTATTGCTATGGATTAAATTTCGAGATCGGGTTGACCTTATGAGAAAGCATGTAGTGCCCGAGCTTTTGAGCGGCGAAGATCGGGGCCAAACAATGCTTTTCAATTGCGGGATACCTTACTTCCGTCGGAAGTAAACGACGGCTTAAGTAGTAAAGAGCATTTTCTTTACCCTCATCATTGACACATGCTAACGAGGCTCGAGAGAGTCGTCTAAAGCCGTGGTGTAAAGTATCGACGGTCTACACGAGGCTCGGGACTCGCTAAGACGGGAGGTGTCATTAAATATTGTTTAATGTCCTCGAAGGCCTTCGGCATTTCTCTTCCCAAATAAATTTGGCGTCCTTTTAACCGGTGCCGAGAAAGGTCGACACCTACTCGACAAGTTTGAGATAAACTCGTCGAAGATATGCCAACTTCCCTTGAAAAGATCGTAGTTGTTTTAAGGTTTTGGGAGGCGGCATTTCTAAGATATCTTTAATCTTTTTCGGGTCGATTTCAATTCCACGATGTCGGACAACGAATCCTAAGAATTTCCCGGAGGTGACACCGAATGCGCATTTTAAGGGATTCATCTTAAGGTTAAATTGTCTTAATCGTTCGAAAACAATTCTCAAATCATACAGGTGGTTTTCCTTTACTTTGCTTTTGATGACCACATCTTCCACGTAGCATTCGACTTGATTGTGGATGAGATCATAAAAAATTCTTGTCATTGCTCTCTGGTACGTTGCTCCTGCATTCTTCAGCCCGAATGGCATCACTGTGTAGCAAAATACTCCGATCGGCGTTCTGAATGCTGTAAGCTTTTCATCTTCTGGAGCCATTTTTATCTGGTTGTATCCTGAAGATCCATCCATGAATGAGAATATCTCATGTGTCGAAGCAATGTCGATCATCAGTTCCGGGATCGGTAGAGGGAATTCATCCTTTGGACATGCCTTGTTTAAATCTCTGAAGTCCACACGGATTCGACACGACCATTCTTCTTTCTGACTGGCACCACATTGGCTAACCAAGTCTGGTATTGTTCTTCACGGATAAATCTGGCGTCTATTAGCTTTTTAACTTCGGCTACGACTTGTTGTTCGATTTCTAGACACATTCTTCTGGGACCTTGTCTGAATGGGACAGAAGTAGGATCCACTCCTAGCTTATGGACTGCAACCTCTGGAGCTAATCCTGGCATCTCTTCATAGTTCCAAGCAAAACAGTCTTTAAATTCCATTAATAATTTGATTATTTCTTCGGAGTCTTCTTTATTGAGTAAGGAGCTAACAAAGGTAGGTCTAGGCTCTTCGCTAGTACCTAAGTTAACTTCCGTTAACTCATCTATTGTAGATTTGATTTCTTCTTCGAATTCTGGTGGAGCGTCTCCAATTTGTAAATCTTCGAGTTCATCTGTAGTTTCCATGCAGTTTTCATTGGACTCGCAAGTGACAACCAAGCAAAATTCAGTATCGTCAACTGACCCTACTGTGCTGAATCCGAGACCATGCTTTAAATTGGGTGGATGACCGGAATTATTCCATAATTTTTCAAAATTTTGTGATTGGCCTTTTGTCCATTGTCGAGGTAAGAAACCACGTTGAATTAAATTTTGAACACAGGGAGAGTACCACTCAAAAGGTAATTCCATTAATTCGATGAAGTGACATCTTCGAATTGTACATTATTTTCAGTTTTGGAGGAAGAAGCACCACGGTAGAACTTGATTGGCCTTGCACCGTCGTTACGTACCTCTTTGACCACCATACCCTCGATCTTGTTAGAATTGATCGGGGTTAGGGTCATAGTATGTACGTAGTGGTTAATCTTCTCGTACATTGATTTGTATTCTTCGTTCTTCTCATCTTCGAGAGAGATCTTGAATTGCGGCTTCTTCTGACTTATTATCGCTGCTTCTTGCTTGATTTCTTTTTCTTCTTCGAACTATCTTCCCAATCAACATTGATGATCGGTTTCCTCCGTCCAACTCGTCCTAGCGTCTCTACCACGGCCTCGTCCCCGGCCTTGACCTCGGATGCGAGTTATGGAGAAACCTTCACCATCTCGCCGGAAGGGAGTGGTGAGTGACTGTTGGACTAGAACTTCAGGTTCTTCGTTGTCCCGAACTTTCTTCGCTTCATTCGTTATGGTATCTCTGGAGAAAATTGTTTTCTTTGGAGGTACATAATAAGCTGCATCTTCATGGATTTCAATCTCATGTACGGAGAATGGTTGTAAGTCACCTTTGATGCACTGTTCCCCTCCATCGTAGTATTTGATGCACTGATGTAGAGATGATGGTACCATCCTGTTTTCATGTATCCACGGTCGGCCCAGCAGAGCGTTGAACGATGTTTCTGAATCAATCATGTGAAATTTTGTGGTTGTCTTTGCTAAGTCACCGGTCTTCATCAGTAGCGTTATTGACCCGAGGGCTCTTTCTCCTTTCTGGTTGAATCCTCTTAATAACATTTTGTCGGCCTCGAGCTCACGAGCATCAATTTCTAAGTATGCTAGTGTTCGAAGACTCATTATATTGATTGATGCTCCTGGATCCACCAATACTCTGGAGAGTGTAAATTTTCCGATTGTAACTGAAATGTACAACGGTCGGTTGTGATCTGCTGTCCCAAGTAGTAGGTCATTGTCCGTGAAGGTAACACCTCGCTGTTCCTTTAACGAGCAAACCTCATCTAAGGAATCTCCGGCCATTTGAGCTAAGCAAATTTCTGGATCAAGTAAGGCCTTGATCAGAGCTTCTCTCATCTCCTTTGATAAGATGAGAGCATCGTAAATGCTCAGTTTGGCCGGTAGTTTCCTAAGATGGGCTAGCACGTTGTAGTCCACTTTATTTTCATGCGTCTCGGCTTCTTCTCGAATGGGTATTTCTTCTGCTGGGGTTGGTTCTTCTTGAACAACCACCTGCTTTCCTTTGTCTTTTGGACCCATTCTCGGAGGTAGAACTCTTCCACTTCTTAAGTTGACTTCGTAATTTCTTCGAATCTAGTGTTGAGCTTGTCGGTGTCTCCTTCCGAATCGGAATGACGAGCTCTTCCGGATTATCCTCGGAATCCGAAGGCTCTAACTCTATCGTGATCGGAGCTCCTCGAAACTCGCAGATAGATTTGTTGCTTGTTGAACTCTCGTAGCCTCCTTTATGGATGCCTTCTTCGTTATTTTGCTCGTCGAGATCGTGTATGATTTGAGAATTGTCGTTGATGTCGAAATCGATATCCGGATTGTCGCTAGTTACGTAATCATTAGAAACGATCAAAACGTAGCCAACGCCATCACCCTTATCATTATATGATCCCACCGAAGTGAGCGAGATAATCATACAAAATCGAGAGGTTCGAGGGATTTCTCCCCGAATCGGAAACAACTATCCTAGGATAGCGGCCCTAGTCTAGCCTTAGGAGTCTCGGTCCTCTCTTCTTCGTCGATTTTCTTCTTCTCTTCAATCGTCTCCTGTTGAGGTGGTTCTTCTATCGCAAGTGATAGTACCGGCTTAACGGGTCTCGAACTACGAATTGAGGCTCGCACCGAGGCGGTTTGGATGCTGTCTAAAATCTTTTTCGAAGACCTCGTCCGAGCGGTAGTCCATCCATCGTCGGTCGTGTAGGGATCTATCGGAATGATGGGATCGGTTGAGATAACATTGACGGAACCTCCTTTACGGGGTTCCTTCATGTACTCCTTCGGGATCGTTATATTCCCTTTCCGAAGGTTGTCGTTGAGCCAACTTTTGAAGGTAATGCAATCTTCTATCTTGTGCCCAGAGCATCCGGTGGTAGGGGCGAAAGTTGGGATCACCTTTCTTGTTGACTTCCTCCGGTCTTTTAGGCTCGGCGATTGGAAATCCGGAGTCTTCATTAGACTACGAAACATTTTCGGCATCGCTTCATTCTTGAACGGATATTCTCCGCTCGAAGCTCCCTTAATGTTCGTTGCGGACGAGGCGGTTGTTCATACTGTGGAGATGATCGATAGCTGGGCAGGGTTCTTGGTAGTCTGTTGTGGTTCGTTGCGGCCGTTACGAGTGGTATTTGCATCAGTTTCTTGCCCTTGTCGACTGCTGCAACGATCCCGGATTTCTTTTCAAAAGTCTTCACAGGCTTTTGCTTGTCCGTCTTGTCGGTGAAACTTAATTGCTTCGCCTCTTCTTGCAAGCTTCCGGCCTTGCTTAACAACTTCTCGAAAGTCTTAATAGTGAATCCTTTGAGGAGAAGTGCTATCGGGCCGTGAATGCTTTTAAGTAAGATGCCGACTGCATGTTGTTCTTGTAGTTGTGGTTCACACTTCATGCTTAAGTTCCTCCATCAAAGTATGTAATCCACCAAAGTTTTGTTCGGCCTTTTCTTCTCTACCACTAAATCACCTATAGTGATGTGGTGTTGAGCTCCGGCGAATCGCTTGATGAAGAGGTTCTCTAGTTCTGAGAACGTCTTCACCGAACCATTTGGTAGTCCGCATACCGGTCGAAGGCGATTCTCGACGGATCGCCGACGAACCGTCGGAAGAGTAATGCATCGCTCCCGCCGGAATTGCAACAAGCGGCACGAAAGTGTGCAACATGCTGTCGGGGGTTCCCGGTTCCGTCGAAGGTCTTGAACAGAGGTGGTACGAAGCCTTTCGGGTATTGGATAGCGTCGAATTCTTCTGGGTAAGGTCTACCCGTCCGAATGGATGTCCCTCTCTTCGATTGTGCTAAGGCTTCTCGAACCTGCTGTTCCACCAAGTTCTTGATATCCTTTTCAGGGATCATACTTTGTGTTGTATCCTTTTTCAGCTGATCATCCCCATTGACGGATGTAATCTCCTTTCCTCCGTCTACAATGTGAATGACCTCTCGAGGGTGTTTCTCTTTGTGGTTGCACTTGACTGCGGAGAGTGGCCGGAGCTACTGACCATCTCCTCCATCCTTTTCGCCATTTGAGCGATCGTGTCGTCTTTCTCCCGAAGCTGCCTTCTCATCGGTTCCGGCTCCTCTCTTCTGCGCGGCTGCAGGAGCACCTTGCGAAGCTGATGAAGCTCGTGTTTCGACCATGTTGATTTCTGCATATTCATCGTCCATGAATTCCGATGAATCAATCTTGTCTACGAACTTTTCTTCTCTTTCTTATGCCAATCGTCGGATATCGGTTCTCAAATTTTCCATGGCATCTTCTAGCGGGGCTTTTCGTGTGTCCTCGCGGTTGTCATGCGATAGGCTGCCGGGTCCCCTTTTCACGAGTCCCCTTTATCGCGAGTAGCACTTTCTTCGGATTCGAGTCTCCTGGCGAGACTTTCTTTCTTGAGGCTGTTGTTTCGATCTCAGTCGCCCGGTAGTGGGATGCCATACCATCCTTCTAGCAGCAGAAGGTCTAGGACCAGATGGTCTGTCGGCCAAATGCTGGAAGGTGGTATCCTCCCTAATCTGTAATCCTAAGACGACGACAGGCGGACTAGCCTTCATTCTTGTACTTAGCTTTTCTGTCATAACGGCGGGTTCTACTCGGGGCCCAAGACGGGATTTGACTGGCACCCGCCCTATCCTTCGTAGAATCTCCGATACGGGGCAGTTTTCCTTCTTTGCTAACTTTTCTACCAAAGTTTGCAGTATAGCAAACGGCGTAGTTCTAGTCCTTTTCTTGAGGCTATCGTTGTAGTATGTGGGCTGAGGCAATGCGGCAGCAATCTTGCGAACATTTTCCTCGTCCTCTGCGGCGGAGAGGGGATGGAACCTGCTTCCTCCCAAAAGTGGTATGTATTCGAGCGGCGGTGTATATTTTGGCGGCGGTGTATATTCGAGCGGTTACGGGATTTCCTCCAGGAAAGCAATTTCGGCGGCTACGGCTTCTCCGGCGATCCTTCTACTTCGTTTCTTCTTTGGGTCCTTGTCGGTGATGGAATCTTTGAGCTGGACCCGATTTCGAAAACGAAGGTCTCACGAGAAGATCCGTACCCTCCACGGTAACGGAGTTTATCATAATTACGGATTTCTTTCCCCTTTAATTTGGCGAAGTCGGGGTAGGTGCGAAACAACTAGACCAGGTGGGGGTAGTAAGAACGGTCCTCCTGCGGACGGCAGTACTCCTCTCGATCGGGATCCTTTACGGGGAGGAAACTCTTGGGTCGACCTAAGGTTGAACTCGACGGCGGCTTCTCGGCTTCGGATACCTTGTTCGTCGAGCAAAGAGGAGACGTCGGTGATCTTGACATTCGTGTTTTCAAATCCTTGTCCAAATCGGATGATCCCATTGTCGGGCGGCTCATCCTTATAGACGGTGAAGTCCGATCCGTTGGTGAAGGAGAAAATCGGCTTTGGGGCTTCCATTTCGCGGGGTAGATTCTGGTTGTCGGTCCGAGTTATGCTCCTTTTCTTTAGGACGAAAAGAAAGGAATTGAAAAGAGTCCGAACACATTCTTGTTCATGTATTTATAAGAAGGAATCATTTGTTAAAAGAATCATTTATTAGAGGGTTCGTTTATTTAGAACGGAATGTTCAAAGGTGTAGAGAAGGTAAGGAATCCGATTCGAGTTGGAAAGGAAAAGAAAGTCTTATGCAAGACTTCTCGACTCGAAGGATCATTCCTAAACTAACACCTATTGAGGTCCACCCCACCTCAAAAATGAGGTAAAAGGATCTCGGAACCTCTCTGTTTATGGGTGTCTAAACAGTGGCTCCTAAATCCGAGAGAATGTTGGCTATACTTGTCCAAGGTAGAAATGAACATAGTATTCCAACGGAAAGAAGGGTAGTTTGACCCATTAAGGACATGGATACACTACCGATTTTTGAAAGCGAGATTATACGATTATAATGGAGAGAGGAATTGTCCCAGGCGGAGTCGTCGAAGTTGTCGGCATATTTTTAGGTTGTGTGTTTTATTTTTAAAAGGGGTCGCCTAACAGAAGTTGTCGGCGAATTTTTAATTTAATTTAAATAAATAATTTTGAAAAGTAGTATTTGATTTTGAAAATAATTTTAAATTTGAAGGTTTTAAGATATGAGATTAAACCGATCCCACATCCCAAATAGTTTATATAAACGAGCACCACACCACAAACTGTGTATCTATCCCTAAGGATAGACACACTGCTTAATGGTGGGGCTCGATTAAATAAACTAGAAGATTTGTGACATCCGTTTGGTCTGCGAACCAATTTTATAAGCCGACAAATTCCCCTGTTTAATATGAAAGCATTAAACAGGGTTTATATTACCTGGGTTCTTTTAAAATTCCCTATAAGGGCAAGCCCCTATAGTTAATTACATCTTAAGTGATGAGAATCACCTAAGAAAACTCTCGATAATAATCAATAATTCCGCTTTCAAGGATTTCAAAGTTTAAGTTTTCGAGGATTGAATTTTGGAATTTCAATAGGGAATGAATCAAATTTGGAACATTTTGTTTTGGGAATCCTAAGGAAGAAAAGTAGGAGAAATCACAGATTCGAAGCGAACTTCGGTAATTTCCCGACTATCCTATTGTTTGGCTTGAGTTTAGGAAAGTCCTAATATTTATTTAAATGTTTTGATCTTGCCAATTTTAATTAATTAGGGCTTATATTTGTATGATGAAATCAAACAAATAGCCTCGAAGATGTGAGGGTTTATTGTCATACCGGATGACTACCTCGGAATCCTAAGACCGGTTAGGGCTTAATTTGCAATGCAAGTGCCTAACAAAGAGTTAAGGATTTATGTTGCACTAGGCAAACTACCTCGAAGTCCTATGGCTTTGTTATTTAGTTCTAGGAAAGTTTTGTTGAAGTAGACTCAGGTTTTGCTGATGACGATGGTCGTCTTGCCCACCATGCTCCGAGCTCCTTGTTGTTGCGAGAGGTTCAATTTTAGAAGTCATAAATCGGGGATGAGAAAAGTGTTTTGGTTTAGATAAAATCTTAATTTCCAAGTGTTTTCAATATTTTAATTAAAACAAATCTTAAAGTTGATTATAACGACACGGTTAAGATCCCACGGTTCCATCATTCCGGCATCATTATTTTTATCGGATTCACTTAGTCCGGATGAAATTGCTAAACTCAACTAAATGAGTTCCACACTTTCATTTAGACCAGTGGGAAATCCCGTTAGCAACGCGTAGGTTACATCATCCGAGGTATTCCCGATCATCCAACGAGGACATTTTAATTTAGTTGTAATTGTAGTTTTGTGTTCTGTTTGTGATTAAGTTTTGAGTTGTTTTATATTTTGAAATGTTGTGGCGGTGAATTTTATCTTGCAATGATTTTTAACTTAGTTTTGGTTTCAGTTTTAGGGGCTATCCTAAAGGTGTGGGTTTTCATGCAACGAGTTGTTTATCATGCAAGAAAAGTAAGTGTGATGCGATTAATGAAATTGCAATAATGTAAATTGCAAGAAAGTAAATTGCAATAAAATAAAAGCGTACCTGGAGGGTCTTCCCGTCATCCCAAGCTACACTTAAAACACAATTAGAATATTTAAGCAAGTTCCTAGGTAAAGCTAAGGGAAGGGTTATGGTTTTCTACCAAATTCCTAATCCTATAGCTAGTCATTTCCTATGACGTCTAGGTTCCTTGTGTTTTGGTTTGAAGACAATTTTCTTCATCGAAGAACAATTGAGTTCAATTGTTCTTATAAACATCCTATCATATTGAGAAAGTGTTTAAGAAGAATCTTAAACATCTTTTCAATATTGCTAGAATTGTTTTAAGTCCAAATGAATTTAATTATACAAATGAATTAATCATCCGAGGTTTAGTTAAGTTTTGTTATTATCTTACTCAGTGAACTAGGATGTTTGAATGTCCTATAAGTGAAGTAACATTTCATTTAATATTCTGTTTAGGAGTTATGATAACTAAAGCTCTTGAAGGTAAATTGGTGTTCAAATGGTTTGTGATTTAGTTTAATTTCCATTAATGGGTTTAAATTTGGAATAGTGTTCAAGTTATTTTAGATTTATTTTGAATTATTTATGTCTTTGGTGATGTTATATTTAATTCAACTTAATTTAATTTAATTTAATTTAATCTTTAATTTAATTTAATTCAATTAAATTCAATTTAGTTTGATTTGATGTTAAATTAAATTAATTTGATTTGATTTAATTTAATTTAATTTAATTTAATTTAATTTAATTTAATTTAATTTGTTCATTTAATTTAATTTTAATTTGTTTATTTAATTTAATTTAATTTAATTTAATTTTATTTATTTAATTTAATTTGTTTATTTAATTTAATTTAATTTAATTTAATTTAATTTATTTAATTTAATTTGTTTATTTAATTTAATTTAATTTAATTTAATTTAATTTATTTAATTTAATTTGTTTATTTAATTTAATTTAATTTAATTTAATTTAATTCAACTTTTAATTTTAATTTAATTTAATTTAATTTAATCCAATTTAATTTACTTAATTTAATTTAATTTTTAATTTAATTTTATTTTTAATTTTAATTGAAATTTTAAAAAGAGTTTAATAATTTAATTTTAGTTTAATGACTAAGTTTTTTTAATGTTTTGAATTTGAGTTATCATTTTAATTAAGAATTGAATATTAATGAGATAATTAATTTAGGGATTTTTAAATTAAAGAATAAATCTCTTCCTAATAATATCCCTATTTTAATAACTCCAATTTTATTATTCTTCCAAATTCAATCAATTATTTAATTAAGGTTTAATTATTTTAAATTGTTTAATGGATTTCTACCCTTTAATTATTTAAATTTCAATCATCCAAATCAGATGAGGATCAAATATTTTACTTATTAATTTTTTATTAAACCTAAAGTTTTAATTAAGGATTAAAATTTTAATTACCATTTTACCCTTTAAGCTTAATAATTTCATAACTCACTAAATTGAACTCAAATGAACTTGAAGTTTTTATGTGACTTCACTCATATGTCAATAAAGACATGAGAGGAGAAAATGTGATTTTTCTGTATTTAATTTATTTATATAATTATTTTTGGTAGAAAATAGAGATTTCCAAAGAAAATTTAATAACATGACCAAGGGAAAGTTTCTGTCCTTAAGAAAATTAGGGGACATTCCTAATGACCAGAGGACCACCTGGACCAATTTTGGTGATTTTTTGAATTATATTATTTTTATAATAATTATTTTAAGTTTTGGAGTGTTAATTAATTTAAAAATAAAATAAATGTTGAAAAATGAATTTTATATTTTTCAAAAATCTCTCTGATATCAAGGAAATCAGAGAATCAAATTTTACAATTTTCTAATTTTTCTATGATTTATTATAATTATTTTAGTGAAAATGCTAGAAAATACATTTTTTTAATTTTAAAATTACCCTAGAGCTTTAAAATTTAATATCTCACTAAATAGACCTAAGAAAAATATGGGATTTGTTCCTAAGTGATTAAAATTCAAAATGTGACATTTTTATGAATTTTATTATCTTTGTGATTTTTATTATTTTTTAATTATTAAAAATATTAAAATAATATTAAAAATCAACTTTTTTAGAAAATTGAAATTTTAATTTTCTTAAATTTCCCTAACATCAGAGAGGCGCCAAAACCAATTTGGTGAATTTTTGAAAGATATTTTGAAAGTTATGAGTTTTTAAAGTTTAAAATGGCTAAGTGGCTTAATCAACCCAATTAGTAGGGCTAACCAAGTCCAATTGACTTCAAATTTTTATAGTGGGTTCCTCTGATCCTAAAGGTCAGTGGAGAATTGATTTCAAGTCAATTTGATGTATGGTTAGCTCTAATTAATTAGACATCCATTTTGGGTGTTTAAGCCAATTAGGGTTGTTTTAAATGAACTAACTCAAAACCTATTTTTCCTAGGGTCCCCAGTCATAAGGAACATCACCAAATTTTCCTAGAATTTATTTCACAACATGCTATTTATTGGAATTAAAATACTCAAAACAGTAACATGAATTTGAAAAATCAATAACTCTTCATAGGGATGGCCTCTGACTTTGGAAAATTCAGGGAATGTTCCCAAATTTAGAGGCTTCAAAAGCCCTATGGTCTCATGCCATGGTGAATTGTATACATGCATGGAGAATTGAAAATATGCAGAAAGTAAATAAATTATTAAAAATAAAATACTTGATGAAATTAAATAATTTCTTTTCCACATTATTCTCCTCTGTTCACTGAGCAAGAGGGTATTTTTATTTTATTTTTCTGATTTTTCTACACAAAGTTATGAATTTTTGAAGTTTAGGGAATTAAATAAATCAGAAAAAATCCCTAATTTTCTATTTATCCACGTGGCGCCGCGTCAACCTCGGCAGCTCCGAACGCACACGCATCGCGCTCCCATTCGACGCCGCCATCCGAGTCGGCAGCCCGGGCCCCGCGGTTCTCGTACCGTCTCCTGATCCGACGCGATCCTGGCCGTCCGTCCGCGCGTGTATTGAATGGACGGCATCTGTTCATCGTCCCCAAGTGTCCTCACCCGAGAGTCGTCCACACTAAATCCCTAATATCTCACTCGATACTCAATGGATTTTCATGTTCTTATGCTCTATGGATTTGTCTTGAAGAGACGAACACATCCATACGGTGATCATGCATTGAAATTAAAGCATTTGAAATGGAGAATCTCCAGAAGCTCGGGATGAAGAATTAGCTCATACCTTTGCTCAGAGAAGTGTGGCTTCGATCCGAGGGTTGTTGCACCTTCGATTGGATCCCGGCAAGCTCCGGATGAAGTCTCCCGGTCCGGTGAATTGTCTAGGTGGGATTTCGACCACGGCCGATCACAAAGCTTGGAGGGCTGGAGCAAGCTGGGTGGCTCTGGAGATGGGGCTTTGCTTGGTGGACACCTTCCCTTGGTCCGGTGAAGGTGTAGAACCAATCAATTTGGGGATTGGCTCACTTGTGGAGAAGTGTCCCGGTTTTGGGCCTAGATTTCGACTCGAAATCGAGCTCGCGAGAGAAGAAATGGCGGGGGATCTCGGTGGGGATCAAGTGCTCGTGTATGGGGAGGAGTTTGGAACAATTTTGGCGAGTTTCCTTAAGGTTTGTTTCAGCACCTCTCATGGCCGAGAGGGGTGGTGTTTAAATAGGAGAGGGTGGAGGGCCTCCCGGGGAGAGTTAGGGCTTGGGATCGAGCTACTCTTGGCAAGAGAAGAACAGCTCCAATGGCCACCGAGGATGGGGCGGCTCGGCGGTGAGAATTCCAAGTTGGGCTCACATGTGAGCTCTCGGCCATGGTGTTTTCCGGCGACCCAGGCGGCTGGCCGACAGGCATGGGTCACCCTCAGGTCCAGGTGGGTCAGGACTAGAGGTTTGTGCTGTCAATTGGCCATGGACATGTGTAAAGGGTTTTAATCAAAATGGAATGGGAAAGGGCTAGTTTTGGGTTTAAATGGGTCAACCCTTGGTTTTGGGTTAGGTTCACCCTCCAAGGTCAATTTGGGCTGAAGGGAAAGTCACTTGGATCAGCTTGATTAGTGGGGTCAAGTCACAATCCAAGTACAATTAAGTGTAAGCATGGTTTAGTGGAGTCATGGAAGTGTTTAATCACTCTTAAGAGAATATGGAAAGGGCCTCCTCCTCTTGCCATCTTGGGTATGGTGAGGTGGAAAGTAGATTCCATGGCTCTCATGGCTCCCATGTGGCTCATGCATGGCTTCATGGCTCACCTTTGGCTTGGGAAAAGTGAAGTCAATTTCATGGAAATGGATTTAAGGAAAATTTTGGTATTTAGAGGTGATTTGGCATGAGGCTTGATTTGGAATTATTTGATGATGAATTTAGGACTTAGGTAATGGCTTTAATTAAGTGGATGGCAAATGGAGATTTCATGTGGGCTTTAGGGTGGATTTTGGGCTTTTTGAAATGATTTTAGATGGGCTTTTAAGATGGTTTAGGAAAGTGGGCTTTTGAATTTTAAAATGGATTTTGGAATGAAATTTTGTAAAGAGATTGGGCCAAATAATTGTTGGGTTTAGCTCATGGATGTATCATGAGTGACTTGAAGCAAATTGGGGGTGATTTGGGTTTGAATTGGGATGAATTTGGGCTCTTTTGGTGAATGGGCCAATATAGGTCTAAGTGGGCCAAGTTGGGCCAATGTTGGGCTAGGGTTGAAATTGATGCAAAATTAATGTTGAGAAATGTTTATGGGAGTGTTTCAAAGAGGTTTTGTCTTTGGTTGGGCTTTGATTTTGGGGTTTGGGCTCATTTGGGTTAGGTTTGAGTTTAGGTCAAAATTGGGCCTTAATGCTTTGGGTTGAATTTGAGTGGGGTTTAGGTCCAAATTTTGGGCAAATCATGTTAGTGTTTTGCTTGTTGGGATACTAAGGAGGATTTAGAAAAGATTTGGGGTTAATTGGAGTTGAATTGGGTGAGTTTGGGTTAGGTTTGGGTCATGGGTCCAAATTGGGCTTTAAGGCCAAAAGTGAAATTGGATCCAAATGTCAATCAAATTGGACTTGGATTTGGTCTAGATTGGTGTTGGGAATGTTTAATTGAAGTTTAGAATTGAATTGGACCAGAATTTGGGTCAATTGGATAGGTTTGGTTTGACATTGGGTTCACTTTGGGTTAAAATGGATCAAATTGGGGGTTTTGACAAAAGTGGAGTAAATTGACAAAACTGGCCCATGGTGTAGTTGGACAAAATGAAATTGGGAATATTTGGGATTTTCTGGAATTTTCTGGGAATTTCCTGAATTTTTGGATTTTTGGGTCAAGGGGGGTATTTTGGGTATTTGGAGGGTATTGGGAGGTTTTCTTGGAATTTTTGATATTTTTGGGTATGGATGATCAATTTGAGTGATGTGGAAATGTTTGGGATTGATTTTGGGGAATTTTGGGTTATTTGGAAATTTTTGAGAAATTTGGGTAATTTTAAGGGTTTTAGGTAGGCTAAGCGGGTGTAGGGTCCCGGGGGTCAAAAATTGAAAATTTGGAAAATTGAAAATTTGGAAAATTGAAGATTAGGTGAATGTAAGTGAAATGAAATCATTTTGGTTGAGCCATGAAGCCATATCAAGCCCACATGAGCCATGAAGGGACTCATTTGAGGCATCCACTATGTTGTTCCTAACCCTCTTAGCCAAGGGCTTAGGGGTTAAGGACCATCCATGTGAATCACCTACATGAGTCAGGAGGTCAAGTTGGGTATAGGTGTGTTTTTTTAGGAGGTGTGTGAGAGTGTAGTGTATAAATGTAGTGTATGTGTAAGTCAGCCCTTCACCAGACCAGGTCATCCAGGGCAGTCCTAAGGCCAAAGAGTCCTATAGGAACTCATCCTTTAAACTTCCACATTTGATTTCAATCCTCTAGGTGATTAGGGGTCTACAGTCAAGTTTGTGGAGTTTGCAGGGAGTTAAGAAGTGGTTTGAAATTCTAGATGGTGGATCCCAATTCTAGTCCTCTAAGATAGTCAAAGGAAAAGCCTAAGGCTAGATCCTAAGTACTAAAAAGAAGAAGAGAAGACCTCATCAAAAATGCCATTAAGTTTAAAAGATCTGTTAATGTGATATTGAAGATTAAATCTGTTGATAATACATGGTTATTCAACTCTATGGATATTGCTAATGATGTTATTGCTTATTTTTCCAAACTATTCTCTTATCGACTCGTGAACTCTGCTGCTTATTCTCCTAATCTCATAAGATCTGATTTCAGTAATATTAATATGGATTATTTGGTTCAACCTCTTGATGCTAATAAAGTTTTTGAGGCTCTTAAAACAATTGATGGAGGTAAGATAGTTAGGCCAGATGGATTTACAGCTGACTTTTATAAAAAAAATTGGTTGATTATCAAATCTGATGTGGTCTTGGCAATACAAAGTTATTTTCTGGGAAATGATCTCCCTAAGTATTTTGCTTTCAATACTATTGTTTTAATCCCTAAGGAGAAAAGAAAGTCCAACTGGCAGGATTTCAGACCCATTAGCCTATCTTCCACCTTCTCCAAAATCATAAGTAAAGTCTTAGTTGCACGGTTACAGCCTTTATTGGAGAATCTCATTTCTGAAAATCAAGGTGCTTTTATAAAGGGAAGATGCATATGTGACAATGTTCTTTTAGCACGAGAACTGTTAACTGATATTGGTAAATGCTGCAAAGGATCAAATATTGTTTTTAAATTGGATATTGCTAAGGCTTTTGATTCCATCAGTTGGACTTTTATTCTTAATGTTCTTGCGGATAGAGGATTCAGCTCTAACTTCGTAATCTCATTTATAGATGGTTAAACAATAATTATTACGAGTGTGCTTATAAATGGTTTTAGCCATGGATTCTTTAAATCTGGAAGGGGCATTAGACGGGGAGATCCATTGTCACCTTATATTTTCATCCTTGTTTTTGATTATCTTTCAAGAATGTTGAATCATATGCGGTTTACTCATCAAGTACACTCAATGTCAACATAGATCTACTCATTTAGTCGGCCATTTAGCTTTATGCCGATGATGAAATAGTTTTCTCTAATGGAAGTAAACATTCTATTAAATGTCTCATGAAAGTTTTGTCTGATTTTGAAGAAATTTCTGGAATGGTTTTTAACAAAGCTAAATGCCAATTTCTTACAAGTTCTAGAATTACTGCCCAAATGAAAAATTGGATTTCAGATTTCAGTAACTATAGGGAAACTCAATATCCTCTAAAGTATTTGGGTTTCCCTCTAATCAAAGGAAGAAGGAAACTTTCTCACTATGATGATATCATTGCTAAAATATCTTCTCAACTTAATTGTTGGTCCAACTCTTTTCTATCCAATGGTGGAAGATTAACACTTTTAAGGAGTGTGTTAGCTGCATTTCCTCTTTATATAATGCAGATGATAAAAATGAAGAAGAGTACACAGAAAATGCTTTCTATTATGCTTAATAAATTTGTTTGGGAAGGACAACATAAGCAAATGCATTGGACCAATTGGGAGAAGTTATGTAAGCCTCTTGATTGTGGTGGCTTAGGTTTTAAAAGCTTTCAACATCTCAGCTTTACATTCTACTGCAAGCAATGTATTAACTTCAGAGCACAAAAGTCATTGTGGGAAAGATTTATGCATGCTAAATATTGTCTTAACAATCATCCTTCTCAAGTCGACCTTAAACCTCGGAGATTCTAAAAGCTGGAAGGAGCTACTTAAAGTTAGATTCCATGCTGAAAAGATGTTCACATGGGAAATAGGTAATGGTCAAATTAGCTTCGGTTTGATAATTGGTCGTTTAATGAGTCCTTTCAAGCACATTTTAATCCAAATTTTCCTATTCGACACATTCTTGATCGTTGGAATGATGGTGTTTGGAATTTGCATAAATTTCAAGAATATGTCCCTGCAGATTTTCATAATATGATTTTAAATACTCATTTTCATATTGGAAAAAAAGATAGACTGATCATCAAAAAGCCTCATAATTATAGTTTATCTAAATTTATTTATCAAACCTGTTTTAATTGGCAAAAAAACGATCGGGGTGCTAAACTTTGGAATAAATACATCACACCTTCTATGTCCTTTTTCTGTTGGAAATTGTTTAAAGAGATGCTGCCAACAGATGATATTCTTAAACTTAAAGGACTTAGAGGTCCATCCAGGTGTCATTTGTGTCATTGTGATGAAAAGACCATTGGGCATATCTTTTTACATTGCGAGTGGGCACAAGAGGTATGGAAAGGTGTGTTAGTCGTTATGGGATTGCAAACTCGGTTATCTCCTTGGAGTTCTATTAAGGCTTGCTTGGGCAAATTGGAAAACTTCTCCTTATTATTTCATCCCTTTTGTGATTTTTTGGTTTTTATGGCTAGCCAGGAATGATTTAATTTTCAATAATAAGGTGTTCTCTTTTGATCTTGTCATCAGAAATTGTATTACTTTTCTTAGTAAGATTCAAAATTTTGTTCTTTCTTCAACTCAAGGCATCAAAAACAAAGTTATGCTTGTTATATGGAGACCACCTAAGAATCCATGGCTTAAAATTAATATTGATGGGAGCTTCAGAACTTCTTCAGCTGGTATTGGAGGTCTATGCCGAAATTATAAAGGACATTGTATATGGTTTTTCTCGGACTCTATTATCGCATTTAATGCTTTGGAAGCTGAAGCAATTGCTTGCTTTTTAGGGTTTAAAAATTGCTATTATGCAACATCATCATTTTGTTCACTTGGAAATGGATTCTCTGTATTTATTGCAAATCATATTGTCTCAAGTTGATGTGCCTTGGTTTCTTCAGATTTGGCTGAACAAAATTAACCTTCTCTCTTCATCTATCACAATTCTATGGAGCCATACTTATAGGGAGGGAAATCAACCTGCTAATTGGCTAGCAACCAAGGCTTCTTCTTCTCATGATGTTATTTATAGTGCCAATTACTCTTCCTTTCCTTTATTTAGTTCTCTTTTGCATGGGGATTTAATTGCAATCCCACATGTTAGATGTAAGACAGTTTCTTAAATAATATTTTTGGTTTTTTTGGTAATATATATATATATATATATATATATATAATTTAGAAAGTAGCATTTAATTTTTGAAAATAGTTTTAAGTTTGAAAATTTATAAGATATGAAATAAAACCAATCTCACATCCAAAATAGTTTATATAAATGAGCACCACACCACAAACCGCGTATCTATCCCAAAGAATAGGCATGTTGCTTGATGATGGGGCTCAATTAAATAAACTAGAAGATTTATAACATCCATTTGGTCTGCGAACCAATTTTATAAGCAGACAAGTTCCCCTGCTTAATATAAATGAATTAAGCAGGGTTTATATTACCTAGGTTCTTAAAGTTCCTTATAAGGGCAAGCCCCTTATAGTTAATTACATCTTAAATGACAAGAATCATTTAAGAAAACTCTCGATAATGATCAGTGGTTTTGCTCTCAAGAATTTCAAAGTTTAAAGTTTCAAAGGATAGTACTTTGGAGATTTCAATAGGGAATAGCTCAAGTTTGGAATAGTTTATTTTTAGGAATCAAAGGAAGAGAAGTAGGGGATGTCACGGACCCGAAGTGAACTTTGGTGACTTCCCAACTATCCTATTGTTTGGCTTCAATTTGAAAGTTTATTTAATGTTTCAATCCTGCTAATTTTAGTTAATTGGGACTTATATTTGTATGACATGATCACACAAATAGCCTCGAAGATGTGAGGGTTTATGTCTTACCAAACGACTACCTCAGAGTCCTAAGACCGGTTAGGGATTAATTTACATAGAATAATTATACAAATGCCTAATGAAAATTTAAGGATTTATGTTGCATTAGGCAAACTACCTTGAAATCCTATGTCTTTGTTATTTAATTCTAAGAAAGGTTTTGCTGAAGTAGATCCAAGTTTTGCTGATGAAGATGGTCGTGCTGCCCACTATGCTCCAAGCTCCTTATTGTTGCAAAGGTTTGGTTTTAGAAGGTGACAATCAAGAGATGAGATAAGTGTTTTGGTTTAGAAAAGTCTTAAGGTTCAGATTTCTTAATGTTTTAATTAAAACAAATCTTAAAGTTGATTAAGCAGGACCGATTAAGATCCCACGGTTTCGTCATCCCGACACCTCTATTTTCATCGGATTCACTTAGTCCAAATGAATTTGCTAAACTCAACTGAATAAGTTCCACACTTTCATTTAGATCGTGGGAAATCTCGTTAGTGGGTTACATCATCCGAGGGATTCCCGATCATCCAACGAGACGTTTTAATTTAGTTGCAGTTGTAGTTTTGTTGTTCTGTTTGTGATTAAATATTGAGTTGTTTTATATTTTTGAATATTGTGGCGGTGAATTTTTATCTTGTTGTGATTTTTAGTTTAGTTTTTTGTTTCAGTTTTGTGGCTATCCTAAAGGTTTCAGTTTTCATGCAGGGTGACATTCTTGTTTAACACGCAAAAGAAGTAAAGTGCAGTGCAGGTAAATAAATCACAATAAAATAAAAGCGTACCTGGAGGATCTTCTCGTCATTCCCAGCTACACTTAAAACACATGTCAGAGCATTTATATATTTCAAGGAAAACACCTAGGAAAAGCTAAGGGAAGGTTCTGGTTGTCTACCAAAATCCTAATCCTATTGCTAGTCACTTCCTATGACGTCTAGGTTCTTGTGTTTTGTTAAGGTTGATTTTCTTCACCAAAGAACAATTAAGTTCAATTGTTCTTCTAAAACATCCCATCATATTGAGAAAGTGCTTAGCACGGATCCTAAACATCTTTTCAATGCTTCTGAGAATATTTCGAGTCCAAATGAATTTCATTGTACAGGTGAATTGGTCATTCAAAAAGGTTTAGTTAAGTTTTTCTTCTTGCTCAGTGAATTTGGATGTTTGATTATCCGGTGAGTGAAGTCACATTTCACTTGATACTCCGTTTAAGGGTTATAAATGTGGGAGCCTTCTGGGGCATATTAGTTTATCGAGGAATTTAACCATCTTTAATTAAAGTTGAATCGTTGGTTTAAGATAATTTAATTTCAAAGTTCAGGTTGATTTTCTTTTAAGTGTTTTAAAATACTTGAGTTGAAAGAAGTGTTCAAATAATTTAATTTCATTAAATTTTGATGATTTAAATTTGATTTGAATTAATCATATTACATTATGCTAATTTTAATCCGTTTGATTTTCACATTTTTAATTATGAATTGTTTTGATATTATTTAAAATTTCAAATTTGTTTTAAGTTTGTTCTCAGGTGATTTCAAATTAGTTTTAAAGTTTTAAATTTATTTTAGTTTAATTGTTAAATCATTTAATGTTTTAAGCTTTAATTTAATTAAGGGTTGTTTTCTCTTTAATTATTAATTTTAATTATCATTTCTCTATAATTAATTAAGAGTTAAATATTATCGAATTAATCTATTTAGAAATTTTAGATTAAAGAATTGATATCTTCTTAAGTAATATCCCTAATCTTAATAATCCAAATTTTAATTATTCTCCCAAAATTTAAATGATTTAATTAATTAAGGTTCCATTTTTTATTTATTAAAAGTGATTAATGGGTCTACCCCTTAATTCCCTAAGTTTCAATCATCCAATAAAAAATTAAGATCAAATATTCATCCCTCCATTTGATTAAGCCTAAAGCATTAATTAGGGTTAAAATCCTTAATTAATTTTATGCCCTTTTAAGCATGTTCACTCCATAACTAACTAAACTGAGCTCAAATGAACTTGAAATTTTTATGTCACCTCACTCACATGTCAATTAACATATTAGAGGAGAAAAAGTGATTTTTTAATTTTTAATTTAATTTATATAATTATGTTTTTGAAAAATAAGGGTTTTCAATGAAAATTTAACAACATGACCAAGTTAAGATTTCTATCCTTAAGAAAATTATGTGATGTTCCTACCGACCAGAGGACCACTTGGACCAATTTTGGTGATTTTTTGTATTTTATTTATTATAATTATTTTAGGTTTTGGCGTATTAATTAATTATAAAAAAAAATTAAAGTTGAAAATTGAGTTTTATATTTTTCTTAAATCCCTCTGACCTCAAGGATGTCAGAGAAGCAAATTTTATATTTTTTCAATTTTTCTTTGATTTGTTAGAATTATTTTAGTGGAAAGGTTTTAAATATTCATTTTTTTTAGCATTAAAGATTACATTAAACTTTTAAAATTCAATATCTTAACCTAGAGAATTAGGAAAAATATTTAGTTGGTTCCTTAGTGATTAGGGAAAAAAATATGACATTTTTATGATTTTTAATATTTTTGTGATTTTTTAAATTTTTTAATAATTAAAATATTAAAAATAGAGTTAAAAAATGAAAATTTTTAGAAAATTCTCATTTTAATTTTCTTGAACTCCTCTGATATCAAAGAAGCCCCAAAACTAATTTGGTGAATTTTTGAAATGTATTTTAAGTTTTATGAATTTTTTAATTTTTAAAATAGCTATGTCACTTAATTAACTCATTTAATGGGTTAAATTAACTCCGATTGTCAAGAAATTTTTATGTGAGGTTCTCTGCATCCTAAGTGATAATGGAGAATTTTTTTCAAGTAATTTTGATGTGTGGTTACTCCTAATTAATTAAAGTTCAGTTTTGAGTGTTTAGGCTAATTAGGGTTATTTTTATGGAATTAAATCAAACCATAATTTTCTTAGGTTCCTCTGGTGATAAGCTACTTCCCCTAATCTTTCTATAATTTTCTAAGAAACATGCAAATTATTGGAATTAAAATACCAAAATAGACACATAAACTTGAAAAATAGATAACTTGCAATAGAGATGGTCTCTGGCCTTAGAAAATTCAAGGAATGTTCCTAAGAACAGAGACTACAAAAGCCTTATGGTCTCATGCCATGGTGAATTGTATGCATGGGTGGAGAATTAAAACACTAAAATCAGTGAATAATTAATTAAAAATAAAATATTTATCAAATAACATAATTATTTTTCCACAATGTTCTCCTTTGTTTACTGAGCAAGAGGGTATTTTTCTTTTATTTTTATGATTTTTCTATGCAAAGTTATGCATTTTTAAAGTTTAGGGTAATTAAATAAATAAAAAATACCTTATTTATTTACTTATCCACGCGGCGCGAACTCATCCTCGGTAGCTCGGAAGCTTCACGCTTCACCTTCTGATTCGTCACCGCCATCTGACTCAGTGCCACGCGGCCCGCGATTCATGTCCCGTTGCTCCATCCGATGCGATCCTGGTCGTCTACCCGATACACGTTCGATCCGATGGCGGCTGGTCATCGTCTACGACTGGTGCGTCCCGAGAGCCTTCCTCCTTCTAACCCTAAGATCTTGCTCAATTCTCAACCAAATTACATGATCTTAGGCTCTATGAACTCGTATCAACAAGACGAACACATCTATATAGCTATGATGCTTTGAAATTTACTCAAACAAAATAAAGAATCGAAACAAGCTCTCGGGAAGGAGGAGTTCAATACCTTGGCTCTGAGAAGTGAAACTTCAATCAAAGGGGCTTGGTACGTTCGTTGGAGTCCAAGGAAGCTAGGATGAAGCCTGAAGCTGTCGTGAAATGTCTAGACCTGACTTCCACTAAGACCGATTTCAAGCTTTGGCCGATAGAAGGAATGGCTGGCCTGGTGAGGGGGCTTCCACTGGGGAACTTCTTCTCATGGTCTGGTGATGGTGTAGGGTAGATCAATTTGAAGATTGACTCACTGTGGTGAAATGTCCTGTTTTTGGGCTTAAAATTGAGCTCAGAAATTGAGCTCACAGAGAGGATTTTAGGGCTGGATTTCAGTGGGGATCAACTGCTCTAGGTTAGGAGAGGAGTTTGGAACCAATTTGACAGAGTTTGGCTAAGGTCCAATGCATCCAACCTTTTGGTTGTGGAGGTGAGGGGTTTCAATAGCCATGGCTATGGGGCTTCGTAGAGGCAATTGAAGACTGGGATCAGCTGCTCAGGGGAGGAGAAGAACAGCTGCAATGACCATTTGGGTTGGGACAACTCAGCAAGGTAAAATTTCAATTTTTGGTTCACATGGAGCTCTCGGCCATGGGGTTTTCCGGCGACCCAGGTGGTGGTCCAGCCAGGGTCACGCCACCATCTGACTCAGTGAGTCCAGGGATTGAGTTTGGTGCAAGCAGTGGGCATTGGCCATGTGTAAAGAGCTTGATTTAAATTGGAATGGGTAAGGGTGTACTTTAGGTTGAAATGGGTTAAATGCATGAATTTGGGTTTGGTGCACCCACCAAGGAGACTTTGGGTGTTGTGGGGGTCAGGTAAGTCAGTTAGCTTAGTGGGGAGAAGTCACCATCTAAGTACAATTAGGTTTAATCAAGATTTAGAAGAGTCATGAAAAGGCTTAATCACCCTTAAGGGAATCATTAACGGACTCCCTCCTTTTGCCATAAATGACATGGTGATGTGTAAAGTGACTCTCATGGCTTACATATCGCTTGTGCATGGCTCCATGGCGCCATTTAGCTTAGGAATGGCTTGGCCAAGTTTCATAAAAATGGGTTTTAGGGATTTTTGGCATTTATGGGTAATTTGGCATGAGGCTTAATTTGAATCTATTTGATTCTTGATTTTGAACTTATGGGGTAAGTTTGATTAAAGGGATGACAAATGAAAATGTCGTGTGGGCTTTAGGATAGATTTTAGGCTTTTGAAATTGTTTTGGCTTTTAAAATGTTTTAGAAAATTGGGCTTTTAGGTTTTAAAATAAATTTATGGATGAAACTTTGGTAAAGCTTGTGCCATATAAATGTTGCACTTAGTTTAGCAATGTGTTATGAAGGTTTTAGAAAATATTTAGGGTCATTTGGAGTTGAATTGGGTTTAATTTGGGTCTTTCAATAATAGGGTCAAAGTGAGTCAAATTGAGCTAATTTGGGCTAAAATTGGGCTAATTTTGATTTTGATGTAAAATTAATGTTTCAAAATATTTATGGGAGTGTTACAAAGAGTTTCCAATTTTTGTTGGGTCTGATTTTGGGATTTGGGCTTGTTTGGGTTCATGGTTGGTTTAGGCCAATTTGGGGAATTTTGGTTTGAGTTAGGCTTGGGTGGAGTTTGGGTCCAAATATTGGGTAAATTAAGTTATATTTTTGTTGGTGGGGATGTTAGGAAGATTTCAAAACAAATTTGGGGAAAATTGGGTGACATTTGGGTTGAATTTGGGATGGATTGGGTTGGTTGGTCATTTTGGGCCTTAAGGGCTAATTTGAGACTTTTAGGTCAAATTGGGTTAAATTGAAAAAATTGGGGTATATGGAAGTTGAATAAAATGAAATTGGAAATATTTGGGATTTTCTGAAATTTTTTGAGAATTTTGGAATTTTTATATTTTTGTGCCTAAAAGGGTATTTTGGGTATTTGGAGGGTTTAGGGCCCCGGGGGTCAAAAACTGAAATTTGGGAAAAATGTAGATTGATTAAATATGAGTAAAATGAAGCCATTATGGTGGAGCCGTGTAGCCATGTTAAGCTCACAAAAGCCATGAGAGGACATCATCTTAGGCACTCAATATGTTGTTCCTAACCCTCTTAGCTAGGGGCTTAGGGGTTAAGGTCCATCCATATGAGTTACCTTCATGAGTCAGGAAGTCGAGTTGGGTGAGAGTGGTTTTAGGGTTTAGGCATGTGTGTGAGAGTGTGGTGTGTGTAGACTAACCATCATCAGACCAAGTCACTCAGGGTTCCTAGGGCCACATAATCCTATTTGGGACTCATCCTTGAACCTCCACATTTGACTTTTAACCTTCCAAAGAGGCTTGGAGGTTTATGGTCATTTGTGTCGGGTTTTAGAAGAGTTAAGAGGTGTTTAAATTTCTAAGTGGTGGGTCCCATTTCTAATCCTCTAGGATAGTCAAAGGGAAAACCTATGGCTAGATCCTAAGCACTAAGAGGAAAGCAAAGACCTCACCAAAAGTGAGGTTAACACACTTTTCCTAGTTTAGGACTTAATTTGTTCTCTCGCATACCTCTAAAACTTTTTCTAAGTTGCATAGACATGCATCAAATGAATCTCCAAATAATGAGAAATCATCCATAAATACTTCTATTCCATCATCAATTAAATTGCTAAATATGGATGTCATACATCTTTGAAATGTTGCAGGTGCATTACTTAATCCAAAGGCATTCTTCTAAAAACCAAAGTTTGATAAGGGCTAGTAAATGTAGTTTTCTCTTGATCTTCAGGAGCAATAAGTATTTGGTGATAACCGGTATATCCATCTAGAAAGCAATAATACTTGTGTCCAATGAAGTCTGTCTAGCATTTGGTCTAAAAAGGGTAAAGGAAAGTGATCTTTTATGGTGGCGGCATTTATTTTTCTATAATCAATACATACTCGCCAACCAGAGACTTGTCTTGTTGGTATAGTTTCATCCCGTTCATTTTCATCAACAATCACTCCTCCTTTCTTAGGAACACAATGAATTGGGCTCACCCAAATACTATCAGAAATATGATATATTATTCCAGCATCTAACCACTTTAAAATCTCTTTTTTAACCACTTCTTTCATTATTGTGTTTAGTCTCCTTTGTGGATTAACTCTTGGTTTGTGTTGTTCATCCAATAAAATTATGTGCATATAGATCGAAGGACTGATTCCTTTAATATCAGCTATGGACCAACCAAAAGCTTTTTGTATCTTTTCAAAGTTTCCAATAATTTCTATTCTTGATATTCATTTAAATCCGAAGATACAATGACTGGTAAAGTAGATGATTCTCCTAAAAAAGTAATTTAAATGATTAGGAAGAATTTTCAGCTTAAGTTCAGGGGGTTTGATGATAGATGGAATCAAACTTTTATCTCCATTTTCCATAATATCCAACCTTTTGAAAATTTTCCTGAACAAAGTCTAACATTTCATTCTTTATATCATCCAAATCATCTTCATTTTCACTTTAATTTTCATCCTCACATTCTAGATTTTCTTCAAGCACTTCTTTTAAAATAATCTTCTCTCAAATAATCGCAGAATTTCATTCGATAGCACTCATCATCTTCTCCAGTTGAAGGGTACTTCATAGATTTCAGAATATTGAAAGTTACCTCTTGGTCATTCACTCTCATAATTAATTCTCCTTTTTGGACATCAATCATAGCTCTCCCAGTAGCAAGAAATGGTCTTCCCAAAATATTGGAATTTCTTTATCTTCCTCCATATCTAATACAATAAAGTCTACAGGAAAGATAAATTTATCCACCTTCACTAATATATCTTCCACAACTCCCTTAGTATAAGTGATAGAATGTTCAGCAAGTTGAAGAGTCACAGACATAGGTGAAATTTCTTCTATTCACAAACTTTTAAAAGTTGATAAAGGCATAAGATTAATACTAGCTCCAAGATCGCATAAAGCTCTTACGAAAAAATTTTCACGTATAGCGCACGGGATAGTGAAATTACTTGGGTCTTTAAGTTTTTTAGGAAGCTTTTTCTGGATAATTGTACTACACTCACCTCTAAGTGCAACAGTCTCGTGGTCTTTAAACTTTTTCTTCCTTTTAAGAATATCCTTCATAAACTTTGCATAGTCAGGTATCTGCTCAAATGCTTCAACAAAGGGAATATTAATCGTTAATTTCTTAAGAATTTCCAAAAATTTTGCAAATCTGATATTCCTATTCAGTTTCTTTATTCTTTTAGGAAAAGGAGGAGGTGGTTTTATAATAGTTATCTTCATTGTTTATATCGGATATTCATCTGAATATATCTTATGTTCACTTCCTCTCTTTCAACTTTGACTTCATTTTGAACTCTTGATTCTTATTCTTTTTCACTCCTTAATTAAATAGCCTTAATTTGTTCTTTATTTTGATGTTTCGGGTTGATCTTAACATTGCTAGGAAGATTTCCAGAAGGTATATTATTAAGTGCAGTAATGATATGTCCCAATTGATTTTCAACGTTCTTCATCACAACGTTTTGAGCTTGAATTTGATTACCCATTTTCAAAATTATTTCTTCAGTAGACAACTTATTTTCCTTAAATTATTGATTACTATTAAAACCAGGAGGATAAGAAGGTCTAAAATTGATATTTCCTTAGTTGTTCGGATTTCTAACTGGATTCATAGGAATGTTTCCCAATTATGGGTTAACGAAAACATTGGTATTATTCCAGTTAAAGTTCGGATGAGTCCTCCAACTAGGATTATAATAATTCGAATAAGAATTTTTGACTTTATTATGTATAGCATTCAAGGTTTCATAAGACATTTGAGAGTCTATCATCTTTCCTGATGAATTTTCTTCTAACACTGGGGGTGTTGGAGAATAATTCATTCCATAGTGATCTATTTTCTTATAAAGTGCTGCAATTTGAGAGAATATCATAGT
Source organism: Papilionanthe hookeriana x Papilionanthe teres (assembly GCA_022702705.1). Lineage (NCBI taxonomy): Eukaryota > Viridiplantae > Streptophyta > Magnoliopsida > Asparagales > Orchidaceae > Papilionanthe > Papilionanthe hookeriana x Papilionanthe teres. The sequence goes on along the minus strand of CM040430.1, from coordinate 95,739,378 downwards.
TATCACATCAGAATCATGAATACTGGCTACTCTCTTAGGATTTACCCGCTCAGAGGGCCATTGAAAATTATTAGTAGCCATCTCTTGAATTAACAAATATGCTTCATCAAAAGGTTTTGACATTTAATGATCCACCAGCAGCAGCATCGATAATCGATCTCAATGAACCTAGTAATCTATTATAGAAGGTTTAAATTATTAACCAGTCTGGTAAAGCATGCTGTGGACACTTCCTCAGAAGATCTTTAAATCTTTCCCAAGCTTCATATATGGGTTCTCTATCAAACTGACTAAAAGATGTGATATCATTTCTCAACTTAGCAGTTTTGGAAGGAGGAAAATATTTCAACAGAAACTTTTGTGAATGCTCTCCCTAAGTTCTAATAGGTCCAGGTGATAACGAATTTAACCACTCCTTAGCCTTATCCCTAAGTAAAAAAAGGAAAAGTCTAAGTCTAACAGCATCATTCGACACTTCATCGTATTTAAAAGTAGCACACAGTTCCAGAAAACTAGCGAGATATATGTTTGGATCTTCTTTAGGTGTTCCTCCAAATTGATTATTCTGTACCATTTGGATAATAGTAGGTTTAAGCTCAAATGAATTAGCAGTAACATCAGGATTTTGAATAGTTAAGTGAATTTCATCTGCTATTGGATTAGCATAATCTCTTAAAGGTCTTGGTATATTTTCATTTTGATTGTTTAAATTTTTCGCCATTTTGTGAGAATTTGCTGATTATTTTTCTTGTTTTTGAATTTTTCTAATAGTACGCTCTAATTCAGAATCGTAAGGCACCAAACATACAGATCCGATAATACACATACAAACACAATAAACACACACTAACAATAGACAGACATACACAACTATGACTTGCAATTCAAATATATGATTTCCAATACCAGAAAAATAAATTTTAACAGTTACTTTATTTACCTTGCCTCCCCAACAACGGCACCAAAAATTTGATGTGAACTTTTTAATTTGCAAAAATTAATGAACTCAGATATATATATATATATATATTGATTTATATGATAATGAGTCACATAATTAACACAAGTATACGTATCGCTCAAGTAAAATAGGGCTCTAGTGGAGTCCTGGAATATCGATTACACAAAGAGGCTTTACTTTTATAGTGTAGCACAAAAATTTATTATTGAATCACAACACAATTGCAAGTTGTTTAATTTTAAAAGTAAAGAAAAACAGGTTTAGTTACTATATCTACCAAAGCACGTTCTAAACTCTAGCAAGTTAAACTAATGAAAGACTAAATTTATAACAAAGTTCACTTGTAAAAAATAGTCTTCCTCCATGCCATTCATAATGTGATGATTATTGTGACACAGATTAGTGATGCAAATGTATTGTGCCAAATAGGAGCATTCCTATTCTTTACCCATATTTCAGCGTATAAAGAACATTGGCTAATCCTAACTTTAGTCCCCAAATTCGTGGTTAGGGTGGGAGGATACTAGCTCTCACTTTAGAGCTCCCACTTCCATTCACCTGAAGGCTAACTCTCGCTTCAGTTTCAAAACATTAGGACCAAATTGAGGATTTCAGCCTGTCACTCTGAAATCTCCAATTCTACCCTCATCGATGTATATTTCCCTTTTTATTTGTATTCAATCCCCATGAACTTCACCATTCATGGAATTTAAATGTGACCTTCACTTAGTTTTGGAAATCATAATCCTTTCGGAACATATGTTTCCCAACAAGTTTTAACAATTCACTTGGCCATATCAAAATGTAAATGAAGTTCTAAGTGAAAAGGTCATCGCAAATTCTTCATAATAAATTGGCACATTATTTCCAATTCACAGCATCACCCATCACATAAAAAGGAGAAAGACAAAGAAATATACTCAAGACTCAGGAGGAAAAGATGACAAAATATGGATTTCATGTATAAGAACAACGTCATACAAATGGAGTAAAGTAAAGACTACTTATCTCAAACTCTTCCCCAAGCGAATCTCAAGGAATTCCTTTAACTCCTCTTCTTTCTTCACAACAACACACAAATCTCTCTTTAGAATAGTAAGGAAGAAGAAATCTCTCACTTTCCCTCTCTTCTCACACTTCTTAGAAGAGAAAAACAAAAAACCTAACTTCCTACACGAAATGGAAAGAAATCACTCTCTAAACTCTAAAAACTTCTCTTCTTTTCTTCCATTTTTTGAGATGTGGCTCCAAAAGTGTTTAAATTTGGCCAAAACTGAATTCCCAAGAGTTTCCTCAAGCAACCTTTAAAAATCCAACCAAATACATTGAATGTAGTTTAAAATCGGGATAGGCGCTGTCCGAAGCTGGTAGGAGCGCCGTTCGACGCATTATTATGCCAAAAAGTCGTAACTCTCTGGAAACTGGCAATGACCGGCACTGGTCACAGTGTCGATCGACACTAGTTCAATAAAATGTACTTTTATCCTTTTTCGCTCCAAAGCTTCTTTTTGCTCCAAAGGTCTAAAATCACTGTACCTGCATGAAATCATCAAAAATACATTTCTTTAAATTGCAATATCATCAAAAATATGTATAAAATGAATAGTAAAACTATCAAATTTTTAGTAGATTAGGGGTTAGTACCTAAATTTTGATTCCCATCTTCTGAGATTGGTACCAAAATTTTTATTCTCATTCCCGAGCCTAGTAACAAAATTTCAGTTCTCATCCCTTGGAGTCAGCACGTAAATTCTGACTCTCATCTTCTGAAACTGGTGCCGAAATTCTGATTTTCATTCCCTAGGCTGGTACCGAAAATTCAGTTCTCATCTTTCAGGGTCAGTACCTAAATTATGATTCCCATTTTCCGAGATCAGTACCAAAATTTCAATTCTCATTCCCGAGGCTGATACCAAAATTCCAGTTCTCATCCTTCAGGATCGGTACCTAAATTATGACTTCCATCATTTAAGGTCGGTACCTAAATTCTGAATCTTTTCCCCCACACTCACTAAAACTCATAGATTCCTGTGAAATTAATTTCCCAAATCCAAATTTAAAATTTCACAAATTCAAATTCAAAATTCTATAAATTCTAAAGTTCTCACAAATCCATAATTAAAATTTCAAATCAAAATTAAAAATCAAAGTAAAATCAAAATATCAAATTCAAACTCAAATCAAATCTAATATCCAGTTTGAAATTAAATCAGATCGGATCCCCTTCAGAATATGGAATCTTGAAATTCATAGCTCCATGATGAAGGTGTTCCTACCTCCTTCCCAGTTATAGTTCCCAGGATTTGAAAATTTCTACTAGATAATCCCTATCAGACACTTTCTTATTGAATTCCATGTCATGTCTTGAGTTTTGACAAGACAGTTGTGCTGGTTTCATTGATCTCTTTGGTCAACACCAATACGTGCGGTGTGCTCGTCTGACACACAACACCTATTGGGGGTTCATTTGTTAACCTCATTTTTGTTAAGGTCAAGTCTTTCTTTAGGCAGCCTAGTATCTAGCCATAGGACTTTTCTGGTGACTATCTTATAAGACTAGTGATGGAACCATTACCACATAGAAATTCAAAATACTTCCTCGCTTCACTTGGAGTTTCATATGCTTAAGTGATCTATAAAAAAATGCCTATTTCTTTATGTCTTAATTCTTATTAATTTCTAAGGATATTATGCTTTAATGAAAGGTATTTTTTTGTGTTTTTGATGTAGGTAATGTAAAAAGGTCTAACAAGGAAAAAGGAGCAAAAAGAAGAAAAAATGAAGCAAAATACCAAAAGTATAAAAAAAATATGGCCTGGCGCCTAGCTGTCAGAAACTGGCGTCTAAGCGCCAGACTCGATATGAAAAAGGTCAAGTTTTTTTGACAATGTTTGATCAGTTATTTTGACGGAGTAAGCAGTTATTGGACATTCTAGAAGGCTGGCAGTTGTTCCTTGATAATAGGACATGTGATACATTGTATTTGGACGCTCCAAAAAGGTTTTAATCGCAAAGAGGTGCGAGCCTAAGTAAAGAGGTGCGAAGAACTGGATGAGGTGTCCGGGCCTAGGCGCCAGACCGACCTTCTAGAAGATTCATTGTATGTCAACATGTTTTGAAGAGGTGCCTCAATGAAACTCTTGAAGCCTATAAATAGAGGTCCAATTCTTCAGAAAACGTGCCCCTCCCATTGTACCCCTTTCTCTTATCTACTTTAAGACCTCTCATCCTTAGAGAGAGAATTAGAGAGAGAAATTTAGGGCCACTTTTGTTTAGTTTAGTGAGTTTATTTTCAAGTTTATTTTTCTGGAGTTCATTACACTTTGAAGTCAGAAGGAATCAGAAGATCTGTAGAAGAAATATTTGAGATAAGTATATTTTTACATTTGATTCAAAGTTAAATTATCATTTTTTGTTATTTATTTTCAATGTGTTCTGAGTAGTTAGTTACTTTCTTACTTCAATTATGAAGAGATAGTTAAGATAATATAAATATTCGATGGAGAATTAAAATTCAAAATATTTTCAAAACATTGTGATGACATTAATACCTGATCTTACTTTACTTTTTAAATTGGCCGTTTGAATTGTTAAAACCTGTTGAAGAGTTTAGAAACCTTGTAGGAGAAGAACTCCTAACTTGTAACTGTCACATGAATCCTTGGGTAGTAGAAGGCCATGTGCGGGCTATTCATGGTGAAGTGAAAATAAATAGGAAGATAATATTTAAAGGGCGTAGAATTGATAAGTTTTTAGAGTGACAAACTAAATTCTTATAATTTGATTTATAGACTAGGAAAGGGTCACTAGTAGGGCGGACCATAGCCACTCGACATCTAGAAGTGTGAGCCTAGATTAACCCATTCTACTAACAATACATCTGAACCTATTCTGTAAATTAGTCAATGTTCTTTGCACCTGGATCAAAGGGTAAAGAATAGGAATGCTTCTATTTGGCATAATACCATAAATTAAATTCTCCAACGAATATTAAATTATCTTAAAAATCTTAGATTAATTGAAGGAAAGAAAGTTGTTTATTTTATATAGTGTTTATAAAATTATTTTCTTATTGTTGTTTTCTTTAAATTGCATCTAGTAAATTAATAGTAATTTATAATCAAAATAAAAATATTTTTACTATTATATTTCGCTTTCGCTTTATAGAAAATTTAATTCTATAAATCTTCCCTGTGGGATCGATACTGGGGTCATTGTTTAAAAACCCTATATTACTTGAAATGATACGTATAGTTGCGTAGTACCCCTAGTGTGTAAAAATATTACTTATATAATATTAATTTATACACTAGCCGCTATTTATAAATCGAGTCAAATCTTTTTGGCTTTTTTTTGAAAGAAAACATTACTGCGTTAAGCGCGGCGGTCGGGTCAAGTTTTTGGCGCCGTTGCCGGGGAAGAAATCAAAGGAAGAAAGAAATAAAATAGTTAAATTTTATTGCTTGTTTTATGCGAAGATTTGGTTCGAAGGATTAATACCTTTAGACTCCGAATTGGAAAGAACAATTAGAAAAATTAAAAAGGGAAAACAAATTCAAAAATTTCAAGAAATGGCTACTTTACAAAATCCAATTGAACTTAATGATCAAAATGTTTATAAACCATTAAGGGATTATGCTAACCCTACAGTAGATGAACTTCATAGTAGTATTTAAATACCCACTGTAGATGCTAATTCCTTTGAACTTAAACCGTCTATTATTCAAATGGTGCAAAACAATCAATTTGGTGGATCACCAAATGAGGATCCAAATATACATCTTGTTAGTTCTTTAGAACTTTGTGCTACCTGTAAATATAACAATGTTTCTGATGATGCTATTAAACTTAGACTCTTTCTTTTTTCTTTAAGAGATAAAGCAAAGATGTGGTTAAACTCATTAGCGACTGGTTCTATTAAAACATGGGCTGAAATGGCACAAAAATGCTTTGCTAAATATTTTCCTCCTTCTAAAAATGCTAAATTAAGAAATGATATTACTTCGTTTAGTCAATTTGACGGGTAGACAATATATGAAACTTGGGAAAGATTTAAAGAACTATTAAGAAAATGTCCTCATCATACTTTACCTGATTGGTTGATAATTCAAACATTTTATAATGGATTAATTGGATCTTTAAAAACAATTATTGATGCTACTGCTGGAGGTTCTTTAATGTCTAAATCATTTGAAGAAGCTTACACTTTAATTGAAGAAATGGCTAATAACAATTTTCAATGGCCTCTTGAAAGGATTAACCCTAAAAAGATGGCCAGTATTCAAGATAATGAAGCCTTTTCTATCTTAGCTTCACAAGTTGCAGCAATATCTAAGAAATTAGATAATTTTGCAATTAGTATTTCGCATAATAACTCTACTAATATTGAAGATCCTCAAACTATTGAAACTTTACAAGCTATTGCAAGTAAAAATAATCCTTATTCAAATTATTATAATCCTGAGTGGAAAAATCACCTTAATTTTAACTAGAATAATTCACAACAACAATGGGGTAATAATCAATCTCATCCCACTTGGAAATTGGAATAATCAAGTTAATTCAAATTATAAACCTCCTGGATTTAATAATCAACACAAAAAGTTATCAATAGAAGAATTAATTATGCAAATGAATAATCAATTACAAAATCAAAATACTGCTATTCGTAATATTGAAAATCAAATGGGGCAAATTGCTACTTTAATTAATAATAGACCTGTAGGAACACTTCTTTGTAATGTTGAAATCAATCCAAAGGAAACTGGAAAAGAACATGAACAAGTTAAAGCTGTGCAACTTAGAAGTGGAAGGGAATTAAAAGAAATATTGCAGAATGAAATTGAAAAAGAGATTGAGGTTGAAGAGATTCAAAAACTTAAAGAAACTCTCTCTCCTAGTCAAGATCAAACTGTTATACCTGTTAATGTGGAAGTTGAAAAACCACCACCACCTTTTCCTCAAAGACTTAAATAGCAGAAACTTTATCATCAATTTTCTATGTTCTTTGAAATTTTTAAGAAACTTACTATTAACATACCTTTTGCTGAAGCTTTGGAACAAATGTCAACCTATGCAAAATTTATGAAGGATATTTTAAGCAAAAAATGAAAATTTGAAGCTTTTGAAACTATTGCATTAAGTGAAGAATGCAGTGCAATAATTCAAAATAAATTACCTGAAAAGCTTAAAGATCCTGGAAGTTTCACTATACCTTGTGCTATTAGAGAACAATTTTACGGAAAAGCTTTATGTGATTTAGGAGCAAGTATTAATGTCATGACATTTTCTATCTATCAAAAATTGGATTTAAGAGATATTACTCCCACCACTGTAACTCTTCAGTTAGCTGATAGATCTATCACTTATCCTAAAGGAGTTATAGAGGATGTCCTTGTTAAAGTGGATAAATTTATCTTCCCTGTACATTTCATAGTACTTGATATGGAAGAAGATAAATAGATACCTATTATTTTAGGAAGACCATTTCTAGATACCGAACGAGCTATGATTGATGTGCAAAAAGGAGAATTAACCATGAGAGTCAATGATCAAGAAATTAAATTCAATGTTCTTAAATCAATGAAGTACCATGATAAAGAGAAGTGTTATCGAATGGATATAATTGATTATTTAATTGAAAAACATTATCAAGAAAAATGTAAAGTTATTTCTGAAGAAAAAATTGAATTTTTAACTTATGAAGATGAAATAGTAGAAGAAGAAGAGACTCATTTTATTAAAGATAATTGGGAAACTTTAGACATAACTCAAAATGTTATACTTTTACCCTCAATTAAAAAAGCACCTGAGCTAGAATTAAAAATGTTACCTTTCCATTTAAAATATGCTTTTCTTGGAAATTCATTAACTTTACTTGTTATTATTTCTTCTGAACTGAGTAAAGATCAAGAAGAAAAATTACTAGGTGTGTTAAAGAATCATAAGAAAGCTTTTGGTTGGACTATTGCTGATATAAAAGGAATGAGCCCTTCTATTTGCATGCATAGAATTTTAATGGAAGAAAATTTTAAACCTACTATAGAATCACAAACAAGATTAAATCCTATTATGAAAGAGGCTATTAAAAAAGAAATTATTAAGTGGTTAGATACTGGTATTATTTATCTTATTTCGGATAGTCAATGGGTAAGTCCTATTCATTGTGTTTCGAAGAAAGGAGGAGTAACTGTCATTATTAATGATAAAAATGAACTTATTCCTACAAGACAAGTTTCTGGATGGCAAATTTGTATTGATGATAGGAAACTAAATAAAGCCACTAGAAAGGATAATTTTCCTTTACCTTTCTTGGATCAAATGCTCGATAAATTAGCTGGACACTCATATTTCTGTTTTCTCGATGGATATTCTAGTTATCATCAATTATTTATTGCTCTTGAGGACCAAGAAAAGACAACATTTACAAGTCCTTATGGAACATTTGCTTTTAGAAGAATGTCTTTTGGCTTATGTAATGCACCTGCAACTTTTCAAAGATGTATGATGTCAATATTTTGTGATTTGATTGACAAAGGAATTGAAATATTCATGGACGATTTTTCAGTCTTTGGAACTTCTTTTGAATCTTGTTTGGAAAACATAGCCAAAGTTCTGAAAAGATGCGAAGAAACAAATTTAGTTCTTAACTGGGAAAAATGTCAATTCATGGTTACAGAAGGCATTGTACTTGGACACAAAGTATCACAGAAAGGGATTGAAGTAGATAAAGCAAAAGTGAAAATTATTGCTGAATTGTGACCACCTACTACTATTACTGATGTGAGAAGTTTTCTAGGTCATGCTGTATTTTATAGAAGATATATAAAGGGTTTTTCTAAAATTTGCTAAACCTCTTTGTCATTTATTAGAAAAAGATGCACAATTTGAATTTAATGAAGAATGTATTAATGCTTTTAATATTCTAAAAGAAAAATTAATAACTGCACCTATCATTGTTGCACTCGATCGGAATAAATCTTTTGAATTAATGTTTGATGCAAGTGATTTTGCAATTGGAGCTGTATTAGGACAAAAATATGATAAAGTTTTCAAAATTGTATATTATGCTAGTAAAACTCTCACTGAAACACAAAGAAATTACACTACCACTGAGAAAGAGCTTCTAGCTATAGTATATGCCTTCGATAAATTTAGACCTTATCTTCTTGGTACTAAATGCAAGTTCATACTCGATCATTCTGCTATTAAATATCTAATATCTAAGAAGGATTCTAAACCTAGACTTATAAGATGGGTTTTACTTCTACAAGAATTTGATTTTCAAATAGTAGATAGAAAAGGAACCGAAAACCAAATTGTCGATCATTTGTCTAGAATTAAAAATGATATTATTTCAGAAGAAAATATAAATGAGAAATTCCTTGATGAATCTTTATATGTTATTCAAAGATACAAAACACCGTGGTATGCTGATATTGTTAATTATTTAGTTAGCAATATTTTACCTTATGACTTCGATAACAAATTTATTAAGAAATTTAAATATGATGCTAAATCTTATATTTGAGAAGAACCTCATTTATTTAAAATTGGTAAAGATTCTATGATTCGAAGATGTGTACCTTATGAGGAAACTTTTGCTATTATTCAAAAATGTCATGATTTTGATTTTGGAGGACACTTTGGCATAGATAAAACTGCATTTAAAATTTTAAATTTTTGATTTTATTGGCCTACCTTATTTAAAGATGTGAGACAATATGTGAAAACATGTGATCGATGTCAAAGGATGGGAAATATATCTAGGAAAGATGAAATGCCGCTAAACTATATATTGGAAGTTGAAATTTTTGATATATGGGGATTAGACTTTATGGGACCATTTGTTCCATCATCTAGAAAAATTTATATTTTATTAGTAGTTGATTATGTTTCAAAGTGGATTGAAGCTGTTGCTTTACCAAACTATGATTCCAAAAATGTTTTCAAATTCTTAAAGAAAATAATATTTTCAAGATTTGGAATGCCTAAGGTAATTATCACTGATGGTAGAAGTCATTTCAGGAATATAAGAATTCAATCATTACTTGAAAAATTTGGAATCAAACATAGAATTGCAACTGCTTATCACCCTCAAACTAGTGGAATGGTTGAAGTATCAAAAAGATAAATTAAAAGAATTTTAGAAAAGACTGTTAATCCTAAAAGAACTGATTGGGTTGATAGACTTGATTCTGCATTATGGGCTTATAGAACAGCTTATAAGACACCAATCGGGATGTCACCTTACCGGTTAATTTATGGTAAACATTGTCACTTACTCGTAGAACTTGAACATAAAGCTTATTGGGCGATAAAGGAGTTTAATTTTAATTTGAATAAAGCAAGAGAAAAACGATTATTGCAACTAAATGAGATGGAAGAAATTGGAAACGAATCGTATGAAAATGCGAGGATTTATAAAGAGAAAATGAAGATGTTGCATGATAAGAAAATTTCAGGTAAAATTTTTTAGCCTGGACAAAAAGTTTTACTGTTTAATTCTCGTTTAAGACTTTTTCCTGGAAAATTAAGATCTAAATGGATTGGATCTTATTTTGTTGAGAAAGTATACCATTATGGAGCTGTGGATATTAAAGATTCCAAAATTGGAAAATTTTTTAAAGTAAATGGATTAAAATTGAAGCCTTATTTGGGAGATATTAAGAAGATTTATAAAGAGGCTTATGAATTGAGTCAACCTGATTAAAGATTTACTTAAGTCGGGCTGACGACGCTAAACCAAGCGCTTTGTGGAAGGCAACCCATAATTATCTTGTGTTTTTGTGTTTTAATGTAAGGTTATACCTCGATCTTGATTAATTTTATATTGCTTTAGAAAAATTTGATGCTCATAAGTCTTGGTTGACTTAGGCTGAAAATTATTTTGAGGTATGTAAGATTTAAAAATAGGATCACTTTATTTTAAATATGAGTAAAAAGGAGATCAAGTTAACCTTCATTATGATAGTTTACAATGTGAGTTATCGAGTCTAAATTACTCTTACCAGTATAATTTACCTATCTTGTAGAACAAAATTTTGAAAATTTGACTATTAGGTGAGATGGAGTTGAACATAGTACCGGCGCCTAGGCGCCAGAATTCGGCGCCTAAGCGCCAGAATCAACTATGTATCAATAGTCCGACAACTAGCGCCAGATTCAGCGCCTAAGGGCCACGATTACTGGGTCGTGCAAAAACCGAAAATTTTCAGTTTTTCACACGATTTTCCCCTTTAAATCTACCCATCTTCTTCACTAACCATCAAACAATCAAAATTACATCCCTTACATTTCATTCTTGAGAGATTTGAGAAATTTTTGAAGAAATGGAAAGGAGAAATCATGGAGAAGAGGCTAGGGACAAGGTCTCAAGGGATCCTCAACCCCTAGTTCAATGGTTTCATCGTTGTAAGTTTAGAGAAAATTTCTAGTCGTTTAGATAAGTTTGAAGAAGATTTTAAAAGCATTGGAGATCACCTTCATGAGATGTTTCATCAAGTTGAACATCTAGAATGGCAAATGAAACATCAATTTGATCATATTGCAGCTTATCAAGATTCTCAAGTTGAAATGTATGCGAAGAACAAGTGGATTGATGAAAAGATGGCTAAGGATTTCCCGAGAGCGTTAGTCTTCTTTCTAAGTGGAATACACAATTTCCCTTATGAAGATTAGAATAGTCTGGTAAAGAGATAGTTATTATGGTTTGTTGAGTCGTTGTATCGATTTAGAGAATCGATTGTGTTTGTTAGTATATTTGCTTTCATGTTCAATGTGTGTTGTATTTGCTTTGAACTTGTTATGATTGAGTGTGTATTAGGAACTTGAATCAAATGTAGTACTTATCTGGAATGTATTGAGTCAAAATTAAAGATTTTAAAAGGAAATTCGTGAGTTTGATTGAAAACCTTATGTTTGATTGGTGGATTCAATATTTATTTTTTATAAATTTTTGAAAAATGTTGTGGAAGTTAGAACTGAAGCCCTACTCTGATATGAGTAATTGGAAGTTGAATTTATGAATTTTGGTGGAAAAATAAATTTTAAAAACAAAATTTTTGTGAAAGGAGAGTCTGGCACCTAGGCGCCAGAATTTGGCGCTTAAGCGCCAGTTCGGTCTGCTACCCGAAAATTACCATTTAAACCCCCAAAAGCCATTTTTGATGCCTAAGCTTCATCTTCTTCCCCATTTTCACGAAAATACATCCTCTAGATCCATTTTGAGGTCAAAAAATCAAAGATTTGAGAGCGAAACCACTCGATTTCTTCTTCTCAAGGTCTGATCTACACTTTAAACCATTTATTTTCGATTTTCACCAAAGATTTCCCTAAGTTTTGCTAAGAATCGAAAATTTGAAAAAATATTTAATTTTTAGTTATTTCTTTGGATTTCTAAACTTAATTTAAGTTTTATAAACTAAAAAGAGATTAAATCTTTGATTCCTAAATTAGTTCTTGTTTTCTTTCACGTTTAGATGGCTCCAAAATCTAAGCGTGAGAAAGGACGAGAAAATTTTGATAGCATGTCGGCATATTTTTAGGTTGAGTGTTGTATTTTTGAAAAGAGGTCGCCTACAGAAATTGTCGGCGAATTTTTAATTTAATTTAAATAAATAAATTGAAAAGTAGTATTTGATTTTGAAAATAATTTTAAATTTGAAAATTTTAAGATATGAAATCAAACTGATCTCACATCCCGAATAGTTTATATAAACGAGCACCGCACCACAACTGTATATCTATCCCGCAGAGTAGACACGCTGCTTGATGATGGGGCTCGGTTAAATAAACTAGAAGATTTGTGACATCTGTTTGGTCTACGAACCAATTTTATAAGCCGATAAGTTCCCACTCGCTTAATATAAAGGAATTAAGCGAGGTTTATATTACTCGGGTTCTTAAAGTTCCCTATAAGGGCAAGCCCCTATAGTTAATTACATCTTCAATGAAGTGAATCATTTAAGAAAACTCTCGATAATGATCAGTGACTTTGCTCACAAGAATTTCAAAGTTTAAGGTTTTCAAAGGATTGGATTTTGGAAATTTCAAAAGGGAATGGATCAAATTTAGAACAATTTATTTTAGGAGTCCAAAGGAAGAGGAGTAGGAGAAGCTGAGGATCCAAGAAGAATCTTGACAACTTCCCAAACTATCCTATTGTTTGGCTTGGAGTTTAAGAAAATCCTAATATTATCTGTAATTTAAATCTTGCCAGTTTTAATTAATTTGGACTTATATTTGTATGATAAAATTATACGAATAGCCTTGAAGATGTGAGGGTTTATGTCGTACCAAACGACTACCTCGGAATCCTAAGACTGGTTAGGGCTTAATTTACATGATATGATTATGCTTAAGCCTAACTAAAAGGTTGAGGATTTATGTTGCACTAAGCAAACTACCTCGAAATCCTATGGCTTGGTTATTTAATTCTAGGAACGTTTTACTGATGTAGAGTTGTTTTACTGACGAAGATGGCCGTGCTGCCCACCATGCTCCAAGCTCCTTGTTATTGCAGAGGTTTAGTTTTAGAAGATTGTAATCAAAAGAGAAGAGAAGAGTTTGGTTTTAGGAATCTTAAAATCCAAGTGTTTTTAATATTTTAATTAAAACAAATCTTAATGTTGATTATAACAGAACCGATTAAGATCCCACGGTTCTGTCATCCTGGCACCGTTATTTTCATTGAATTCACTTAGTACAGATGAATTTGCTAAACTCAACTGAATGAGTTCCACACTTTCATTTAGACCGTGGGAAATCCCGTTAGCAACACGTGGGTTACATCATCCGAGGTATTCCCGATCATTCAACGAGACGTTTTAATTTAGTTGCAATTGTAGTTTTGTGTTCTGTTTGTGATTAAATTTTGAGTTGTTTTTATATTTTGAAATGTTGTGGCGGTGATTTTTATCTTGCAGTGACTTTTAATTTAGTTTTGGTTTCAATTCAGGGACTACCCTAAAGGTTTTGGTTTTCATGCAACAGTTGTTTATCATGCAAGAAAGGTAAAGTGCATTTGCAATAAAGTAAATTGCAATAAAACAAAAGCGTACTCGGAGGGTCTTCCCGTCATCTCAAGCTGCACTTAAAACACATGTTAAGGCATTTAAATATTTCAATAAGTACCTAGGTAAAGCTAAGGGGAAGGTTTAGGTTATCTATCAAAGTCCTAATCCTATAGCTAGTCACCTCCTATGACGTCTAGGTTCTTGTATTTTGGTTTAAGGACGTTTTTCTTCATCAAAGAATAATTATGTTCAATTGTTCTTATAAACATCCTGTCATATTGAGGAAGTGCTTAAGACAAATCTTAAACATCTTTTCAATATTTCTAGGATCGTTTTAAGTCCAAGAGAAATTAATTATACAAGTGAATTAATCATCCGGGAATTTAAGTATTACTCTTTTGCTCAGTGAACTTAGGACATTTGAATATCCTATAAGTGAGGTAACACTTCACTTGATGTTTCATTTAAGAGTTATAATAATAAGAGCTTTAAAAGGGCAAATCAAGTTATTAAGTATTTTGATGATTTAAACTTAATGATTCAATTAAATTTTTTTTTTTTGATTTAATTATAGAAAATTAGTTTAAGTTTGGAATAGTGTTCAAGTTATTTTAGGTTTAATTCTTAATAATTTCATTTAGGTTTGTTATTAAATGATTTTAATTTAATTTAATTCAATTTAATTTAATTTAATTTACTTTAATTTAAATTTAATTTCAATTTAATTTAATTTCAATTTAATTTATTATTATTATTATTATTTTAACTTAGTTTAATTTAATTTAATTTAATTTAATTTAATTTTTATTTTAATTTTAATTTAATTTAATTTAATTTAATTTAATTTAATTTAGTTTTAATTTAATTTAATTTATAATTTAGTTTAATTTAATTTAATTTGATTTTATTTTAATTTAATTTAATTTAATTTACTTTACTTTAATTTAATTTTAATTTAATTTTAATTTGGATTATTATTTTAATCTTTTAATTAAGAATTAAGTATTATTAAAGTGATTTATTTAGGGATTTTTAAATTAAATAATAAACATCTTCTTAAATAATATCCCTACTTTTTAATTTCAATTTTTTATTAATCTTCCAAATTCAATTAATTAATTAATTAAGGTTTACTTTAATTATTCTTAAGATGATTGGTGGGTTTCTACCCTTAACCATTTAGATTTCAATCATCCAAAAATCAGTTTAAAATCAAATATTTTACCCTTCCCTTTTGATTAATCTTAAAATTTTAATTAAAGGTTGAAAATTTTAATTACCATTTTGCCCTTCAAGCTTAATAATTCTATAACTCACTAAATTAAGCTCAAATGAACTTGAAATTTTTATGTGACCTCACATACATGTCAACTAAGACATTAGAGGAGAAAATGTAATTTTTCTATATTTAATTTATTTATGTAATTATTTTTAATGGAAAATAGGGGTTTTCAAGGAAAATTCAATAACATGACCAAGGAAATGTTTCTGTCCTTAATAAAATTATGAGATGTTCCTAATGACCAGAGGACCACTTGGACCAGATTTGGTGATTTTTTGAATTATATTTTATTTATTAGAATTATTTTTGGGTTTTAGAGTATTAATAAATTATAAAATAAAATTAAAGTTGAAAAATAGATTTTATATTTTTCTTAAATCTCTCTGACTTCAAGGAGTCCAGAGAAACAAATTTTATATTTTTTTGATATTTATTTGATTTATTAGAATTATTTTAGTGAAAAAGTTGGAAAATACATTTTTTAATATTGAAAATTACATTAAGTCTTTAAAATTCAATATCTTACCCTAGGGACTTAGGAAAAATATTTGGTTTATTCCTAAGTGATTAGGCATCAAAATGTGACATTTTTATGATTTCTAATATTTTTATGATTTTATTATTTTTTAACCCTAATTAATTAAATTTCACTTTTGGGTATTTAGGCCAATTAAGGTTGTTCAAAGTGAATTAACTCAAAAAATATTTTTCCTAAGCCTCTCTGGTCACAAGAAACATCACCAAATTTTCCTAGAATTTATTTCTCAACATGCTAATTATTGGAATTAAAATACTCAAAATAGTAATATAAATTTCAAAAATCAATAACTTCTCATAGGGATGGCCTCTGACCTTGGAAAATTTAGAGAATGTTCCCAAGTTCCGACGCTTCAAAAGCCCTATGGTCTCATGCCATGGTGAATTTCCTATATGCATGGAGAATTAAAACAATGCAGAGAGTAAATAAATCATTAAAAATAAAATACTTAATGAAATTACATGATTTCTTTTCCAGATTATTCTCCTCTATTCACTGAGCAAGAGAGTATTTTTATTTTATTTTTAGGATTTTTCTACACAAAGTTATGAATTTTCAAAGTTCTGGTAATTGAATAAATAAGAAAAATCCTAATTTCCTACTTATCCACGCGGCGCCGCGTCAACCTCGGAGTCACCGAAGCTCCACGCGTCGTCTTTTGATTCGGCGCCGCCATCTGACTGGGATGCCACACGGCCCGCAGTTCATGTCCTGTTGGTCCATCCGGCGCGATCCTGACCGTCTGCTCGATACACATGCAATCCGACGGCTCCTGGTCATCGTCTACGACTGGTGTGAACCTGTGACCGTCAACCTTCTAACCCTAATTTCTCACTCGATTCTCAACAGATTTTTGTGTTCTTATGCTCTATGGATTCGTCTTGAAGAGACAAACACATCCATACGGTAAACATGCATTGAAATTGATTCAAACTAAATGGAGAATCTCTGGAAGCTCGGGAAGAAGAGTGAGTCCATACCTTTGCTCAGAGAAGTGAAGTTTCGATCCGAGAGTTGTGTCACGTTCGATTGGGTCCAAGCAAGCTCCGGATGAAGTCCCTTGGCTCGGTGAATTGTCTAGGTATGAAAGTGCACACGCTCGATCACAAAGCTTGGAGGCTAGAAGCAATGATCGGCCTGGAGAGGGGGCTTTTGCTTGGTAAACTTCTTTTCTTGGCTCGGTGAAGGTGTAGGACCAATCAATTTGGGGATTGGCTCACTATGGTGAAGTGTCCTGGTTTTGGGCTTGGATTTCAACTGCGAAATTGAACTCACGGAGAGGAAATGGCAGGGGGATTTCGGTGGGGATCAAGTTCTCTATGTGTAGAGAGTGGTCCGGGATGATTTTGGCGGGGTTTCGGTAAGTTTTGGTTCAACACCTCATTTGGCCGAGAGGTGGTGGTGTTTAAATAAGAGAGGGTGGAGGGCCTCCCAGGGGGGTTTGAAGGCTGGGATCAGCTGCTCTGGTGAGGAGAAGAAGAGCTATGCTGTCCATTTGGGTTGAGACAAGTCGGCGAGGTGGAATTCCAAAATTTGGCTCCTCCCGAGGTTTCGGCCATGGTGTTTTCCGGCGATCCAGGCGGGCTGGCCGGCAGCATGGGTCACCCTCGGGTCCAGGTGGGTCGGGCTGGAGGTTTGTGCGATCGATCGGGCTTTGCCATGTGTAAAGGGGATGGCTTGGAGTGGAATGGGGAAGAGGCCATTTTGGCTTGGTTTGGGTCAACCCATGGAAATAGGCTTGGTGCACCTCCCCAAGACCTGATTTTGAGCTTAGGAAATCATTTAGGTTAGCTTATAAGGGGTGGTGAAGTCTCCATCCAAGGTGAGGTGGCTAAGCATGGTTTAGTGTGTGACATGCTTAAGGTAAAAAAAGGTTTAAAAGGGTTTAAGAAAGAGATCCCCTCTCTTGGCATTAATGGTTTGGTGAGGTGGAAAGTAGATTCCATGGCTCTCATGGCTCCCATGGGGCTCATGCATGGCTTCATGGCTCGTATATGGCTTGGGAAAAGTTGTCTCACTTGCATGAGAAAGGGTATTGGAATTTTTTATGGATTTAAGGAGAATTGTCATAAGGCTTGATTTGGATTTATTTGGTGATGGATTTTAGAACTTAGGAAGTGTTTTAAATCAAATGGATGATGAGGGAGGATTGTCATGTGGGCTTTGGGGCCTTTTGAAACCATTTTTGATGGGCTTTTAGGAAGGCTAAAGGGGATGAGCCTTTAGGTTTGAAAATGGGATTTTCAATGAAAAAAAAAAATTGCAAAGGGACATGCCAAATAAAATGTTGAGTTTTGTTTAAGTATGTGTCTTGAATGATTTGAAGCAAATTTGGGGTAGTTTAGAATTGAATTGGGTGGAATTTGGGTTCATTTGGTAAATGGGCCAATGTAGGTCAAATTGGGATAACTTGGGCCAATGTTGGGCTAGGGTTGAAATTGATGTAAATTTATTGTTGGAAAATGTTTATGGGAGTGTTTCAAAGAGGTTTCAACTTTGGTTGGGCTTTGGTTTTGGGACTTGGGCTTATTTGGGTTAGGTTTGTGTTTAGGTAAAAATTGGGCTTTTTGGTTTTGGGTTGAATTTGAGTGGGGTTTGGGTCCAAATTTTGGGAAAATCATGTTAGTGATTTGTTTATGGGGATGTTATGGAGGTTTGGGAAAGATTTGGGATCAATTGGAGTTGGATTGGGTCAAATTGGGTCAAGTTTAGGTCATGGGTCAAAATTGGGCTTTAGGCTCCAAATTGGAATTGAATCCAAATGTCAATCAAATTGGACTTGTATTTCATCTAAATTGATATTGGGGATATTGAATTGAAGTTTAGAATTGAATTGGACCAAAACTGGGGTCAATTGGGGAGGTTTGGTTTGACATTGGGTTCATTTGGGTTAAGAATGGGTCAAATTAGGGGTTCTGGAAAAAATGGGGTAAATTGACAACATCAACCCATGGTGTAGTTGAACAAAATGAAATTGGAAATATTTAGGATTTTCTGGATTTTTTTGGGAATTTTCTGAATTTTTGGATTTTTTGGCTAAGTGGGGTATTTTGGGTATTTGAAGGGTATTGTGGGGTATTTTTGGAATCTTTGGTTTTTTTTGGCTATGGATGATCAATTTGATTGGTGAGGAAATTTTTAGGGCTAATTTTGGGGAATTTTGGGTGATTTTAAAATTTTGGAGGATTTGGGCAATTTTAAGGGCTTTTGGTAGGTTTGATAGGTATAGGGTCTCCGGGGTCAAAAATTGAAATTTTGGGAAAGAGAAGATTGATCAAATATGAGTGAAATGTAATCACTTTGATTGAGCCATGAAGCCATATTAAGCCTATATGAGCCATGAGAGGACTCATTTGAGTCATTCACTATGTTGTTCCTACCCTCTTAGCTAGGGGCTTAGGGGTTAAGGACCATCCATATGAATCACCTAAATGAGTCAAGGAGTCAAGTTGGGTTTGGGTGTGGTTTTAGGATTTGGATTGTGTGTGTGAGAGTGTAAAGTATGAGTGTAGTGAGTGTGTAAGTCAACCCTCACCAGACCAAGCTACCCAGGGTGGTCCTAAGGCCAAAGAGTCCTATGGGGAACTCATCCTTTAAACCTTCACTTTTGATTTCAACCCTCTAGGTGATTAGGGGTCTACAATCAAGCTTGTTGGGTTTGCAGGGAGACAAGAAGTGGTTTAAATTTCTAAAGGATGGGTCCCAATTCTAGTCCTCTAAGATAGTCAAAGGAAAAGCCTGAGGCTATATCCTAAGCACTAAAGAGGGAAGAGAAGACCTCATCAAAAATGAGGTCAACAAATGGAGTGTGCTAACCAAGCATACCGCGAGTATTGGTGTTGACCGAAGAGATCAACATAACCAAAACAGATGTCCAAGTAACAGACTTAGGACGAAGTATAAGAAATTTCCATCTGGGGGTATCGAGCAAATCTCTAAGATCGAAGATTCCGGAACTCTCGCTGGGAAGAAGGAGGTGAATTTCAGCATCACAAGATTTCAAAAGATTGGATCTTAGATTCATTTCATTTTCTGTTTTAAGTTTTCAATTTTGAGTTTGAATTTCGATTTGAGTTTCAATTTTGATTTTATGCAGAGAAAAGAGTAAGGCTAAGGCCCACCCGAATGCATTTGTATGCTGAGAAGAAAGCATGACTGAACCTATTCCAAATGCTGAGGAAGAATATGACAAAGCCTATCCGGAATACAGAGTGCTTTGATTTAAATTTCTTGCTGAGAGGATCAAATTTTGAGATTGCTGAGAAAGGAGTAGGACTGTGCCTATTCCGAGTGCTGAGAATTGCTGAGAAGGGAGTAGGGTAGAAGCCTATTCCGAATGCTGAGATGGGAGTAGGGCGGAACCCTATCCCGATTGCTGAGATGGGAGTAGGGCGGAAGCCTATCCCGAATGCTGAGATTGCTGATATGGGAGTAGGGCGGAACCCTATCCCGAATGCTGAGATTTCGTCGAGATGGGAGTAGGTTGGAAGTCTATCCCGAATGCTAAGATTGCTGAGATGGGAGTAGGGCGGAAGCCTATCCCGAATGCTGAGATTTACTGAGATGGGAGTAGGGCGGAAGCCTATCCTGAATGCTAAGATTTGCTGAGATGGGAGTAGGGCGGAGGCCTATCCCGAATGCTGAGATTTGCTGAGATGGGAGTAGGGCGGAGGCATATCCCGAATGCTGAGATTTGCTGAGATGTGAGTAGGGCGGAGGTCTATCCCGAATGCTGAGATTGCTGAGATGGGAGTAGGGCGGAAGCCTATCCCGAATGCTGAGATTTGCTGAGATGGGAGTAGGGCGGAACCCTATCCTGAATGCTGAGATTATGAAAACATATTGTTGAGATTTATGAGTGCAGAGATTGAACATATTGCAAAGTGCAGAGAATGATTGTAGAAGTTCATGTGGATTTGAAATTCTTTTTAATGTTTGGATTTTTATGAAAGAGAGTTCTTATTTATTTTCCTTTTCTTCTCTGTTCTTTGTTCGAAGTTCATTTAACTTTAATGGCGTTTTCCAGTCAATTTGCACAAAAGAGGTGAAGGCAAAATGTGACATGGTCACTTTCATTCCAATCTTGTTGAAGATACATCATACAACTCAATCTGAAATATTCTTCATACAATCCATGACTCAAAACGGACTATGTATGATTCTCGTTGATCCATCCAAAAGTATCTGCTAAATTCATGTCTGAATAGTAAGGTACATGGTAAATAACATCACCTTCGAAGCCACCCTTGGCAGGAATGCCGCATGGATGTGCTTTGGAGGTGTGATATCTCCCATGTAACTCACAGCTTGCATGGCCAGAGACTCTCCAATTCTGGATCTGGTTGGAAATGGTATGGTTCCTTTCTGGCGTCCATTATTCTAAAGGTGACAGAGATCCGCTCCACTGGTACTCTTGGTATGCAATGTTTTGCGATATTCGCTCCATTTCCTTGTAGTATCATGACGGAACCTACCGAAAGTGGTATCTTCACTGGCCCTCGAAACTTGCTCGGGCCTGCTATCCGGAGGTCAGATCCGAACATGATATTGCACTCGGTTGACGAACGAAACGCGTGCGAAAGGTCCGACAAAGTCGTGGTGGTCTATGTGTGGAGGTATGCAGTCGCCCTTCTGATAGATGTTGATGATGCAACTGTTGGGTATGCAGTCTGCTGGCAGTACCCTCCATGTTATCATTCTTTTCACCATTCTTTTAATTATTCTTGGCATGGGATCCACTTCACCATGACGGAGTATCCCTGGTGGATTCTCTTTTCTGTCTTCTGCAAAGTTATAGCAACATCCGCATTGTATTGTGACTCTTCCTTTCCTTGGCATCCACTTCTGGGGTTCTGAATAAGTCTTTTCTCACAGACGGCCTGCTCGACCCATCTTCTAAAGTTCTAGAATGCAATCCACAATCTACTGTTGCTCGTATTCTGAGAATTCACCTTTATGTAGCTCGAGGCCTTCCAGGATGTTGATTCTTCTGCCTCCAATCCTTTCAAAGTATTCAAAGGTCTTATTTTCAACTAGCTGCATTTTCTCCAGCTCATACTCTGGAATTATCTGAAGTCACCGGTGTCTGGTAACGTACTGTGGGATGTATGGCTCAACCGCAGCACGCTCTCCTGCATGTCTTGGCTCCTCGGGGATAGTCTCTGTAGGGACATCCTCCAGGGTTGCTTTCGCAACAAGACTCTCCAGGTCTGGTACATTTGCTCGGCGTTGAGGCACCGACTCCATTTCTGTTCTTCCTGGAATTTCTTTCATCTCTTCCAACCTTTTTGGAGTTGGCTTTCTTCTTTCTGGTTCCTGCCGAACCGGTCTCCTTGGAGCATTTGCACTAATAGTACCCACTGTCTATCCATGTTGATCTTCTGCTAACTTGGTCAACATCTTGCGAATACGACGATTCTTATTTCGTCGATGGGTAGCAGTGAGAGTAGCTCTTCTCACTCCTTGAATTTATGTGGGC
Organism: Papilionanthe hookeriana x Papilionanthe teres; assembly: GCA_022702705.1. Lineage (NCBI taxonomy): Eukaryota > Viridiplantae > Streptophyta > Magnoliopsida > Asparagales > Orchidaceae > Papilionanthe > Papilionanthe hookeriana x Papilionanthe teres. Next base: position 95,717,103 of record CM040430.1, on the reverse strand, counting down.
GCGGCACTGACAAGCCCACCTTCTGCTGTAGCAACCACGAAAAAAAATTTTCTTATCTTCTGCGGCATTTGTTTTTCTTTTCTTGTTGTTAGATTGGTGGCTCGGGCCACCCACTTTCATCATTGTTTGGCTGTGAAGTTCTTCTCGATCAACTGGGATCCAATCATTTTCTTCATATTGTAGGCCAGCTGGTGTGAAGTCCAAGTCAATCTATATCACTGCTTCATCCTTCACCCTCTTTTCATCGAGTGCGAGACTCACACCATTTCTAAAGTTTAGGACCAACCGCCCGTTCGACATTTCCCTACACAAAAGATAAGGAAAGGATCAGGGGCTGTACTAAGAACAAGAACATTAAGAAAATATTTATCACCGAAGATTCTTATTCACTTATTTTAATGTTTAAGGAAAGTAGGAAAAGATGAAGAAAGATCAGGAACAAGATTTGATTTGAACGGAAGGGTAAAACTTTATTATTATGATTTCAAGTATTTTATTTTTTAGTACATTTTTTTTATTTATTTTTTGTGTTTTTGGGTTCGGACCCAGTCACAAAGTGATTGTCTCAACCGTGTTACTAGGGATAGGACTCTATTTTAGAGGCCACCCTTTGAAACATCAGGTTGCGTAATACTTTTTTAAATATCGTCCTTTGATTGGAAGCATTGGTCGTTCTCCTTGGCAATTCACAAGTTGGAAGGAGCCTCCTGAGTAGACTGCCTCAACTATAAACGGCCCTTCCCAAGTTGGTTCAAATTTGCCCCCTATCTTGCGATGTGCAAGAATAGGACTTCTGAGAACAAGAACTAAGTCACCAACTTTGAAAGTTCTCGGGTGGACCAGTTTATCATGAGCCTGGATCATCTTAGCTTGGTACAGTTCCAAATTTTGTTGCGCTGCAAGTCTTTTTTCTTCCAAGTTTTCCAGTTCTTCCAGTTGTAATCTGGCATTTTCTTCTGTGGTAATTTTATTTGCAACTACAATTCTGAGTGATGGAAGCTTGACTTCCAATGGTAACACTGCCTCGGACCCGTACACTAAAGTGTAAGGTGTAGACTGAGTAGGAGTCCTGAAGGTTGTCCTGTAGGCCCATAAGGCTTCTAACAACTTCTCGTGCCAATTTCTCTTGTTGTCGTCCAAAGTTTTCATTAAGATTTGAACGAGAGTTTTATTAAAGCCTCGGCTAAGCCGTTTGCTCTTTGGTAGTAGATTGTTGAGTATCTCCAGTCGATTCCATGTCTCCTGACAAAATTATTGATTTTTATACTTCTGAATGTAGACCCATTATCTGAAATGATTCTGCGCGGTACCCCAAAATGGTAGACGACTTGGTTCTTAAAAAACTATAGCACATGGCGTGCCTTTACTTCTCTGAGTGGAACTGCTTCTGCCCTTTTAGAAAAGTAGTCTGTAGCTGCAAGGATGAAGCGATGTCCTCTTGAAGAAGGCGGTTCTATCGGACCCACTATATCTGTGCCCCAACACTCGAATGGCCACGATGCAATTGTCGGATGTAGCACATTTGGAGGTCGGTGTAGAACCACTCCGTGTACCCAGCATCGGTGACAACTTTTGGCAATCTTCATGCAGTCGGTCATCATCGAGGGCCAGTAGTACCCTAGTCTTTTAATTTTCATTTTCATTTTCGAGCCCGACTGATGAGCGCCACAAAGTCCTGAATGCACTTCTTTGACAATTTCACGAGCCTCGGACCCTCTCAGGCATCTTTACCACATCTGATCAAAAGTCCTTCTGTATAATGTATTGTTGATTAATGCGTAAGACAGAGTTCTTTTATTGATTTGATGTGCTAATGACTTATCATATGGTAATTTCCCTGTTTGCAGGTATTCTATTAGCGGTTGACGCCAATCTTCTATGTTTTCCGTCACTGCTGCAACTGATTCCTCTCCTTTTTCTGATTTCTGTATCATATCCATGTCGGGCTGTGATAGGACTCGTCGTCCTTGAACTGACACTTCAACTGACTCATCTTGTAAGCAGGCAAATTCTTTTGCAAGGCGGGCTAGCGCATCCACGAGAGCATTTTCTCTTATGGGGATCTTGTAGATTGTTACAATCGGAATTTGTCCCAACAGTTTCATGGCATACTGAAAGTATTGCTCGAGTCTTGGCTTTAAGATTCTGTATTGTCCTGCGACCTGTTGAATGAGCAACTGAGAATCTCAATAGATGTTGATGTCTGTTATTCCCATCATAATGGTCATTTCTAGTCCTGTTATGAGGGCCTCGTATTCTGCCTCGTTATTTGTGCACGGCTCTGTTAAATGGTAGGAGTGTCTTAACATACCCCACTCCGGTGTTATAAAGATTAGTCTGATTCCTGCCTTACCGGGCACTATCATTTGCAATTCTTTGTGTTTCTGTGTTGAGGATGCTCCGTCGAAGTATAGTTCCCAACGTCGATCATCAGTGTCTTCTAGGTTCATTATCTGCTCATCTGGCAAGTCGTCATTGAGAGGCTATTCTGCCGGCAAAGGGTGTGCTGCAAGGAAATCTGCTAGGATTTGTCCCTTTACGGCACGAGGAGGCACGAAAGTTATATCGAATTGCAATAGTATCATTGACCACTTGGCAAGCCTTCCAGAAAGTGTTGGACGGGTCATCAAATATTGCAATGGATTAACTTTCGAAATAAGGTTGACCTTGTGAGAGAGCATGTAATGCCTGAGTTTTTGTGCGGCAAAGATCAGGGCCAAACAATGCTTCTCAATTGGAGGATATTTTACTTCCGTCGGAATCAGAAGACGGCTTAAGTAGTAGAGAGTATTTTCTTTTCTCTCATCATTGACCTGGGCTAGCAGGGTTCCAAGGGAGTCGTCTAGAGCCGCTGTATAAAGTATCAACGGTCTACCCGAGGCCCGGGGTCGCTAAGACGGGAGGTATCATTAAGTATTGCTTGATGTCCTCGAAGGCCCGTTGGCATTTCTCTTCCTAAACGAATTTGGCGTCCTTTTTAACTAATGTCGAGAAGGGCTAACACCTACCTGACAAGTTCGAGATAAAGCGTCGAAGATATGTCAGCTTCCCTTGAAAGGATCGTAGCTGTTTTAAGGTTTTGGGAGGCGGCATTTCTAAGATAGCTTTAATCTTTTCCGGATCAATTTCGAACCCGCGATGTCCGACAACAAATCCTAAGAATTTCCCGGAGGTGACGCCGAAGGCGCATTTTAAGGGATTCATCTTGACGTTGTATCGCCTTAGTCGCTCGAAAATAATTCTCAAATCATACAGGTGATCTTCCTTCAGTTTGGCACTCAACTTGGTTGTGAATGAGCTCATCAAAAATCTTTGTCATTGCTCTTTGGTATGTTGCTTCTGCATACTTTAGTCCGAATGACATTACTGTGTAGCAATATACTCCGAACGGCATTTTGAAAGCTGTGAGCTTTTCGTCTTCTGGTGCCATCTTTATCTGGTTGTATCCTGAAGATCTATCCATGAAAGAGAATATTTCATGTGTCGAAGCGATGTCGATCATCAATTCAGGATTGGTAGTAGAAATTCATCCTTCGGACATGCTTTGTTCAAGTCTCTGAAATCTACGCAGATTCTGATCTGACCATTCTTCTTTCTGACTGGTACCACGTTGGCTAGCCAAGTAGGGTATTGTTCTTCACGGACAAATTTAGCGTCTATTAGCTTCTTAACTTCAGTTATTACTTGTTGTTCAATTTCTAGACGCATTCTTCTGGAAGCTTGTCTGATTGGAACGGAAGTAGGATCCACTCCTAGCCTGTGAGCTGCGACTTCTGGAGCTAATCCTGGCATTTTGTCGTAACTCCAAGCAAAACAGTCTTGGAATTCCATTAATAGCTTGATCATTTCCTTGGAATCTTCTTTATTGAGTAAGGAGCTAACAAAGGTTGGTCTAGGCTTTTCGCTAGTACCTAAGTTAACTTCCATTAACTCATCTTTTGTGGATTTGATTTCTTCTTCAAATTCCGGTGGAGCATCTCCGATTTGCGGATATTCAAGCTCTTCGTAGTTTCTAAACGAGTCTTCATTAGGTTCGTAAGTGACAACCAAACAAAATTCCGTATCGTCAACTGAACCTACTGTGCCAAATCCAAGACCATGTTTTGAATTGGGAGGCCGACCGACATTATTCCATAATTTTTTGAAGTGTTGTGCTCGGCCTTTTGTCCATTGTCGAGGTAAGACACCACGTTGAATTACATTTTGAACACAGGTAGAGTACCACTCAAAAGGTAATTCCATTAATTCGGAAGAAGCGACATCTTCAAATTGTACATTGTTTTCAGTATTGGAAGAAGAAGTGCCACGGTAAAATTTGATTGGCTTTGCACCGTTGCCACGTACTTCTTTGACCACCATACCCTCGATCTTATTAGACTGGATCGGGGTCAGGGTCATAGTGTGTACATAGTGGTTAATTTTCTCGTACATCGATTTGTATTCTTCGTTCTTCTCATCTTCGAGAGAAATCTTGAATTGTGGTTTCTTCCGGTTTATTGTAACTGCTAATTTCTTGACTTCCTCTTCTTCCTCAGAGCAATTTTTCCAATCAACGTTGATGATCAGCTTTTTCTGTCCAACTGTCCAAGTGTCTCTTCCACGACCTCGTCCCCGGCCTCGACCTCGGATGCGAGTTCGGAGAAACCTTCACCATCTCGCCGTAAGGGAGTGGTGAGTGATCGTCGGGCTAGAACTTCAGGTTCTTTATTGTCTTGAATTTCTTTTGCTTCATTTGGCACGGTGTTTCTAGAGAAGATTGTTTTCTTCGGAGGTGCGTAATAAGCTGCATCTTCATGGACTCCAATCTCATGTACAGAGAAAGGTTGCAAATCACCTTTAATGCACTGTTCTCCTCCATTGTAGTATTTTATGCACGGATTCAGAGACGAAGGTACCATCCGGTTCTCATGTATCCATGGTCGGCCCAGTAGCGCGTTGAATGATGTTTCAGAATCAATTATATGGAATTTTGCGGTTGTCTTTGCTAAGTCATCGGTCTTCATTAACAGTGTTATTGATCCAAGTGCTATTTCTCCTTTCTGGTTGAATCCTCTTAGTAACATCTTGTCCGCTTCAAGCTCGCGAGCATCAATTTCTAAGTATGCTAGCGTCCGGAGATTCATTATGTTGATTGATGCTCCTGGATCCACCAATACTCTGGAGAGCGTAAATTTTTCGATTGTAACTGAAATGTACAATGGTCGGTTGTGATCGGCCGTCCCAAGTAGTAGATCACTGTCCGTGAAGGTAACACCTCGCTGTTCCTTTAACGAGCAAACCTCGTTTAAGGAATCTCCGACCATCTGAGCTAAACAAATCTCTGGATCAAGTAAGGCCTTGATCAGAGATTCCCTCATCTCTTTTGATAAGATGAGAGCGTCATAGATGCTCGGTTGTGTGGTAGTTTCCTAAGATGGGCTAGCACGTTATAGTCCACTTTGTTATCATGCGTCTCGGTTTCTTCCTGAATGGGCGATTCTTCTGTCGGGGTTGATTCTTCCGGAACAACCACCGCTTTCCTTTGTCTTTTGGACCCATTCTTGGAGGTAGAACCCTTCCGCTCCTTAAATTGACTTTTGTGATTTGTTACGAGTCCGTGCTTGCATTTACGAGTGTCTCCTTTTGAATTGGCATGATAGGTTCTTACGGGGTTGCTTCGGAATCCGAAGGCTCTAACTTCTATTTTGATTGGAGTTCTTTGGAATTCACGAATAGATTCATTGCTTGTTGAACTTTCGTAGCCTTCTTGATGAATGTCTTCTTTGTCATCGTGATTATCGAGGTTGTGTATGATTTGAGAATCGTTATTGGCATCGGAATCGGGATCCGGATTAGATTGGTTGTCGTTAGTTACGTAATCGTTAGAAACAGTCAAAACGTAGCCAACACCATAACTCTTATCATTATAAGATCCCGCCGGAGCGAGCAAATAATCATACGAGTCGGAGGTTCGAGGAATTTTTCACCCGAATCGGAAACAATCGTCTCTAGGATAAGCGGCCCCTAGTCCAGCCTTAGGAGCCTCAGTCTTCTCTTCTTCTATAATCTCCTTCTTTTCTATGATCTTTTCTTCCTGGGGCGGTTCTTCAATTGCAAGAGATAGAGCCGGCTTGACAGGTTTCAAACTCTGAGTTGAAGCATGCGCCGAAGCGGTTTTGATGCGATCCAAAATTTTCTTCGATGACTTCTTCCAAGCGGTACTCCATCCATCATCGGTCGTGTAAGGGTCTATTGGAACAATGGGATCCGTCGAAATAACATTGACAGAACCTCCTTTCTGGGGTTCTTTCATGTATTCCTTTGGGATCGTTATGTTCCCTTTTCAGAGATTGTTGTCAAGCCAACTTTTAAAGGTGATGCGGTCCTCTATCTTATGTCCAAGCATCCGGTGGTAAGGGCGGTCGTTGGGATGGTCTTTCTTGTTGACTTCCTCCGGCTTCTTGGGTTCTGCGATCAAAATCCGAAGTCTTCATCAAACTGCGGAACATCTTTGGCACTGCCTCGTTCTTGAATGGATATTCTCTATTTATGAGCTCCTTTAACGTGCGCTGTGGGCGAGGCGGTTGCTCATATTGTTGGCTTGGTTGATAACCGGGTTGAGGTTGTTGGTAGATCTGCTGAGGTTGTTGATAGCTAGGCTGCGGTTGCTCCGGCTGTATTTGCATTAGCTGTTTACCTTTGTCGACTGCCGCAATGATCCCGGATTTCTTTTCGAATGTCTTCGTAGGCTTCTGCTTGTCTGTTTTATCGACAAAACTTAGTTGTTTTGCTTCCTCTTGTAAGCTCCCGGCCTTGCTTAACAACTTCTCGAAAGTCTTAATTGTGAATCCCTTAAGGAGAAGTGCTATCGGGCCGTGAATGCTTTTAAGCAGGATACCGACTGCATGTTGTTCTTGTAGCCGTGGCTCACACTTCATGCTTAGATTTCTCCATCGAAGTATGTAGTCCACTAAAGTTTCATTCGGTTTCTGTTCCTCCACCACTAAGTCACCGATGGTGATATGGTGCTGAGCTCCGGCAAACCGTTTCATGAAGAGATTTTCCAATTCTGTAAATGTCTTTACCAAACCGTTTGGTAACTCTGCATACCAATCGAAGGCGATCCCTGACAGGCTGCTAACGAATTGTCGGAAGAGTAAAGCGTCACTTCCACCGGCGTTACAACAATTAGCATGAAAATGTGCAACATGCTGTCGAGGATTTCCGGTACCATCAAAAGTCTTGAACAGTGGTGGTACGAAGCCTTTTGGGTATTGAACTGCATTGAATTCTTAGGGGTAAGGTCTACCCATCTGAATAGATGCTCCGCTCTCAGAGTGTGCTAAGGCTTCTCGCACCTGCTGTTCCACCATGTTCTTGATGTCCTTCTCTGGAATCATGTTATGAGTAGAATCCTTCTTTGGCTGATCGTCTCCGTTAAAGGATGTAATCTTTTTTCCTCCGTCTGTAATATGAATAACTTCTGGAGGTGTTTCTCTTTGGGGTTGAACCTGACTCTGAAGAGTGGCTAGAGCTGCAGCCATCTCTTCCATCCTTTTTGCCATTTGAGAGATTGTATCATCCTTTTCTCGAATTTGTGCTCTTAATGCTTCCGGTTCATCCCTCTCTCCGGCTGCTGGGGCACCTTGCGAAGCTGACGATGCTCATGTCTCAACCATGTTGATCTCCACATATTCGTCATCCATGAACTCTGATGAGTCAACTTCATCTCCAAACTTTTCTTCCCTTTCTCTTGCTAACCGTTGAATGTCAGTTCTCAGCTTTTCCATAGCGTCGTCCAATGGTCTTTTTCGTGCAGTTTCACAGTTATCACACGATGACTGTTGGGTTTCCATTTTGGAAGTCTCCTTCATTGCAGTGGCACTTTCTTCGGACTCGAGTCTTCTGATGAGACTTTCCTTTTCTGGTCGTTGTTTTGGTTTTAATTGACCGGTAGTAGGACGCCATACCATCCTTCTAGCGACGAAGGCTCAGGACCGGATGGTCCGTCGGTCCGAATGCTTGGAAGGTGGTATCCTCCCTGATCTGTAATCCTGAAACAATAACAGGTGGACTGGCCTTCATCTTTTTATTCAGTTTCTCTGCAGCGCTAATAGGTTCTACTCGCGGCCCAAGACGGGACTTGGCTGGTACCCGCCATATTCTTCTTAAAATTTCTGATACAGGACATCTCTCTTTCTTTGCTAATTTTTCTATCACGATCACGATCGGGCAAATGGTGTAATCCTAGCCCTTTTCTTTCGGCTGTCGCTATAGTATGCGGGTCTAGGTAATGTAGAAGAAATATTGCGGACATTTTCCTCGTCAGCTGAGGCAGAGAGGGGATGGATTCTACTTCCTTCCAAAAGTGGTGTGTATTCAGGAAATGGTATATACTCAGGTAGCGGTGTATATTCAGGGATTTCTTCCAAGAAAGAAACTTCGGCAGCTCTGGCCTTTCTGGCAATCTTTCTGCCTCTGTTTCTTCTCTAAGTCCGTGTTAGGGGTGGAACCCTTGAGCTGGACCCAATTTCAAAAATAGAAGGTCTTGCACGGAAGTCTGTACCCTCCACGGTAACATGTTCATTTCAAATTTAAACTTCCTTCCCCTTTAGTTTGGCGAAAGCCGGGGTAGGTATAGAGACGACTAGAATGGTGGGGGTAGAGACAACAGTCCTTCTACGAATAGTAGTATTCCTCTCAGCTGGAACCCTTAGATGGGGAGGGAACTCTTGGGCTGACTTCAGGTTGAATTCAATCAAAGGTTTTTCTGTTTCAGATACTTTGTCTGTAAGTGTGAAAAGGTTAACGTCAGTGATCTTGACATTTGTGTTCTCGAATCCTTGTCTGAAACGGATGATCCCATTGTTGGGCAGCTCATCCTTGTAAACAGCAAAGTCCAGTCCATTGGTGAAGGAGAAAATCAGCTTTGGGGCAGACATTTTCTGCAAGGTAGATTTTGATTGTCAGTCCCAAGTTATGCTTCTTCTCATCGGGACGAAAAGAAAGGAATCGAAAAGAGTCCGATAACATGTTTGTTAATGTATTTATAAAAAGGAGTTATAGTTTAAAAGAGTCGTTCACTAGAGGATTTGTTTATTAGGAACAGAATATTCAAAGGTGTAGAGAAGGTAAGGAATCCGATTCAGAATTAGAAAGGAAGAGAAAGTCTTATGCAAGACTTCTCGACTCGAAGGACTGCTCCTAAACTAACACCTATTGGGGGTCCACCCCACCTCAGAAAGAGGTAAAAGGATCTCGGAACCTCTTCGTTTAGGGGTGTCTAAACAGTGGCTCCTAAATCCGAGAGGAGTTGGCTATACTTGTTCAAGACAAAAATGAACGGGATATTCCAACGGAAGAATGGTAGTCTTAGTCCACTAGGGGCATGGGCTCACTACCGATTTATGAAAGCAAAGCTATCTGATCAAAATGGAGAGAGGAACTACTCCCCAGCGCAGTCGCCAGAAGTTGTCGGCATAATTTTAGGTTGAGTGTTGTATTTTTGAAAAGTGGTTGCCTACAGAAATTGTCGGCGAATTTTTAATTTAATTTAAATAAATAATTTGAAAAGTAGTATTTGATTTTGAAAATAATTTTAAATTTGAAAATTTTAAGATATGAAATCAAACTGATCTCACATCACGAATAGTTTATATAAACGAGCACCGCACCACAAACTGTATATCTATCCCGGAGAGTAAACACACTGCTTGATGATGGGGCTCGGTTAAATAAACTAGAAGATTTGTGACATCCGTTTGGTCTACGAACCAATTTTATAAGCCAACAAGTTCCCCTGCTTAATATAAAGGAATTAAGTAGGGTTTATATTACCAGGGCTCTTAAAGTTCCCTATAAGGGCAAACCCCTATAGTTAATTACATCTTAAATGAAGTGAATCATTTAAGAAAACTCTCGATAATGATCAGTGACTTTGCTATCAAGAATTTCAAAGTTTAAGGTTTCCAAAGGATTGCATTTTGGAAATTTCAAAAGGGAATGGATCAAATTTAGAACAGTTTATTTTAGGAGTCAAAAGGAAGAGGAGTAGGAGAAGCTGAGGATCCAAGAAGAATCTTGGCAACTTCCCAAACTATCCTATTGTTTGGCTTCGAGTTTAAGAAAATCCTAATATTATCTGAGATTTCAATCTTACCAGTTTTAATTAATTTGGACTTATATTTGTATGATAAAATCATACGAATAGCCTTGAAGATGTGAGGGTTTATGTCGTACCAAACGACTACCTCGGAATCCTAAGATTGGTTAGGGCTTAATTTACATGATATGATCAGGCAAAATCCTAACAAAAAGGTTGAGGATTTATGTTTCACTAAGCAAACTACCTCAAAATCCTATGGCTTGGTTATTTAATTCTAGGAACGTTTAACTGATATAGAGTTGTTTTGCTGACGAAGATGGCCTTGCTACCCACCATGCTCCAAGCTCCTTGTTGTTGCGGAGGTTTAGTTTTAGAAGATTGTAATCAAAAGAGAAGAGAAGAGTTTGGTTTTAGGAATCTTAAAATCCAAGTGTTTTTAATATTTTAATTAAAACAAATCTTAAAGTTGATTATAACAGAACCGATTAAGATCCCACGGTTCCGTCATCCCAGCACCGTTATTTTCATTGAATTCACTTAGTCCAGATGAATTTGCTAAACTCAACTGAATGAGTTCCACACTTTCATTTTGACCGTGGGAAATCCCGTTAGCAACACGTGGGTTACATCATCCGAGGTATTCCCGATCATTCAACGAGACGTTTTAATTTAGTTACAATTGTAGTTTTGTGTTCTATTTGTGATTAAATTTTGAGTTGTTTTTATATTTTGAAATGTTGTGGCGGTGATTTTTATCTTGCAGTGACTTTTAATTTAGTTTTGGTTTCAATTTAGGGACTACCCTAAAGGTTTTGGTTTTCATGCAACAGTTGTTTACCATTCAAGAAAGGTAAAGTGCATTTGCAATAAAGTAAATTGCAATAAAATAAAAGCGTACCTGGAGGGTCTTCCCATCATCCCAAGCAGCACTTAAAACACATGTTAAGGCATTTAAATATTTCAACAAGTACCTAGGCAAAGCTAAGGGGAAGGTTTAGGTTATCTATCAATGTCCTAATCCTATATAGCTAGTCACCTCCCATGACGTCTAGGTTCTTGTATTTTGGTTTAAGGACGATTTTCTTCATCAATGAATAATTAAGTTCAATTGTTCTTATAAACATCCTATCATATTGAGGAAGTGCTTAAGACAAATCTTAAACATCTTTTCAATATTTCTAGGATCGTTTTAAGTCCAAGAGAATTTAATTATACAAGTGAATTTATCATCCGGGAATTTAAGTGTTATTCTTTTGCTCGGTGAACTTAGGACATTTGAATATCCTATAAGTGAGGTAACACTTCACTTGATGTTTCATTTAAGAGTTATAATAATAAGAGCTTTAAAAGGGCAAATCAAGTTATTAAGTATTTTGATGATTTAAATTTAATGATTCAATTTCATTTTTTTTATTTAATTATAGAAAATTAGTTTAAGTTTGGAATAGTGTTCAAGTTATTTTAGGTTTAATTCTTAATAATTTCATTTAGGTTTGTTATTAAATGATTTTAATTTAATTTAATTCAATTTAATTTAATTTAATTTACTTTAATTTAAATTTAATTTCAATTTAATTTAATTTCAATTTAATTTATTATTATTATTATTTTTTTAACTTAGTTTAATTTAATTTAATTTAATTTAATTTTTTTTTAATTTTAATTTAATTTAATTTAATTTAATTTAGTTTTAATTTAATTTAATTTATAATTTAGTTTAATTTAATTTAATTTGATTTGATTTTAATTTAATTTAATTTAATTTTAATTTGGATTATTATTTTAATCTTTTAATTAAGAATTAAGTATTATTGAAGTGATTTATTTAGGGATTTTTAAATTAAAGAATAAACATCTTCTTAAATAATATCCCTACTTTATAATTTCAATTTTTTATTAATCTTCCAAATTTAATTAATTAATTAAATAAGGTTTACTTTAATTATTCTTAAGATGATTGGTGGGTTTCTACCCTTAACCATTTAGGTTTCAATCATCCAAAAATCAGTTTAAAATCAAATATTTTACCCTTCCCTTTTGATTAATCTTAAAATTTTAATTAAAGGTTGAAAATTTTAATTACCATTTTGCCCTTCAAGCTTAATAATTCTATAACTCACTAAATTAAGCTCGAATGAACTTGAAATTTTTATGTGACCTCACTTACATGTCAACTAAGACATTAGAGGAGAAAATGTGATTTTTCTGTATTTAATTTTTTTATGAAATTATTTTTAATGGAAAATAGGGGTTTTTAAGGAAAATTCAATAACATGACCAAGGAAATGTTTCTATCCTTAATAAAATTATGGGATGTTCCTAATGACCAGAGGACCACTTGGACCAATTTTGGTGATTTTTTAGAATATTAATTAATTATAAAATAAAATTAAAGTTGAAAAATGGATTTTATAATTTTCTTAAATCTCTGTGACCTCAAGGAGTCAAGAGAAACAAATTTTATATTTTTCTGATTTTTCTTTGATTTATTAGAATTATTTTAGTGAAAAAGTTGGAAAATACATTTTTTAATATTAAAAATTACATTAAGTCTTTAAAATTCAATATCTTACCATAGGGACTTAGGGAAAATATTTGGTTTATTCCTAAGTGATTAGGCATCAAAATGTGACATTTTTATGATTTTTAATATTTTTATGATTTTATTATTTTTTAATTATTAAAAATATTAAAATAAGCTTAAAAATCAACCTTTTTAGAAAATCGTAATTTTAATTTTTTTTAAATTCCACTGATATCAGAGAAGCTCCAAAACCATTTTTGTGAATTTTTGAAAAGTATTTTGTTAGTTATGAATTTTTTAAAGTTTAATTTTATTCATTATTACTTAAGAGGCTTAATCAACCCATTTGGTGGGGTTAATCAAGTCCAATAGTTTTCAAATTTTTATGTGGTGTTATCCTATCCCTAAAGGATAGTGGAGAATTATTTTTAAGTTAATTTGATGAATGGTTAACCCTAATTAATTAAAGTTCACTTTTAGGTATTTAGGCCAATTAGGGTTGTTCAAAGTGAATTAACTCAAAAATTATTTTTCCTAAGCCTCTCTGGTCACAAGAAACATCACCAAATTTTCCTAAAATTTATTTCACAACATGCTAATTATTGGAATTAAAATACTCAAAACAGCAACATGAATTTGAAAAATCAATAACTTCTCATAGGGATGGCCTCTAAGCTTGAAAAATTCAGGGAATGTTCCCAAGTTCCGAGGCTTCAAAAGCCCTATGGTCTCATGCCATGGTGAATTTCCTATATGCATGGAGAATTAAAATAATGCAGAGAGTAAATAAATCATCAAAATTAAAATACTTAATGAAATTACATGATTTCTTTTCCACATTATTCTCCTCTATTCACTGAGCAAGAGAGTATTTTTATTTTATTTTTAGGATTTTTCTACACAAAGTTATGAATTTTCAAAGTTCTGGTAATTAAATAAATAAGAAAAATCCTAATTTCCTACTTATGCACGAGGGACCGCATCAACCTCGGCGTCTCCGAAGCTCTTTGCGTCGTCTTTTGATTCGGCGCCGCCATCTGACTGGGATGCCACGCGGTCGGCGGTTCATGTCCTATTGCTCCATCCAGCACGATCCTGACCGTCTGCTCGATACACACGCGATCCGACTGCTCCTGGTCATCGTCTACGACTGGTGTGAACCCGTGACCGTCAACCTTCTAACCCTAATTTCTCACTCGATTCTTAACGGATTTTTGTGTTCTTATGCTCTATGGATTTGTCTTGAAGAGACGAACACATCCATACGGTAAACATGCATTGAAATTGATTCTAACTAAATGGAGAATCTCTGGAAGCTCGGGAAGAAGAGTGAGTCCATACCTTTGCTTAAAGAAGTGAAGCTTCGATCTGAGAGTTGTGTCACGTTCGATTGGGTCCAAGCAAGCTCCAGATGAAGTCCCTTGGACTGGTGAATTGTCTAGGTATGAAAGTGCCCACAACCGATCACAAAGCTTGGAGGCTAGAAGCAATGGCTGGCCTGGAGAGGGGGCTTTTGCTGGTAAACTTCTTCTCTTGGTCTGGTGAAGGTGTAAGACCAATCAATTTGGAGATTGGCTCACTGTGGTGAAGTGTCCTCATTTTGGGCTTGGATTTTAACTCTGAAATTGAGCTCACAGAGAGGAAATGGCAGGGGGGTTTCAGTGGGTATCAAGTTCTTTATGTGTAGAGAGTGGTCTTGGATGATTTTGGCAGGGTTTCAGTAAGTTTTGGTTCAACACCTCCTTTGGCCAAGAGGTGGTGGTGTTTAAATAAGAGAGGGTGGAGGGCCTCCCAGGGGGGTTTGAATGCTGGGATCAGCTGCTCTGGAGAGGAGAAGAAGAGCTATGTTGTCCATTTGGGTTGAGACAAGTCAACAAGGTGGAATTCCAAAATTTGGCTCCTCCCATGGTCTTTTCCATGGTGTTTTCCGGCGATCCAGGCGGTTGGCCGGCAGGCATGGGTCACCCTCAGGTCCAGGTGGGTCAGGGCTGGAGGTTTGTGCAGTCAATTGGGCTTTGCCATGTGTAAAGGGGATGGCTTGGAGTGGAATGGGGAAGAGGCCATTTTGGCTTGGTTTGGGTCAACCCATGGAAATAGGCTTGGTGCACCTCCCCAAGACCTGATTTTGAGCTTAGGAAATCATTTAGGTTAGCTTATAAGGGGTGGTGAAGTCTCCATCCAAGGTGAGGTGGCTAAGCATGGTTTAGTGTGTGACATGCTTAAGGTAAAAAAGGTTTAAAAGGGTTTAAGAAAGAGATCCCCTCTCTTGGCATTAATGGTTTGGTGAGGTGGAAAGTAGATTCCATGGCTCTCATGGCTCCCATGGGGCTCATGCATGGCTTCATGGCTCGTATATGGCTTGGGAAAAGTTGTCTCACTTGCATGAGAAAGGGTATTGGAATTTTTTATGGATTTAAAGATAATTATCATAAGGCTTGATTTGGATTTATTTGGTGATGGATTTTAGAACTTAGGAAGTGTTTTAAATCAAATGGATGATGATAGAGGATTGTCATGTGGCTTTGGGGCATTTTGAAACCATTTTTGATGGGCTTTTAGGAAGGCTAAAGGGGATGAGCCTTTAGGTTTGAAAATGGGCTTTTGAATGAAAAAAAAAATTGCAAAGGGCCATGCCAAATAAAATGTTGAGTTTTGTTTAAGGATGTGTCTTGAATGATTTGAAGCAAATTTGGGGAAGTTTAGAATTGAATTGGGTGGAATTTGGGTACATTTGGTAAATGAGCCAATGTAGGTCAAATTGGGCTAACTTGGGCCAATGTTGGGCTAGGGTTGAAATTTATGTAAAGTTAATGTTGGGAAATTTTTATGGGAGTGTTTCAAAGAGGTTTCAACTTTGGTTGGGCTTTGGTTTTGGGACTTGGGCTTATTTGGGTTAGGTTTGGGTTTAGGTCAAAATTGGGCTTTTTGGTTTTGGGTTGAATTTGTGTGGGGTTCGGGTCCAAATTTTGGGTAAATCATGTTAGTGATTTGTTTATGGGGATGTTATGAACGTTTGGGAAAGATTTTGGATCAATTGGAGTTGGATTGGGTCAAATTGGGTCAAGTTTAGGTCATGGGTCAAAATTGGGCTTTAGGCTCCAAATTTGAATTGAATCCAAATGTCAATCAAATTGGACTTGTATTTGGTCTAAATTGATATTGGATATATTTAATTGAAGTTTAGAATTGAATTGGACCAAAATTGGGGTCAATTGGGGAGGATTGGTTTGACATTGGGTTCATTTGGGTTAAGAATGGGTCAAATTGGGGGTTTTGGCAAAAGTGGCATAAATTGACCAAATCAACCCATGGTGTAGTTAAAAAAAATGAAATTAGGAATATTTGGGATTTTATGGAATTTTTTTGGGAATTTTCTGAATTTTTGGATTTTTTGGCTAAGTGGGGTATTTTGGGTATTTGAAGGGTATTGGGGGGTATTTTTGGAATATTTGGTATTTTTTGCTATGGATGATCAATTTGATTGGTGAGGAAATGTTTAGGGATAATTTTGGGGAATTTTGGGTGATTTGGAAATTTTGGAGGATTTGGGCAATTTTAAGGGCTTTTGGTAGGTTTGATAGGTATAGGGTCTCCGGGGTCAAAAATTGAAATTTTAGAAAAGAGAGGATTGATCAAATATGAGTGAAATTGAATCACTTTGATTGAGCCATGAAGCCATATTAAGCCTATATGATCCATGAGAGGACTCATTTGAGGCATTCACTATGTTGTTCCTAACCCTCTTAGCTAGGGGCTTAGGGGTTAAGGTCCATCCATATGAATCACCTAAATGAGTCAAGGAGTCAAGTTGGGTATGGGTGTGGTTTTAGGATTTGGATTGTGTGTGTGAGAGTGTAGAGTATGAGTGTAGTGAGTGTGTAAGTCAAACCTTACCAGACCAAGCTACCCGGGGGTGGTCTAAGGCCGAAGAGTCCATGGGGAACTCATCCTTTAAACCTTCACTTTTGATTTCAACCCTCTAGGTGATTAGGGGTCTACGATCAAGCTTGTGGGGTTTGCGGGGAGACAAGAAGTGGTTTAAATTTCTAAAGGATGGGTCCCAATTCAAGTCCTCTAAGATAGTCGAAGGAAAAGCCTAAGGTTAGATCCTAAGCACTAAAGAGGGAAGAGAAGACCTCATCGAAAATGAGGTCGACAAATGGACCCTGATAGGCGTGGTGTGCTAACCAAGCATACCGCGCGTATTGGTGTTGACCGAAGAGATCAACAGAACCAAAACAGATGTCCAAGTAACAGACTTAGGACGAAGTATAAGAAATTTCCACTGGGGGGTATCAGGTAAATCTCTAAGACTGAAGATTCCAGAACTCTCGCTGGGGAAGAAGGAGGTGAATTTCAGATCACAAGATTTCAAAAGATTGGATCTTAGATTCATTTCATTTTCTATTTCAAGTTTTCAATTTTGAGTTTGAATTTCAATTTGAGTTTCAATTTTTATTTTATGCGGAGAAAGAGTTAGTGTAAGGCTCACTCGAATGCATTTGTATCGTCGAGAAGAAAGCGGGACTCGAACCTATTCCAAATGCTGAGGAAGAATAGGACAAATCCTATCCGTAATGCGAGTGCTTTGATTTCAATTTCTTGCTGAGAGGATCAAATTTTGAGATTCGTTGAGAAAGGAGTAGGATCGTGCCTATCCCGAGTGTTGAGAATTGCTCGAGAAGGAGTAGGGTAGAAGCTTATTCCGAATCGTCGAGATGGGAGTATGGCGGAAGCTTATCCAGATTCCCGAGATGGGAGTAAGGTGAACCTCATCCCGATTGCTTGAGATGGGAGTAGGGCGGAAGCTTATCCGGAATGCCGAGGTTCGTTGAGATGGGAGTAGGGCGGAACCACTATCTCGAATGCCGAGATTTCTCGAGATGGGAGTAGGGCGGAAGCTTATCCGGTATCTTCGAGATTGCTTGAGATGGGAGTAGGGTGAAAGCCTATCCCGAATGCCGAGATTTCTCTGAGATGGGAGTAGGGTGGAAGCCTATCCCGAATGATGAGATTTCTTTGAGATGGGAGTAGGGCGGAGGCCTATACCGAATGTCGAGATTTCTTCGAGATGGGAGTAGGGCGGAAGCCTATCCCGAATGCGAGATTCTGTCGAGATGGGAGTAGGGCGGAGGCCTATCCCGAATGCTGAGATTGCTGAGATGGGAGTAGGGCGGAAGCCTATCCCGAATGCTGAGATTTGTTGAGATGGGAGTAGGGCGGAAGCTCTCTGCTGAGATGAGAGTAGGGCGTAAGCCTATCCCGAATGTTGAGATTTGTTGAGATTGGAGTAGGGCGGAAGCCTATCCTGAATGCTGAGATTTACTGATATTGGAGTAGGGCGGAACCCTATCCCGAATGCTGAGATTTTAAAAATATATTGCTGAGATTTATGAATGCAGAGATTGAACATATTGCAAAGTGCAGAGAATGATTGTAGAAGTTCATGTGGATTTGAAATTCTTTTTAATGTTTGGATTTTTATGAAAGAGAGTTCTTATTTATTTTCCTTTTCTTTTCTGTTCTTTGTTCGAAGTTCATTTAACTTTAATGGTGTTTCCAAGTCAATTTGCACAAAAGAGGTGAAGGCAAAATGTGACATGGCCACTTTCATTCCAATCTTGTTGAAGATACATCATACAACTCGATCTAAAATATTCTTCATACAATCCATGACTCAAAACGGACTATGTATAATTCTCGTTGATCCATCCAAAAGTATCTGCTAAATTCATGTCTGAATAGTAAGGTACATGGTAAATAACATCACCTTCCAAGCCACCCTTAGCAGGAATGTCGCATGGATGTGCTTTGGAGGTGTGATATCTCCCATGAAACTCACAGCTCGTAAGGCCGGAGACTCTCCAATTCTAGATCTGGTTGGAAATGGTATGGTGCCTTTATGGCTTCCATTCTTCTAAAGGTGACAGATATCCGCTCCACTGGTACTCCTGGTATGCAATGTTTTGTGATATCCGCTCCATTTCCTTGTAGTATCATGACGAAACCTAACGGAAGTGGTATCTCCACTGGCCCTCGGAACTTGCACGGGCTCTGCTATCCGGAGGTCGGATCCGAACATGATATTGCACTTGGTTGACGAACGAACGCGTGCGAAAGGTCCGACAATGTCGTGGTGGTACATGTGTGGAGGTATGCGGTCGCCCTTCTGATAGATGTTGATGATGCAACTGTTGGGTATACAGTCTGCTGGCAGTACCCTCAACATTATCATTCTTTTCACCATTCTTTTAATTATTCTTGGCATGGGATCCACCTCACCGTGACGGAGTATCCCTGGTGGATTCCCTTTTCTGTCTTCTGCGAAGTTATAGTAACATCCACATTGTATTGTGACTCTTCCTTTCCCTGGCATCCACTTCCGGGGTTCTGAATAAGTCTTTTCTCTTAGACGGCTTGCTTGACCCATCTTCTGAAGTTCTACAATGCAATCCATAATCTGTTGTTGCTCGTATTCTGAGAATACACCTTTATGTAGCTCGAGGCCTTCCAGGATGTTGATTCTTCTGCCTCCAATCCTTTCAAAGTATTCAAATGTCTTATTTTCAACCAGCTGCATTTTCTCCAGCTCATATTCTGGAATTATCTGAAGTCCTCGGTGTCTAGCAATGTACTGTGGGATGTATGGCTCAACCCCAGCACGCTCTCCTGCATGTCTCGGCTCCTCGGGGATAGTCTCTATAGGGACATCCTCCGGGGTTGCTTTCGCAACAAGACTCTCCTGGTCTGGTACATCTGCTCGGCGTTGAGGCACCGACTCCATTTCTGTTCTTCCCGGTATTTCTTTCATCTGTTCCAAACTTTTTGGAGTTGGCTTTCTTCTTTCTGGTTCCTGCCGAACCAGTCTCTGTGGAGCATTTGCACTAACAGTACCCACTATCTGTCCATGTTGATCTGCTGCTAACTTGGTCAACATCTTGCGAATACGACGATTCTTATTTCATCGCTGGGTAGCAGTGAGAGTAGCTCTTCTCACTCCTTGAATTTCTGTGGGCGCGACACTGACAAGCCCACCTTCTGCTGTAGCAACCACGGACATAATTTTCTTATCTTCTGCGGCGTTTGTTTTTCTTTTCTTGTTGTTGGATTGGTGGCTCGGGCCACCCACTTTCATCACTGTTCGGCTGTGAAGTTCTTCTCGATCAACTGGGATCCAATCATTTTCTTCGTATTGTAGGCCAGCTGGTGTGAAGTCCGAGTCAATCTCTATCACTGCTCCATCGTTCACCCTCTTTTCATCGAGTGCGAGACTCACGCCATTTCTAAAGTTTAGGGCTAACCGCCCGTTCGACATTTTCCTGCACAAAAGATAAGGAAAGGATCAGGGGCTGTACTAAGAACAAGAACATTAAGAAAATATTTATCACTGAAGATTTTTATTCACTTATTTTAATTTTTAAGGAAAGTAGGAAAAGATGAAGAAAGATCAGGAACAAGAATTGATTTGAACGGAAGGGTAAAACTTTATTACTATGATTTCACGTATTTTATTTTTTTAGTACATTTATTTATTTATTTTTTGTGTTTTGGGTTCAGACCCAGTCACAAAGTGATTGTGTCAACCGTGTTTCTAGGGATAGGACTCTATTTTAGAGGCCACCCTTTGAAACATCAGGTTGCGTAATACTTTTTTAAATATCGTCCATTGATTGGAAGCATTTGTCGTTCTCCTTGGCAATTCACAAGTTGGTAGGAGCCTCCTGAGTAGACTGCCTCAACTATAAACGACCCTTCCCAATTTGGTTCAAATTTGTCCCCTATCTTGCGATGTGCAAGAATAGGTCTTCTGAGAACAAGAACTAAGTCACCAACTTTAAAAGTTCTTGGGCGGATCAGTTTATCATGAGCCTGGATAATCTTAGCTTGGTACAGTTCCAAATTTTGCTGCGCTGCAAGACTTTTTTCTTCCAAGTTTTCCAGTTCTTCCAGTTGTAATCTGGCATTTTCTTCTATGGTAATTTTTTTTGCAACTGCAATTCTGAGTGATGGAAGCTGGACTTCCAATGGTAACACTGCCTCGGACCTTTACACTAAAGTGTAAGGTGTAGACTGAGTAGGAGTCCTGAAGGTTGTCCTGTAGGCCCATAAGGCTTCTAACAACTTCTCCTGCCAATTTCTCTTGTTGTCGTTCAAAGTTTTCTTTAAGATTTGAACGAGAGTTTTATTAAAAGCCTCGGCCAAGCCGTTTTCTCTTGGGTAGTAGATTGTTGAGTATCGCCAGTCGATTCCATGTCTCCTGACAAAATTGTTGATTTTTGTACTTCTGAATGCAGACCCATTATACGAAATGATTCTGCGCGGTACCCTAAAACGGTAGACGACTTGGTTCTTGAAAAACTGTAGCACATGGTGTGCCTTTACTTCTCTGAGTGGAACTGCTTCTGCCCATTTAGAAAAGTAGTCTGTAGCTGTAAGGATGAAGCGATGTCCTCTTGAAGAAGGTGCTTCTATCGGAACCACTATATATGTGCCCGAACACTCAAATGGCCACGATGCAATTGTCGGATGTAGCACATTTGGAGGTTGGTGTAGAGCCACTCCGTGTACCTGGCACTGGTGACAACTTTTGGCAATCCTCATGCAGTCGGTCATCATCGAGGGTTAGTAATACCCTAGTCTTTTAATTTTCATTTTCCTTTTCGGGCCCTACTGATGAGCGCCACAAAGTCCTGAATGCACTTCTTTGACAATTTCACGAGCCTCGGACAGGCTCAGGCATCTTAACCACATCTGATCAAAAGACCTTCTGTATAATGTATTGTTGATTAATGCGTAAGACCGAGTTCTTTTCTTGATTTGATGTGCTAATGACTTATCGTCTGGTAATTTCCCTGTTTGCAGGTATTCTATTAGCGGCTGACGCCAATCTTCTATGTTTTGCGTCACTGCTGCAACTGATTCCTTTGCTTTTCGATTTACGTATCATATCCATGTCGTGCTTGTGATAGGACTCGTCGTCCTTGAACTGACACTTCAACTGACTCATCTTGTAAGCAGGCAAATTCTTTTGCAAGGTGGGCTAGCGCATCCGCGAGAGCATTTTCTCTTCTGGGGATCTTATAGATTGTTACATTCGGAATTTGTCCCAACAGTTTCATGGCATACTGAAAGTATTGCTCGAGTCTTGGCTTTAAGATTCTGTATTGTCCTGCGACCTGTTGAATGATCAACTAAGAATCTCCATAGATGTTGATGTCTGTTATTCCCATCTGAATGGTCAGTTCTAGTCCTGTTATGAGGGCCTCGTATTCTGCCTCGTTGTTTGTGCACGATTCTGTTAAATGGTAGGAGTATCTTAACATCCCCGCTCCGGTGTTATAAAGATTAGTTCGATTCCTGCCTTACTGGGCACTATCGTTTGCAATTCTTTATCTTTCTGTGCTGAGGATGCTCCGTCGAAGTATAGTTCCCAATGTCGATCATCTATGTCTTCTAGGTTCATTATCTACTCATCTGGCAAGTCGTCATTGAGAGGTGATTTTGCCGGCAAAGGGTGTGCTGCAAGGAAATCTGCTAGGATTTGTCCCTTTACGACACGAAGAGGCACGAAAGTTATATCGAATTGCAATAGTATCATTGACCACTTGGCAAGCCTGCCAAAAAGTTTTGGACGGGTCATCAAATATTGCAATGGATTAACTTTCGAAATAAGGTTGACCTTGTGGAAGAGCATGTAATGCCTGAGTTTTTGTGCGGCAAAGATCAGGGCTAAACAATGCTTCTCAATTGGAGGATATTTTTCTTCCGTCGGAATCAGACGACGGCTTAAGTAGTAGAGAGTATTTTCTTTTCCCTCATCATTAACCTGGGCTAGCAGGGCTCCAAGGGAGTCGTCCAGAGCCGCAGTATAAAGTATCAACGGTCTACCTGAGACTGGGGCTGCTAAGACAGGAGGTGTCATTAAGTAGTGCTTGATGTCCTCGAAGGCCCGTTGGCATTTCTCTTCCCAAATGAATTTGGCATCCTTTTTAACAAATGCCGAGAAGGGCTGACACCTACCTGAAAAGTTCGAGATAATGCGTCGAAGATATGCCAGCTTCCCTTGAAAGTATCGTAGCTGTTTTAAGGTTTTGGGAGGTGGCATTTCTAAGATTGCTTTAATCTTTTCCGGATCAATTTTGATCCCGCGATGTCGGACAACAAATCCTAAGAATTTCATGGAGGTGATGCCGAAGGCGCATTTTATGGGATTCATCTTAAGGTTGTATCGCCTTAGGCGCTCGAAAACAATTCTCAAATCATACAGGTGATCTTCCTTCAGTTTGCTTTTGATGACCACATCATCCATGTAGCACTCAACTTGGTTGTGAATGAGCTCATCAAAAATCTTTGTCATTGCTCTTTGGTATGTTGCTGCTGCGTTCTTTAGTCCAAATGGAATTACTGTGTAGCAATATACTCCGATCGGCGTTCTGAAAGCTGTGAGCTTTTCGTCTTCTGGTGGCATCTTTATCTGGTTGTATCCTGAAGATCCGTCCATGAAAGAGAATATTTCATGTGTCGAAGCGACGTCGATCATCAATTCAGGGAATGGTAGTGGAAATTCATCCTTCAGACATGCTTTGTTCAAGTCTCTGAAATCTACGCAGATTCTGATCTGACCATTCTTCTTTCTGACTGATACCACGTTGGCTAGCCAAGTAGGGTATTGTTCTTCACGGACAAATTTAGCATCTATTAGCTTCTTAACTTTAGTTATTACTTGTTGTTCAATTTCTAGACGCATTCTTCGGAAGCTTGTCTGATTGGAACGGAAGTAGGATCCACTCCTAGCCTGTGAACTGCGACTTCGGAGCTAATCCCGGCATTTCGTCGTAACTCCAAGCAAAACGAGTCTTTGAATTCCATTAATAGCTTGATCATTTCCTCAGAATCTTCTTTATTGAGTAAGGAGCTAACAAAGGTTGGTCTAGGCTTTTCGCTAGTACCTAAGTTAACTTCCATTAACTCATCTATTGTGGATTTGATTTTTTCTTCAAATTCTGGTGGAGCATCTCTAATTTGCAGATATTCAAGCTCTTTTGTAGTTTCTAAACAGTCTTCATTAGGTTCGCAAGTGACAACCAAACAAAATTCCGTATCTTCAACTGAACCTACTGTGCCAAATCCGAGACCATGTTTTGAATTGGGAGGCCGAACGGCATTATTCTATAATTTTTCAAAGTGTTGTGCTCAGCCTTTTGTCCATTGTCGAGGTAAGACACCACATTGAATTAAATTTGGAACACAGGGAGAGTACCACTCAAAAGGTAATTCCATTAATTCGGAAGAAGCGACATCTTCAAATTGTACATTGTTTTCAGTATTGGAAGAAGAAGTGCCACGGTAAAATTTGATTGGCTTTGCACCGTCGCCACGTACTTCTTTGACCACCATACCCTCGATCTTATTAGGTCGGATCGGGGTCAGGGTCATAGTGTGTACGTAGTGGTTAACCTTCTCGTACATCGATTTGTATTCTTCGTTCTTCTCATCTTCGAGAGAAATCTTGAATTGTGGTTTCTTCTGGTTTATTGTAGCTGCTCCTTTCTTGACTTCCTCTTCTTCCTCAGAGCTGTTTTCCCAATCAACGTTGATCATCGGCTTTTTCTATCCAACTGTCCCAGTGTGTCTTCCACGACCTCGTCCCCGGCCTCGACCTCGGATGCGAGCTCTGGAGAAACCTTCACCATCTTGTCGTAAGGGAGTGGTGAGTGACTGTTGAGCTAGAACTTCAGGTTCTTTATTGTCTCGAATTTCTTTTGCTTCATTTGGCACGGTGTTTTTGGAGAAGATTGTTTTCTTCGGAGGTGCGTAATAACCTGCATATTCATGGACTTCAATCTCATGTACGGAGAAAGGTTGCAAATCACCTTTAATGCACTGTTCTCCTCCTTCGTAGTATTTTATGCACTGATGCAGAGACGACGGTACCATCCGGTTCTCATGTATCCATGGTCGGCCCAGTAGCGTGTTGAACGATGTTTCAGAATAAATTATATGGAATTTTGCGGTTGTCTTTGCTAAGTCACCGGTCTTCATTAACAGTGTTATTGATCCAAGTGCTCTTTCTCCTTTATGGTTGAATCCTCTTAGAAACATCTTGTCCGCTTCAAGCTCGCAAGCATCAATTTCAAAGTATGCTAGCATCCAGAGATTCATTATGTTGATTGATGTTCTTGGATCCACCAATACTCTAGAGAGCTTAAATTTTTCGATTGTAACTGAAATGTACAATGGTCAGTTGTGATCGGCCGTCCCAAGCAGTAGATCACTGTCCGTGAAGGTAACACCTCGCTGTTCCTTTAACAAGCAAACCTCGTCTAAGGAATCTCAGGCCATCTGAGCTAAACAAATCCCCGGATCAAGTAAGGCCTTGATCAGAGTATCCCTCATCACTTTTGATAAGATGAGAGCGTCATAGATGCTCAGTTTGGCTGGTAGTTTCCTAAGATGGGCTAGCACGTTATAGTCCACTTTGTTATCATGCGTCTCAGTTTCTTCCCGAATGGGCAATTCTTCTGTTGGGGTTGATTCTTCCTGAACAACCACCTGTTTTCCTTTGTCTTTTGGACCCATTCTTGGAGGTAGAACCCTTCCGCTCCTTAAATTGACTTCTGTGATTTCTTCTGAGTCTGGTACTGAATTTACAGGTGTCTCCTTTTGAATTGGCATGACAGGTTCTTCTGGGGTTGCTTCGAAATCTGAAGGCTCTAACTCTATTTTGATTGGAGTTCTTTGGAATTCACAAATAGATTCATTGCTTGTTGAACTTTCGTAGCCTTCTTGATGAATGTCTTCTTTGTCATCGTGATTGTCGAGGTTGTGTATGATTTGAGTATCGTTATTGGCATCGGAATCGGGATCCGGATTAGATTGGTTGTCGTTAGTTACGTAATCGTTAGAAACCGTCAAAACGTAGCCAACGCCATAACTCTTATCATTATAAGATCCCGCCGGAGCGAGCAAATAATCATACAGAGTCAGAGGTTCGAGGAATTTTTCCCCCGAATCGGAAACAACTGTCCTAGGATAAGCAACCCCTAGTCTAGCCTTAGGAGTCTCGATCTTATCTTCTTCTATGATCTCCTTCTTTTCTATGATCTTTTCTTCCTGGGGCGGTTCTTCAATTGCAAGCGATAACACCGGCTTAACAGGTTTCAAACTCTGAGTTGAAGCATGCGCCGAAGCGGTTTGGATGCGATCCAAAATTTTCTTCGATGACTTCGTCCAAGCGGTACTCCATCCATCATCGGTCGTGTAAGGGTCTATCGGAACAATGGGATCCGTCGAAATAACATTGACAGAACCTCCTTTCTGGGGTTCTTTCATGTATTCCTTTGGGATCGTTATGTTCCCTTTTCGGAGATTGTTGTCAAGCCAACTTTTAAAGGTGATGCAGTCCTCTATCTTATGTCCAAGCATCTGGTGGTAAGGGCAGTAGTTGGGATGGTCTTTCTTGTTGACTTCCTCCGGCTTCTTGGGTTCTGGCAGTCAAAAATTCGAAGTCTTCATCAAACTGCTGAACATCTTTGGCACTGCCTCGTTCTTGAATGGATATTCTCTATTTATGAGCTCCTTTAACGTGCGCTGTGGGCGAGGCGGTTGCTCATATTGTTGGGTTGGTTGATAACTGGGTTGAGGTTGTTGGTAGTTCTGCTGAGGTTGTTGATAGCTGGGCTGTGGTTGCTCTGGCTGTATTTGCATTGGCTGTTTGCCTTTGTCGACTGCCGCGACGATCCCGGATTTCTTTTCGAATGTCTTCGTAGGCCTCTGCTTGTCTATTTTATCGACGAAACCTAGTTGTTTTGCTTCCTCTTGCAAGCTCCCGACCTTGCTTATCAATTTCTCGAAAGTCTTAATTGTGAATCCCTTAAGGAGAAGTGCTATCGGGCCGTGAATGCTTTTAAGCAGGATACCGACTACATGTTGTTCTTGTAGCTGTGGCTCACACTTCATGCTTAGATTTCTCCATCGAAGTATGTAATCCACTAAAGTTTGATTCGATTTCTGTTTCTCCACCATTAAGTCACCGATGGTGATATGGTGCTGAGCTCCGGCAAACCGTTTCACGAAGAGATTTTCCAATTCTGTAAATGTCTTTACCGAACTGTTTGGTAACTCTACATACCAATCAAAGGCGATCCCTGACAGGCTGCTGACGAATTGTCGGAAGAGTAAAGTGTCACTTCCATCGGCATTACAACAACTAGCACGAAAATGTGCAACATGATGTCGAGGATTTCCGGTACCATCAAAAGTCTTGAACAGAGGTGGTACGAAGACTTTTAGGTATTGTACTGCATCGAATTCTTCGGGGTAAGGTCTACCCGTCTGAATAGATGCTCCGCTCTTAGAGTGTGCTAAGGCTTCTCGGACCTGCTGTTTCACCATGTTCTTGATGTCCTTCTCTGGAATCATGTTCTGAGTAGAATCCTTCTTTGGCTGATCGTCTCCGTTAATGGATGTAATCTCTTTTCCTCCGTTTGTAATATGAATAACTTCTAGAGGTGTTTTCTTTGGGGTTGAACCTGACTCTGAAGAGTGGCTAGAGCTACAGCCATCTCTTCCATCCTTTTTGTCATTTGAGAGATTGTATCATCCTTTTCTCGAATTTGTGCTCCTAATGCTTCCGGTTCATCCCTCTCTGCAGCTGTTGGGGCACCTTGCGAAGCTGACGATGCTCGTGTCTCAACCATGTTGATCTCCACATATTCGTCATCCATGAACTCTGACGAGTCAACTTCATCTCCAAACTTTTCTTCCCTTTCTTTTGCTAACCGTTGAATGTCAGTTCTCAACTTTTCCATAGCGTCCTCCAATGGTCTTTTTAGTGCAGTTTTACAGTTATCACGCGATGACCGTTGGGTTTCCTTTTTGGAAGTCTCCTTCATTGCAGTGGCACTTTATTCGGACTCGAGTCATCTGATGAGACTTTCC
This sequence comes from Papilionanthe hookeriana x Papilionanthe teres, assembly GCA_022702705.1. Classification (NCBI taxonomy): domain Eukaryota; kingdom Viridiplantae; phylum Streptophyta; class Magnoliopsida; order Asparagales; family Orchidaceae; genus Papilionanthe; species Papilionanthe hookeriana x Papilionanthe teres. The sequence continues at coordinate 95,689,555 of CM040430.1, read as the reverse complement.
TTTTCTGGTCGTTGTTTTGGTCTTAATTGACCGGTAGTAGGATGCCATACCATCCTTCTAGCAGCAGAAGGCCTAGGACTGGATGGTCTGTCGGCTGAATGCTGGAAGGTGGTATCCTCCCTGATCTGTAATCCTAAAACAATAACAGGTGGACTGACCTTCATCTTTTTATTCGGTTTCTCTGCGGCGCTAACGGGTTCTACTCGCGGCCCAAGACGGGACTTGGCTGGTACCCGCCCTATTCTTCTTAAAATTTCTGATACATGACATCTCTCTTTCTTTGCTAATTTTTCTATCACAGTCTGCAGTCGGGAAAATGGTGTAATTCTAGCAATTTTCTTTCTGCTGTCGCTATAGTATTCGGGTCGAGGTAATGTAGAAGCAATCTTGCGGACATTTTCCTCGTCAGCTGCGGCAGAGAGGAGATGGAATCTACTTCCTTCCAAATGCGGTGTGTATTCAGGCAATGGTATATACTCAGGTAGTGGTGTATATTCAGGGATTTCTTCCAAGAAGGCAACTTCGGCAGCGCTGGCCTTTCTGGCAATCTTTCTGCCTCTGTTTCTTCTCTGAGTCCGTGTTAGGGGTGGAACCCTTGAGCTGGACCCAATTTTGAAAATAGAAGGTCTTGCACGAAGTCCGTACCCTCCACGAGTAACATGTTCGTTACAAATTTGAACTTCCTTCCCCTTTAGTTTGGCGGAAGCCGGGGTAGGTGCAGAGACGACTAGACCGGTGGGGGTAGAGACAACAGTCCTTTTACGAACAGTAATATTCCTCTCAGCTGGAACCCTTAGCAGGGGAGGGAACTCTTGGGTTAACTTCAGGTTGAATTCAATCAAAGGTCTTTCAGTTTCAGATACTTTGTCTGTAAGTGTGAAAAGGGTAACGTCAGTGATCTTGACATTTGTGTTCTCGAATCCTTGTTCGAAATGGATGATCCCATTGTTGGGCAGCTCATCCTAGTAAACAGCGAAGTCCAGTCCATTGGTGAAGGATAAAATCAGCTTTGGGGCAGACATTTTCTATTAGGTAGATTTTGATTGTCAGTCCCAAGTTATGCTTCTTCTCATCAGGACGAAAAGAAAGGAATCGAAAAGATTCTTAACACATGTTTGTTCATGTATTTATAAAAAGGAGTTATAGTTTAAAAGAGTCATTCATTAGAGGATTTGTTTATTAGGAACATAATATTCAAAGGTGTAGAGAAGGTAAGGAATCCGATTCAGAATTGGAAAGGAAGAGAAAGTCTTATGCAAGACTTCTCGACTCGAAGGACTGCTCCTAAACTAACACCTATTGGGGGTCCACCCCACCTCAGAAAAGAGGTAAAAGGATCTCGGAACCTCTTCGTTTAGGGGTGTCTAAACAGTGGCTCCTAAATCCGAGAGGAGTTGGCTATACTCGTTCAAGACAGAAATGAATGGGGTATTCCAACGGAAGAATGGTAGTCTTGGTCCACTAGGGGCATGGACTCACTACCGATTTATGAAAGCAAAGCCATCTGATCAAAATGGAAAGAGGAACTACTCCCCAGCGGAGTCGCCAGAAGTTATCGGCATATTTTTAGGTTGAGTGTTGTATTTTTGAAAAGAGGTCGCCTACAGAAATTGTCTGCAAATTTGTAATTTAATTTAAATAAATAATTTGAAATGTAGTATTTGATTTTGAAAATAATTTTAAATTTGAAAATTTTATAGTTTATATAAACGAGCACCGCACCACAAACTGTATATCTATCCTGGAGAGTAGACACACTGCTTGATGATGGGGCTTGGTTAAATAAACTAGAAGATTTGTGACATCCATTTGGTCTACAAACTAATTTTATAAGCCGACAAGTTCCCCTGCTTAATATAAAGGAATTAAGCAGGGTTTATATTATCTGGGTTCTAAAAGTTCCCTATAAGGGCAAGCCCCTAGAGTTAATTACATCTTAAATGAAGTGAATCATTTAAGAAAACTCTCGATAATGATCAGTGACTTTGCTCTTAAAAATTTTAAAGTTTAAGGTTTTCAAAGGATTGGATTTTGGAAATTTCAAAAGGGAATGGATCAAATTTAGAACAGTTTATTTTAGGAGTCAAAAGGAAGAGGAGTAGGAGAAGCTGAGGATCCAAGAAGAATCTTGGCAACTTCCCAAGCTATTCTATTGTTTGGCTTCGAGTTTAAGAAAATCCTAATATTATCTGAGATTTCAATCTTGCCAGTTTTAATTAATTTGGACTTATATTTGTATGATAAAATCATACGAATAGCCTTGAAGATGTGAGGGTTTATGTCGTACCAAACGACTACCTCGGAATCCTAAGACTGGTTAGGGCTTAATTTACATGATATGATCATGCAAAAGCCTAACAAAAAGGTTGAGGATTTATGTTGCACTAAGCAAACTACCTCGAAATCCTATGGCTTGGTTATTTAATTCTAGGAACGTTTAACTGATGTAGAGTTGTTTTGCTGACGAAGATGGCCGTGCTGCCCACCATGCTCCAAGCTCCTTGTTGTTGCAGAGGTTTAGTTTTAGAAGATTGTAATCAAAAGAGAAGAGAATATTGTAATATTTTAATTAAAACAAATCTTAAAGTTGATTATAACAGAACCGATTAAGATCCCACGGTTCCGTCATCCCGGCACCGTTATTTTCATTGAATTCACTTAGTCCAGATGAATTTGCTAAACTCAATAGAATGAGTTCTACACTTTCATTTAGATCGTGGGAAATCCCGTTAGCAACACGTGGGTTACATCATCCGAGGTATTCCCGATCATTCAACGAGACGTTTTAATTTAGTTGCAATTGTAGTTTTGTGTTCTGTTTGTGATTAAATTTTGAGTTGTTTTTATATTTTGAAATGTTGTGGCGGTGATTTTTATCTTGCAATGACTTTTAATTTAGTTTTGGTTTCAATTCAGGGACTACCCTAAAGATTTTGGTTTTCATGCAACAGTTGTTTACCATGCAAGAAAGGTAAAGTGCATTTGCAATAAACTAAATTGCAATAAAACAAAAGCGTACCTTGAGGGTCTTCCTGTCATCCTAAGCTGCACTTAAAACACATGTTAAGGCATTTAAATATTTCAACAAGTACCTAGGTAAAGCTAAGGGGAAGGTTTAGGTTATCTATCAAAGTCCTAATCCTATAGCTAGTCACCTCCCATGACGTCTAGGTTCTTGTATTTTGGTTTAAGGACGATTTTCTTCATCAAAGAATAATTAAGTTCAATTGTTCTTATTAACATCCTATCATATTGAGGAAGTGCTTAAGACAAATCTTAAACATCTTTTCAATATTTCTAGGATCGTTTTAAGTCCAAGAGAATTTAATTATACAAGTGAATTAATCATCCAGGAATTTAAGTGTTATTCTTTTGCTCGATGAACTTAGGACATTTGAATATCCTATAAGTGAGGTAACACTTCACTTGATGTTTCATTTAAGAGTTATAATAATAAGAGCTTTAAAAGGGCAAATCAAGTTATTAAGTATTTTGATGATTTAAACTTAATGATTCAATTTAAATTTTTTTTTGATTTAATTATAGAAAATTAGTTTAAGCTTGGAATAGTGTTCAAGTTATTTTAGGTTTAATTCTTAATAATTTCATTTAGGTTTGTTATTAAATGATTTTAATTTAATTTAATTCTATTTAATTTAAATTAATTTTTTTTAATTTAAATTTAATTTCAATTTAATTTAATTTCAATTTAATTTATTATTATTATTATTATTTTTTACTTAATTTAATTTAATTTAATTTAATTTAATTTTGATTTTAATTTTAATTTAATTTAATTTAATTTAGTTTTAATTTAATTTAATTTATAATTTAGTTTAATTTAATTTAATTTGATTTGATTTTAATTTATTTAATTTACTTTAATTTAATTTAATTTTAATTTGGATTATTATTTTAATCTTTTAATTAAGAATTAAGTATTATTGAAGTGATTTATTTAGGGATTTTGAAATTAAAGAATAAATATCTTCTTAAATAATATCCCTACTTTATAATTTCAATTTTTTTATTAATCTTCCAAATTTAATTAATTAATTAATTAAGGTTTACTTTAATTATTCTTAAGATGATTGGTGGGTTTCTACCCTTAACCATTTAGGTTTCAATCATCCAAAAATCAGTTTAAAATCAAATATTTTACCCTTCCCTTTTGATTAATCTTAAAATTTTAATTAAAGGTTGAAAATTTTAAGTACCATTTTGCCCTTCAAGCTTAATAATTCTATAACTCACTAAATTAAGCTCAAATGAACTTGAAATTTTTATGTGACCTCACTTACATGTCAACTAAGACATTAGAGGAGAAAATTTGATTTTTCTGTAATTAATTTATTTATGTAATTATTTTTAATGGAAAATAGGAGTTTTCAAAGAAAATTTAATAACATGACCAAGGAAATGTTTCTATCCTTAATAAAATTATGGGATGTTCCTAATGACCAGAGGACCACATGGACCAATTTTGGTGATTTTTTGAATTATATTTTATTTATTAGAATTATTTTTGAGTTTTAGAATATTGATTAATTATAAAATAAAATTAAAGTTGAAAAATAGATTTTATATTTTTCTTAAATCTCTCTAACCTCAAAGAGTCCAGAGAAACAAATTTTATATGTTTTTGATTTTTCTTTGATTTATTAGAATTATTTTAGTGAAAAAGTTGGAAAATACATTTTTTAATATTAAAAATTACATTAAGTCTTTAAAATTCAATATCTTACCCTAGGGAATTAGGGAAAATATTTGGTTTATTCCTAAGTTATTAGGCATCAAAATGTGACATTTTTATGATTTTTAATATTTTTATGATTTTATTATTTTTTAATTATTAAAAATAATAAAATAAGCTTAAAAATCAACCTTTTTTAGAAAATTTCAATTTTAATTTTTCTAAATTCCTTGATATCAGAGAAGCTCCAAAACCATTTCTGTGAATTTTTGAAAAGTATTTTGTGAGTTATGAATTTTCTAAAGTTTAATTTTATTCATTATTATATAAGAGGCTTAATCAACCCATTTGGTGGGGTTAATCAAGTCCAATTGTTTTCAAATTTTTATGTTGTGTTCTCCTATCCCTAAAGGACAGTGGAGAATTGTTTTTAAGTTAATTTGATGAATGGTTAACCCTAATTAATTAAAGTTCACTTTTGGGTATTTAGGCCAATTAGGGTTGTTCAAAGTGAATTATCTCAAAAATTATTTTTCCTAAGCCTCTCTGGTCACAAGAAACATCACCAAATTTTCTTAGAATTTATTTCTCAACATGCTAATTATTGGAATTAAAATACTCAAAACAGAAACATGAATTTGAAAAATCAATAACTTCTCATAGGGATGGCCTCTGAGCTTAGAAAATTCAGGGAATGTTCCCAAGTTCAGAGGTTTCAAAAGCCATATAGTCTCATGTCATGGTGAATTTCCTATATGCATGGAGAATTAAAACAATGTAGAGAGTAAATAAATCATTAGAAATAAAATACTTAATGAAATTACATGATTTCTTTTCCACATCTTTCTCATCTGTTCACTGAGCAAGAGGGTATTTTTATTTTATTTTTAGGATTTTTCTACACAAAGTTATGAATTTTCAAAGTTTTGGTAATTAAATAAATAAGAAAAATCCTAATTTCCTACTTATCCACGCGGCGCCGCGTCAACCTCGGCGTCTCCGAAGCTCCACGCGTCGTCTTTTGATTCGGCGTCGCCATCTGACTGGGATGCGACGCGGCCCGCGGTTCATGTCCCGTTGTCCTGACCATCCGCTCGATACATACGCGATCCGACGGCTCCCGGTCATCGTCTACGACTGGTGTGAACTGTGACCGTCAACCTTCTAACCCTAATTTCTCACTCGATTCTCAATGGATTTTTGTGTTCTTATGCTCTATGGATTCATCTTGAAGAGACGAACACATCCATATGGTAAACATGCATTGAAATTGATTCAAACTAAATGGAGAATCTCTGGAAGCTCGGGAAGAAGAGTGAGTCCATACCTTTGCTCAGAGAAGTGAAGCTTCGATCTGAGAGTTGTGTCACGTTCGATTGGGTCCAAGAAAGCTCCAGATGAAGTCCCTTGGCCTGGTGAATTGTCTAAGTGTGAAAGTGCCCACAGCCAATCACAAAGCTTGGAGGCTAGAAGCAATGGCTGGTCTGGAGAGGGGGCTTTGCTGGTAAACTTCTTCTCTTGGTACGCGTGAAGGTGTAGGACCAATCAATTTGGGGATTGGCTCACTATGGTGAAGTGTCCTAGTTTTGGGCTTGGATTTCAACTCTGAAATGGAGCTCACAGAGAGGAAATGGTAGGGGGATTTCAGTGGGGATCAAGTTCTCTATGTGTAGAGAGTGGTCTGGGTTGATTTTGGCAGGGTTTTAGTATGTTTTGGTTCAGCCCCTCCTTTAGCCGAGAGGTGGTGGTGTTTAAATAAGAGAGGGTGGAGGGCCTCCCAGGGGGGTTTGAAGGCTGGGATCAGCTGCTCTGGTGAGGAGAAGAAGAGCTATGCTGTCTATTTGGGTTGAGACAAGTCAGCAAGGTGGAATTCCAAAATTTGGCTCCTCCCAAGGTCTCGGCCATGGTGTTTTCCAGCGATCCGGGCGGGTGGCCGGCGTGCCATGGGTCACCCTCGGGTCCAGTGGGTCGGTGGCTGGAGGTTTGTGCGATCAATTGAGCTTTGCCATGTGTAAAGGGGATGGCTTGGAGTGGAATGGGGAAGAGGCCATTTTGGCTTGGTTTGGGTCAACCCATGGAAATCGGCTTGGTGCACCTCCCCAAGACCTGATTTTGAGCTGAGGAAATCATTTAGGTCAGCTTAGAAGTGGTGGTGAAATCTCCATCCATGGTGAGGTGCCTAAGCATGGTTTAGTGTGTGACATGCTTAAGGTAAAAAAAGGTTTAAAAGGGTTTAAGAAAGAGATCCCCTCTATTGCCATTAATGGTTTGATGAGGTGGAAAGTAGATTCCATGGCTCTCATGGCTCCCATGGGGCTCATACATGGCTTCATGGCTCATATATGGCTTGGGAAAAGTTGTCTCACTTGCATGAGAAAGGGTATTGGAATTTTTTATGGATTTAAGGAGAATTGTCATAAGGCTTGATTTGGATTTATTTGATGATGGATTTTAGAACTTAGGAAGTGTTTTAAATTAATTGGATGATGATAGAGGGTTGTCATGTGGGCTTTGGGGCCTTTTGAAATCATTTTTGATGGGCTTTTAGGAAGGCTAAAGGGGATGATCCTTTAGGTTTGAAAATGGGCTTTTGAATGAAAAAAAAACAAAAAAATTGCAAAGGTCCATGCTAAATAAAATGTTGAGTTTTGTTTAAGGATGTGTCTTGAATGATTTGAAGCAAATTTGGGGTAGTTTAGAATTGAATTGGGTGGAATTTGGGTTCATTTGGTAGATGGGCCAATGTAGGTCAAATTGGGCTAACTTGGGCCAATGTTGGGCTAGGGTTGAAATTGATGTAAAGTTAATGTTGGAAAATGTTTATGGGAGTGTTTCAAAGAGGTTTCAACTTTGGTTGGGCTTTGGTTTTGGGACTTGGGCTTATTTGGGTTATGTTTTAGTTTAGGTCAAAATTGGGCTTTTTGGTTTTGGGTTGAATTTGAGTGGGGTTTGGGTCCAAATTTTGGGAAAATCATGTTAGTGTTTTGTTTATGGGGATGTTATGAAGGTTTGGGAAATATTTGGGATCAATTTGAGTTGAATTGGGTCAAATTGGGTCAAATTTAGGTCATGGGTCAAAATTGGGCTTTAGGCTCCAAATTGGAATTGAATCCAAATGTCAATCAAATTGGACTTGTATTTGATCTAAATTGATATTGGGGATATTGAATTGAAGTTTAGAATTGAATTGGGCCAAAATTGGGGTCAATTGGGGAGGTTTGGTTTGACATTGGGTTCATTTGGATTAAGAATGGGTCAAATTGGGGGTTTTGGCAAAAGTGGGATAAATTCACAAAATTAGCCCATGGTGTAGTTGAACAAAATGAAATTAGGAATATTTGGTATTTTTTGGAATTTTTTGGGAATTTTCTGAATTTTTGGATTTTTGGCTAAGAGGGGTATTTTGGGTATTGGGGGGTATTTTTGAAATCTTTGGTATTTTTGGCTATGGATGATCAATTTGATTGGTGGGGAAATTTTTAGGGCTAATTTTGGGGAATTTTGGGTGATTTGGAAATTTTGGAGGATTTGGGCAATTTTAAGGGCTTTTTGTAGGTTTGATAGGTATAGGGTCTCCGGGTCAAAATCGAAATTTTGGAAAGAGAAGATTGATCAAATATGAGTGAAATGGATTCACTTTGATTGAGCCATGAAGCCATATTAAGCCTATATGAGCCATGAGAGTACTCATTTGAGGCATTCACTATGTTGTTACTAACCCTCTTAGCTAGGGGCTTAGAGGTTAAGGTCCATCCATATGAATCACCTAAATGAGTCAAGGAGTCAAGGAGTCAAGTTGGGTATGGGTGTGGTTTTAGGATTTGGATTGTGTGTGTGAGAGTGTAGAGTATGAGTGTAGTGAGTGTGTAAGTCAACCCTCACTGCACTGAGTTACCTGTGGTGGTCCTAAGGCCAAAGAGTCCCACGGGGAACTCATCCTTTAAACCTTCACTTTTGATTTCAACCCTCTAGATGATTAGGGGTCTACAATCAAGCTTGTGGAGTTTGCAGGGAGACAAGAAGTGGTTTAAATTTCTAAAGGATGGGTCCTAATTCTAGTCCTCTAAGATAGTCAAAGGAAAAGCTTAAGGCTAGATCCTAAGCACTAAAGAGGGAAGATAAGACCTCATAAAAAATGAGGTCAACATAGCAGCAAATTTCCAACTGCGACTGCGTATTTTCGCTTCCACGAATTTGCGTCGTCGAGAAAGTTCATCTCGGAATGAAGTTTTTATCATCCTGGGGAGATGATAGAAAACACTATCGTTGTGCACAACTGGCAATGATTTTGTTACTTTATTGCTATTGTTGTTATCCCGATTGTTCGAGATTTTTATGCAAATTTTCTAGATGCCGAGGATTCTGAAGTCTTTGTTAGAGGAATCGGAGTAGGATTTACTCCAGAAAGAATCAACATATTCTATGGCCTGCCACTGACTATTGAGTGTTATTATTCTGGATTATCACCATCTAAGGGAGATTTAGACATGATTATTGCTTATCTGACTAACGGTACTGGATCTTGGAAGATCAGGAACGAAAAGAAGGTAAACTTCAAATCCTCTGAATTAAATGGTGTATCTAAAGCATCGAACTACTTTATTTCTGCAAGATTGTTACCTTCCAACCACCTGAGTGAAGTGACTAGAGATCGAGCGATCATAAACTACTGCATTCAGGAGAGGAAGCCTATTGATGTCAGAAGCATTATCTATGATTCTGTGGAGTCTACTGCGAGATCCAGCACTTCTGTTGGATTGGGATTTCCATCGTTGATCTATTCACTATGTGTCAGTAATAGAGTCACTATTGATATTTTTGAGGAGAAGCTGAAGTCTACTAAGCCAATTGGGCAGAAGAGTGTTAGTATATATGATCGTCTTCGAGGGAAGAGATCGACCGCTCCTTCTACTTCTGCACATACTTCAGGTAGACCTTCTACTTCTAGACCCTCTACTTCTACCGAGCCACCATCAGATTTCTGGGAATCAATGCATGATCAGTTTTTAGAATAGCAGCAGGAGTTATTTCAAACTCACTGCAAGATTATACTATTGATAGAAAACTAGATCATTTATCTGATTATACCCAGAGGAAGAGTAATTATAATGCTGAGTATGATGAAGCCCTAGTAAGATTATTGAAGGGTGAACATGTAGTTAGTTTTCTACTTTTCCTAGATTCACACCATTTGTTGATCCTAAGGACGTATAATATTCCTTTGGTGATGAAGATGATGATCAGGCTACAGCTAGTGATTATTTGTTATCGATTTCTTTGATGTGTAACTCTGTTAGTTTGTTTTATTTGGATTATTTGTTAGTTTTGTATTTGATGTATGTTGACTGTTTAGTATTAGCATTCTGTTGTGTTGAGACTGAATTTTGAATTAGTTTATATGTTGTTTTAGTTTAATGTTTAGTACTTAATTATTTTGCTCTGTTTTGATTCTGTTTCAAATTTAATATCATCATAAAATTAGCATGCTTACCTTTCTATATACGTGCTTCAATTTAATCTTAATTATTCATAAAATCATGTTTAGAAGTTAATTTTTCGTTTTAAGATTGTTTTTTTTAACATACTTACTGAAAATACTTATGATTTTCTTTCTCTCATACTTTCAAATTATCATAGTATACCAAAACTTAAGTTTAGGGGAAGGGAAAATCCATTCAAAATTAAATTTTATTTGTCCTTAAGAGCTAATACTTTCTTAAAAATAGAAACTTTTTAACATAACTTAAGGAATGAAGAATTTATTTGAGATCACTTTTATTTTTGAAATTATAAACAATTTAGTGAAATTAACCAAAATTTTACTAACTTTGATTAATTTTAAGAATAGAATTATTTAACTTAAAGAAGAATGAGAAAAAGAATTTTTCTATTCATGATAGAAATAATAGAATTTTAGAAATATTAAGTAATAAAAAATTATCACTTGAAAAAGAAAAGATTGAAATTTTTTTTGAATTTTTATTTATGTTATAATAATTAAGTGGAGATGTATAAGTTTTGAAAATATAAGTTAAGGATAATGAAGTTCAAAACCATTAACAGGCTATCCAGATATAGTAATCCTCTCTATATATAAAAAAAAAGAAGAAGAAAAGAAAAAAAAGATAGAGAGGAGAAGCTCGAGAAAATGCCTAATAAAAAATTGGCTTCACTTGAATTATCATATAGGAAGAAAACTAATTACATACTTTACTTAATTTTTATGCATAAATATTTATTTAGAAAAGATTTTTTAAAAAGATATTTTTCTTTTAAATAATCTATGAAAGCTTAATATAATAAACTTCTATTATTTTCAAAATGAATTAAAAGTTTGAAATCTTATGATTTGGTAGTTAAATATTCTTTAAATTCTTAAAATTAAACCTAGTTAGTGAAATTCGATTAATAATTTACTAAAGACTTTATAAAATCAAAAAATATAAGGAATCTTAAATATTTATCTTTTATTTCCAATAGTTATATTTTATGTAGTAAAAAGAGTTACTTGAGGACAAGTAACATTTAAGTTTGGGGGATTCTGATCTATAAAAAAATACCTATTTCTTTATGTCTTAATTCTTATTAATTTCTAAGGATATTATGCTTTAATGAAAGGTATTTTTTTGTGTTTTTGATGTAGGTAATGTAAAAAGGTCTAAGAAGGAAAAAGGAGCAAAAAGGAGCAAAAATGGAGCAAAATACCAAAAGTATAAAAAAAATATGGCCTAGCGCCTAGACGCCAGAAACTGGCGCCTAAGCGCCATAATCGATACGAAAACTGTCAAGTTTCTGACAACGTTTGATCAGTTATTTTGACTGAGTGAGCGGTTATTGGATATTCTAGAAGGCTGGCAGTTGTTCCTTGATAATAGGACATGTGATAAATTGCATTTGGACGCTCCAAAATGGTTTTAATCGCAAAGAGGTGTAAGCCAAAGTGAAGAGGTGCGAAGAACTGGACGCGGTGTCTGGCGCCTAGGCGCCAGATTCCGGTGCCTAGGCGCCAGATTCCGGCGCCTAGGCGCCAGACCAATCTTCTAGAAGATTCATTGAATGTGGACATGTTTTGAAGAGGTGCCTCAAGGCAACTCTTGAAGCCTATAAATAGAGGTCCAATTCTTCAGAAAACGTGCCCCCTCCCATTGTACCCCTTTCTCTTATCTACTTTAAGATCTCTCATCCTTAGAGAGATAATTAGAGAGAGAAATTTAGGGCCACTTTTGTTTAGTTTAGTGAGATTATTTTCAAGTTTATTTTTCTGGAGTTCATTACACTGTGGAGTCAGAAGGAATCAGAAGATCTGTAGAAGAAATATTTGAGATAAGTATATTTTTAAATTTGATTCAAAGTTTAATTGTCATGTTTTGTTATTTATTTTCAATGTGTTCTGAGTAGTTAGTTACTTTCTTACTTCAATGATGAAGAGATAGTTAAGATAATATAAAGATTCGATGGAGAATTAAAATTCAAAATATTTTCAAAACATTGTGATGACATTAATACCTGATCTTACTTTACTTTTTAAATTGGCCGTTTGAATTGTTAAAACCTGTTGAAGAGTTTAGAAACCTTGTAGGAGAAGAACTCTTAACTTGTAAATGTCACATGAATCCTTGGGAGTCGAAGGCCATGTGTGGGCTATTCATGGTGAAGTGCAAATAAATAAGAAGATAATATTTAAAGGGCGTAGAATTGATAAGTTTATAGAGTAACATACTAAATTCTTATAATTTGATTTATAGACTAGGAAAGGGTCACTAGTAGGGCCGACCATAACCACCCTTGGACATCTAGAAGTGTGAGCCTAGATTAACCCATTTTACTAACAATACATCCATACCTATTCTGTAAATTAGTCAATGTTCTTTGCACCTGGATCAAAGGGTAAAGAATATGAATGCTTCTATTTAGCACAATACCATAAATTAAATTCTCCAACGAATACTAAATTATCTTAAAAATCTTATATTAATTGAAGGAAAGAAAGTTGTTTATTTTATATAGAGTTTATAAAATAATTTTCTTATTATTGTTTTCTTTAAATTGCATCTAGTAAATTAATAGTAATTTATAATCAAAATAAATATAATTTTACTATTATATTTCGCTTTCGCTTTATAGAAAATTTATTTCTATAAATCTTCCCTGTGGGATTTATACTGGGGTCATTGTTTAAAAACCCTATATTACTTGAAACGATACGTATACTTGTGTAGTACCCCTAGTGTGTAAAAATATTACTTATATAATATTAATTTATACACAAGCCGCTATTTATAAATCGAGTCAAAGCTTTTTGGCTATCTTTTGAAAGAAAACATTACTGCGTTAAGCGCGGCGGTCGGGTCATTAAGTCTAACCTCTAAATACTTATGAGGATGAGACCAAGCATAAGGAAACTCAATAGAAGTTCCCTATAAAATGTTTAAGCCTTAGGACTCACACTGGGTTGTCTGGTCTAGGTCAGGCACACACACACACCGACCTAAACTCCACACTTTCACTCACCACCTCAAACCCTAAACCAAACTTGCCCATACTTGGTCCCCCTAATCTTTGGAAACTCATGTGTGGTTCCCCATGCTCTTAGCCCTAGGCTAGGGTTTGGCTAGAACCAGTACATGGAGGATCCAAAAGGGGGTTCCCTTGGTCCATGGCCCAAGAAGGTTGTTATCCATCAATTAACCTCAATTTTACCAAAAATCCCAACTTTGACCCTTTGACCCCTAAACTTTCCCTAAATTACCAAATTACCCCTAAACCCTAATTTTAACCAAAAATCCTAAAATTTCCCAAATTACCCAATTTTCTCCAAAAATCATTTCAACTTGTCCCCAACACTCAAATACCCCAAAATTCCAAAAATCCCTAAAATACCTCAAAATAGCCAAAATCACCAAAATGCCCCATAAATTCCACAAATTCCAAAAATCCCCAAAAAATTCCTAAAAGATTCCTAAATATTCCTAAAACCATTCAAAACACTCCCATGAGCCTAATTTGACCAAATTGACCCAAATTGACCAAAAGCCCCAAATTGCCCCTTAAGGCCCAAAATGCTCAAATCACCTCCAATGTCCACCCAATTGACCCTAATCCTCCCCAACTTTAATCATAAAGTCAAGTTCACCATGCCTAAACCCAATGAAAACCAAATCCAAGTCCAATTGAACTAATTTCAAACCCAATTTTAACCCAAATAAAAAGCTCCAATTTTGACCATAGGACCAAATTCCCTCAAATTGAACCCTAGACAAATCAATTCACTCAAATTAACATCCAAAACCCTTCATGACATTCCCCTAAACCAAATTGATCCACTAATTGACACATAATTGGGCCCAAACCTCACTTCCAACCCAAGTCAAAACCCTAAATTTGCCTCAAATGTGCCTTATGCCCAAATGTCATCAAATTGAATGCCCTAACCCCAAAATTTCCACCCATTTTCTATTAAAAACAATTCATGATAATCACCCACATCAAATTGAACAATCAATTGAACCCTAGCCAAATTCTAGCCTAACACAAACCCTAGTCTAACCTAACATGCCTAAATTCCACCAAATTGACCCTCCAAACCAATTCAAAATCGCTCCAATCTTCTTCTAAGAGCTTTGTCATGCACACCAATTTAAACAATCAATTGGACCCAATATAAGCTTAAATATAACCTAGCCGAACATGAACCCAAAGTCCCCAAAATTGAACCAAGACGCAAATATCACCCAAACCTAGCCAAATTGACCAAGCCAAGCTCACCACAGCCACCTCATGGACCCTTGAGACTGGTCTAGATCCACCTAGCCCAAACTACATTAGCTATGGACCAAGGTTCCCCCAAGTTAGGGGATTTCCTCCCTTTTTTGGCTAAAACAAAGAAAGATCCTTTCCCTTATCCATCAAACTTTAATTCTAATCTCCATTAACTCCTCTAAACCCCCTAAACACCAGCTCCACACTGACTAGCAAAGCCAAATCAGAGAAGATCCCAAATTTTTACCCAAATTAAACCCATCCTCTATGGCAATCTCACATCGGATGTGTGCACTAAATTTTCCTCACCCAAAGCGTACAAAGACCAATCAATGGAAGCTTGAGCTCCACCCCTTGGCCATGGCTATAAATTGAGCTCCTCACGACTAAGAGGAAAGAATGCATTGAATCTTGGCGAAACCCAACCAAAATTCTTCCAGAGCTTCTCTGAACTTTCTTAATTGCAATCTCACTGTTCTTAGCCACCCACAACTACCGCCTGAGGCCAATTTGTTTACTGAAATTTGTCTTAAAACCAGGACACTCTCTGTCGCTCCACCACATTACACCAAACCTTAAGTTGACTTACTCCTCACCATCACACAACCAAACGAAGAAGATCCCCACAGAAGCCTCATCACAGAGCCTCTCCAACCTAGACTTCCCTCAGACCCGAAATCTCACCTTGATCGAGTTCTACTGCAGACCCAACAAGAGCTCAAATTGGTGCTTGATGGAGCTTCGCGAGGTCACAACAAAGGTGTAGAACCAATCTAATTGAGGCCTCACTTCTTAGACAAAGTTAATGAGCTCTCACCTTAGCTTGAGCTTATTTTGATTCTCAATGCATGTATAATGCATTTCATACCGTATAAGCCATATAATTAGTTTTGTCTAGGTCAGATGAGTTTATAGGAACAAACCCGAAGTGATTTGGTTGAGTCTAGCTCAAGATCTTAAGGTTAAAAGGTGGACGGTCTGCGGGTTGAACCAGTGGGGATGATAAATGGATGTCGTCTCATTGCATGTGTATTCTATGGTTGGCTTTGATTACACTGGACGAAGGAGTGGTGCATAAAGTGAGGGACGTGTGACTACCGAGTGAGATGGCGGCATTGAATGGCAGAGCTAAACGCGGTGTTCGAAGCTACCTGTGATTTCATGGCACCGTGGTGAATAAATAGAAAAGTAGGTTATTTTGTATTTATTTAAATTAATCCACTTTAAAAATTCATAACTTGGTGAAGAAAAATCACAAAAATAAAATAAAAATACTCTCATGCTCAGTGAATAGAGGAGAACAACGTGAAATTAAATTTAAGGTCATTTGACTTATGTTTTATTTTTAATTAATTAAATATGGAAGATCATACTTAGGCCAAAACTCACTTAAAAAATTTCACTATAGCATGAGGTTTGGAAGCTTGAAGGTTCTCTAATTAGGGATCCTCTTTGATTTTTCGAACGTCAGGGGGCATCTCTAGCTAGAGATCCTTAATTTCTAAGCTAATCCCCTTTGTTTTGGTATTAAAAATTATAATAAATAATAAATTGATCAAAAAATTACAAAACTTATTTTGATAGGTTCACTGTGATCAGAGGACCTTATGAAAAATATAAAAATGTTTTAACTCATTAATAATGATACTATTTGTAATTAAGCCACTAAAATAAAAGAGAATTAAAATTGTTAAAATATAAATGTAAAAAGTATAAAAATGATTCTCCACTGTAAACAATGGTCAGGGGAACTCCTCATAAAAATTTTAAGTTAATTGGAGCTAATTTGATCACTAAAATGGATTTTTCTAAGTGGAGTGTTAATTTTGCAATTAAAATAATTAAAATAGTTAAAATATAATATAAGAAATAATGAAATTGGTTTTGGGAATTTTATGTGACCAAAGGAGTCTAAGAAAAATAAAATTGAAACTAAAATAATATTTCATTTTTAAGCTATATTTTAATATTTAAATAATATAAAAATAATTAAAAATTCATAAAATCACAAAAATATTAAAACACACTAAAATGTCACATTTGGTCTCCTGATTACATATGAGCAATTAAAATAAATTTTTTAATTTTCCAAGTGAAGATATTAAATTTTAAAGGCTTAAAATAATTTTTAAGGTTAAAAATGGACTTTTCCTAACTTTTCACTAAAATAATTCTAATAAATAACATATAAATAACAAAAATATTAGTTTTATTTCTCTGGGTTCCCTGGACTCAGAGTGATTTATCAAAAATGTAAAACTTAATTTCCACTTAAATAATAATTTATATTTAATTAATACTCAAAATAAACAAATAATTCTAATAATTAATTTAAAACACAAAAAATCGTGAAAATTGGTCCATGTGGTACTCTGACTAGGTGGACCACCAATAATTTTGTTAAGGATAAATTATTTGCTTTGGTTAAGTTATTAAATTAATATTGAAATTCCTTATTTTGCATTAAAATAATTATAAAAATTAAATTAAAATCAGAAAAATCACATTTTCTCCTCTAATGTTTTAATTGACCCAATAGTGGGGTAACATAAAAACTTCAAGGTTGTTTGAGTTAAATTTAATGAATTATGAAGTGATAGGCCTTATAGGGGCAAAATTGTAATTTGAGATTTAAGCCTTAATTAAATATTTAGGCCTAATCAAAGGGCAATGGGAAAGAAATGATCATAATTGACATATCTAGATGACTGAAATACAAGGGGCTTAATGGTAGAAACCAATCTCACACTTCTCCACATTAAGGATAAAATTAGAATTTCTTAAATTGAGGGAATTTGGAAGATAATTAAAATTAAATGATAATAAGGTGAGGGGTTTAACTTTGGAAGATAATAATTCAACAATTTAGATCCCTAGTTAATTGTTTAATGATACTTCAATATTTTGATAAGAATTAAGATCGCATAAACTCAATATTCCTAAAATTACAAACTTACACATTAAGTCTTAAGGGCTTAGTAGTGAATTATGCTTAATCATGATTTGACTTAATGAGGTTTAGAAAATGAAATATGGTCAACATTAAACACTTTAGCACACTACAAGCCCAACTCTAAATTAAATTGGTTAAATCTCATAATCAAATCAATTTCCCCATAAGGGCCTTTCCCCCACATAATTTATAAATGAAATATCAGGTGATGGTTGCCCCACTCATTGGAATAATTGAAACATCAATATTCATTGAGCATAAGGGTGTAATATGGATAAATTATTTAGCAACATAATAAGTTTAAATGAACTCGAGACGATTCAAAAGATTATGAAATGTCCAGGGTATTGCCCATGACCCCTTCATAATCTTTTGGATATCTTGGAGGACCACTGAGCCTATTATGGTTTGCTTAAGAAAATTATCCTTATTAAATGAAAAAATAGGAACCCACCAAGTTATAACATAGGATTTGGTGGGCACATTTTAAACTTGTTTTTCCTGTTTTCTGTCATGCTATTTTAAATTCCTACAAAATTATATATTAGTTGCAGGAAGCTAATCATTCAGTTGGAGTGTGAGAAGAGGACTGGTACGCTTTTACATTTTATAGTGCTTTATTTTTTTACATTTACTTTATCATATTTTCCTACTTATAAGAATTGCATGTCGAAATTGAAACATTTAGGATAGCACAAAACCAAAACCAAAACAAAACAAATCAAAACAAAACAAAAAATCATATTCACCACCACAACAAATCAAATTATAAGACAACTTAAAATTTAATCACAAAAAAAAAACCAAAATTGTATCTAAATTAAGTCGTCTCCTTAGATGATCAGGCATACCTCGGAGGAGGAAACCTATGGCTACTAACGAGCTTTCCCCGGTCTGAATGAACTTATAAAACTCATTTAGTTGAGTTTAGTAAATTCATTTGGACCAAGTGAATTTGAAGAAAATAGTGGTGCCAGAATGAGGGAACCGTGGGATCCTAACCGGTGTTGCTTAATCAACTTAAACATTTCCCCTCATAAGACATTAAAACACCTCAATTTAAATATCTCCAAAACATAACACTTCTCCCATCTCTACAATTTGAAAATTTTAAAATTAAACCTACTGCAACGTGGATCTTGGAGCATACATAGTGGGCAACATAACCATCTTTAACAGCAAAATTCTTTTCTTAGAAATAAAAAAAACAAGCAATAGGATTTTGAGGTATTTTACCTAGCACAACATAAACTTTCACTTTATTTCTTCAGGCCTTTGCACCTTGATCCACTAAAAATTTGATAGTTTTTTACTATTCATTTCATACCAATTTTTGATGACATTGCACTTTAAAAGAAAGTATTTTTGATGATTTCATGCATGAACAATGATTTTAGGTCTTTGGAGCAAAAGGAAGTGAGAAGGAGCAAATTTGAAGTGAAAAAGGATAAAAGTGTATTTTATTGAATTAGAGCTGAACAACGCTGTCACCAGCGCCAGATAGCGCCAGTTTCTAGAGATTTATGATGTTTTAGCAAAATAATGCACTGAACAGTGCTCCTACCAGCGCCAGACAGCGCCTTATCCAAATTTTAAACTAGATTCAATGTATTTGGCTGGATTTTGAAAGGTTGCTTGAGAAAACTTTTGGAAATTCAGTTTTGGTCGAATTTAAACTCTTTTGGAGCCAAATTTCAAAAGGGTGGAAGAAAGGAAGAGAAGAGTTTAGACTTTAGAGAGAGTTTCTTTCCATTTTGTGTAGGAAGTTAGGTTTTGTGTTTTCTCTTCTAAGGAGTGTGAGAGGAAAGGGAAAGTGAAAGATTTCTTCTTCCTTACAATTGTAAAGAGAGAATTGTGTGTTGTTGTGAAGAAAGAAGAGGAGTCATAGGAATTCCTTGAGATTCGCTTGGGGAAGAGTTTGAGATAAGCTGTCTTTACTTTACTCTTTTTGTATGATGCTGATTTTATATATATATTCCATGTTTGTCATCCTGTCCTCATGAGTCTTTAGCAAATTTTTTTGTCTTCCTCCTTTTCATATGATGTGTTGATGTTGTGATATGGAAATGATGCACTGATTTATTATGGAGAATTTTTTATGACCTTTTTTACTTCAAACTTCATTTCTTTTTTATCTAGCCAATTAAATTGTTAGAACTTATTCAGAAACATATGTTTCGAAAGGATTATGAGTTCCACAACAAAAGTGAAGGTCACATTCAATGTCCATGAATGAGAGATGTAGTTCATGGACATTGAGTGCAAATAAATAGGCAAATATACTTTGATGGGAGTAAATTTGAAGATTTCAGAGTGACAGGCTGAAATCTTCAATTTGGTCCAAATGTTTAGAAACTAAAGTGAGAGTTAGCCTTTAGGTGAAGGGAAGTGGGAGCTGTGGAGTGAGAGCCAGTATCCTCTCAGCCTAACCACGAATTTGGGGATAAACTTAGGATTAGTCAATGTTCTTTATACGCTGAAATATGGGTAAAAAATAGGACTGCTCCTATTTGGCACAATACATTTGTATCACTGATCTATGTAACAATAATCATCACATTATGATTGGAAAGGAGGAAGACTCTTTCTTGCAACTGTACTTTGTTATAAATTTAGTCTTGTATTAGTTTAACTTTCTAGATTTTAGAAGGTGCTTTGGTAGAAATAGTAGATGAATCTGTTGTCTTTATGTTAAGAATTAAACCACTTGCAATTGAGCTGTGATTCAATAAGTGATTTTTGTGTTAAGCCATAAAATTAATGCCTCCCTACAGGATCGAAAACCAGGACTCCACTAGATCCCTGTATTACTTGAGCGATACATATACTTGTGTTAATTGTGTGACTCATGATCATCTAAATCAATATATATAAATCTAAATGTAAGTTCATTATTTTTTGCAAATTAAAAAAGTTGCACCAAGTTTTTGGTGTTGTTACTGGGGTGGCATGGTAAAAGAAAAAGTAACTGTTATAATTAAACTTTTGTAGTATTTGAAATCTTATATTTGAATTGCAAGTCATAGTTGTGTGTGTTTGTTTATTGTTAGTGTGTTTATTGTGTTTGCATGCGTAGTATTAGATCTATAGGTTTAATGCCTTACGATTCTGAACTTAAGTGTACTATTGGAAAAATTCAAAAAAAAAAATAATAATCCGTAAATCCTCACAAAATGGAGAACAATTTAAACAATCAAAATGTAAATATATCAAGACCTTTAAGAGATTATGCTAATCCAACAGCAGATGAAATTCACTTAACTGTTCAAAATCCTGATGTTGCTACTAATTCATTTGAGCTTAAACCTTCTATTATCCAAATGGTACAGAATAATCAATTTAGAGGAACACCAAATGAAGATCCCAACATACATCTCGCTAGTTTTCTAGAACTGTATGCTACTTTTAAGTTTGATGGAGTGTCGAACGATGCTGTTAGACGTAGACCTTTTCCTTTTTCATTAAGGGATAAGGCTAAGGCGTGGTTAAATTCGTTAACACCTGAATCTATTAGAACTTGGGGAGAGCTTTCACAAAATTTTCTGTCGAAATATTTTCCACCTTCCAAAGCTGCTAAGTTGAGGAATGATATCACATCTTTTAATCAGTTTGATGGAGAATCCATATATGAAGCTTGGGAAAGATTTAATGATCTTCTGAGGAAATGTTCACACCATGTTTTACCAGATTGGTTAATAATTCAAACCTTTTATAATGGATTAGTCGGATCTTTGAGATAGATTATCGATGCTGTTGCTGGTGGATCATTAATGTCAAAACCTTTTGATGAAGTATATTCGTTAATTGAAGAGAAGGCTACTAATAATTTTCAATGGCTCTCTGAGCGGGTAAATCCTAAGAGAGTAGCCAGTATACATGATTCTAATGTGATAACTATGATAGTCTCTCAAATTGCTGCACTTTCTAAGAAAATAGATCAATATGGAATGAATTATTCTCCAACACCCCTAGTGTTAGAAGAAAATTCATCAGGACAAATGATAGACTCTCAAATTTCTTATGAAACCTTGAATGGTATACATAATAAATTCAATAATCCTTATTCGAATTATTATAATCCTAGTTGGAGGAGTCATCCAAATTTCAACAGGAATAACACCAATATGTTGTTAATCCATAATGGGGAAACAATCCTATGAATCCAGTTGGAAATCCGAACAACCAACAAAATACCAATTTTAGACCTTCTTATCCTTCTGGTTTTAATATTAATCAACAACTTAAGGAAAATAAGTTGTCTACTGAAGAAATGATTCTGAATATGGTAATCAAATTCAAGCTCAAAACGTTGCAATGAAGAAAATTGAAAATTAATTGGAACATAACTTTACTGCGCTTAATAATAGACCTTCTAGGAATCTTCCTAGCAAAGTTGAGATCAACTCGAAAGACCAAAACAAAGAGCAAATTAAGGATATTCAATTAAGGAGTGGTAAAGAATTGGAACCAAGAGTTTAAAAAGAAGTCGAAGTTGAAAGAGAGGAAGTGAACATTGAGAAAGGTTCTAATAAGATATATCCAGACGAATATCCATTAGAACCGATGAAGATAACTATTGAAAAACCACCTCCTCCTTTTCCTCAAAGACTAAAGAAACAGAATAGGGACAACAGATTTGCAAAACTTTTGGAAATTCTTAAGAAATTAACGATTAATATTCCCTTTGTTGAAGCATTAGAGAAGATGCTTGATTATGTAAAGTTTATGATGAATATACTTAAAAAGAAATGAAAGTTTAAAGACCACAAGACTGTTGCACTCAGCAGTGAGTGTAGTGCAATTATTCAGAAAAAGCTTTCTGAAAAACTTAAAGACCCGGGTAGTTTCACTATCCCTTGCGTTATAGGTGAAAATGTTTTCGGAAGAGCTTTATGTGATCTTGGAGCTAGTATTAATCTTATGCCTTTATCAACTTTCAAAAGAATGGGAATAAGAGAAATTTCACCTACATCTGTAACTCTTTAACTAGCTGATCGTTCTATCACTTATCCTAAAGGAGTTGTGGAGGATGTATTAGTAAAAGTGGATAAATTTATCTTTCTTGTGGACTTTATTGTATTAGATATGGAGGAAGATAAAGAAATTCCACTTATTTTGGGAAGACCGTTCCTTACTACTGGAAGAGCTATGATCGATGTCCTGAAAGTATAATTAACTATTAGAGTTAATGACCAAGAGGTAACTTTCAACATTCTGAAGTCTACGAAGTACCCTTCAACTGAAAAATATGATGAGTGCTATCGAATGGAAGTCTGTGATTATTTGAGAGAAGATCATTTTAAAGAAGTATGTGAAGAAAATCTGGATTGTGAGGATGAAAATGAAAGTGAAAATGAAGATGATTTGGTTGATATGAAGAATGAAAAGTTAGACTTTGTACAGGAAAAGGTTGAAGGATTGGATACTATGGAAAATAGAGATAAAAGTTTTATTTCATCTATCATTAAACCCCCTGAACTTGAGCTGAAAATTCTTCCTAACCGTTTAAAGTACAGGTTTTTAGGAGAATCATCTACTTTACCAGTCATTGTATCTTCAAATTTAAATGAATATCAAGAACAAAAATTATTGTAAACTTTAAAAAGTTACAAATAGGCTTTTGGTTGGTCCATAACTGATATTAAAGGAATCAGTCCTTCAATCTGTATTGACAGAATTTTGTTGGATGAACAACACAAACCAAGAGTTGATCCACAAAGGAGACTGAACCTAATAATGAAAGAAGTAGTTAAAAAAGATATTTTAAAATGGTTAGATACTGGAATTATATATCCTATTTCTGATAGTGTTTGGGTGTGCCCAATTCATTGTGTTCCTAAGAAAAGAGGAGTGACTATTGACGTAAACAATTAAAATGAAATTATACTGACAAGACAAGTCACTGGTTGGCAAATATGTATTGATTATAGAAAATTAAACACTGCCACTAGAAAAGATCACTTTCCTTTACCATTTTGAACCACATGCTAGAAAGACTTGCATGGCACAAGTACTATTGCTTTTTAGATGGATATATGGGTTATCACCAAATAACTATTGCTCCAGCGGATCAAGAGAAGACTACATTTACTAGCCCTTATGAAACTTTTTGTTTTAGAAGAATGCCCTTTGGATTATGTAATGCACCTGCAACATTTCAAAGATGTTTGACATC
Source organism: Papilionanthe hookeriana x Papilionanthe teres (assembly GCA_022702705.1). Taxonomy (NCBI): domain Eukaryota; kingdom Viridiplantae; phylum Streptophyta; class Magnoliopsida; order Asparagales; family Orchidaceae; genus Papilionanthe; species Papilionanthe hookeriana x Papilionanthe teres. The sequence continues at coordinate 95,665,975 of CM040430.1, read as the reverse complement.
CATATTTAGCAAATTAATTCAAGATGGAATAAAAGTGTTTAAGGATGATATCTCAGTATTTGGAGATTCATTTGATGCATGCCTATGCAACTTAGAAAAATTTTTAGAGGTATGCGAAAGAACAAATTTTGTCCTAAATTGGGAAAGTGTCAAATTATGGTTGCAGGAGGAATTGTGCTTGGACATAAAATATCTAAATATGACATAGAAGTAGATCCTGCAAAAATTCAAGTTATAGAAAAATTACCACCTCCAACAACTGTGAGAGGGGCAAGAAGCTTTTTGGGATTTGTAGGATTCTACTGGCGATATATTAAAGATTTTTCAAAAATTTCTAAGCCTCTATGCCAAGTGTTGGAAAAAGATAGAAAGTTTGATTTTAACAATAAATGTTATAAAGTTTTCAATCTATTGAAGGAAAAATTAATTGTTTCACCTATAATAGTTTTACCTGACTGAGAGAAACCATTTGAACTAATGTACGATGCTAACGATTATGCTATCAGAGTTGTTATAGGGCAATGACATGACAAAATGTTTAAAGTTATATACTATGCCAGTAAGACTCTTACTGATGCTCAAATTAATTACCCTACTACTAAAAGAGAGTTATTAGCGATTGTATATACTTTTGAAAAATTTAGATTTTACTTAATCGGAGCTAAATGTATGGTGCATATTGATCATCCCTCTATTAAATACTTAATGCAAAAGAAGGATGCAAAACCAAACTGATTCGATGGATGTTTTTAATGTAAGAATTTGATTTTGAGATCGTTAATAGAAAAGGAGTTGATAATCAAATAGTTTATCATTTATTTAGACTTGAACAACAAAATTTGGATGACTTTGAAAGGAAATTACTGAAAGTTTTACTGAAGAGCAATTATATAATATTATTGAAGGAAATTTACCGTGGTATGCTGATATTGTGAACAACATCGTTAGTAATATTTTCCACCTGATTTAACAATGCAACAGTAGAAAAAATTTAAGCATGATGCTAAATTTTATTTTTGGGACGATCCTTATCTGTACAAGCAATGTAAAGATCTTATTATTAGGAGATGTGTGCCTTATGAAGAAACTAAAAAAATTATTCGAGAATGTCTTGATTTTGAATTTGGAGGACATTTTGGAATTGATAGAACTGCACATAAGATTTTGCAATCTGGATTTTATTAGCCTACACTTTTCAGAGATATGCATAAGTTTTTTAAAACTTGTGATTGATATCACAGAATAGGCAATATATCTAGAAGAAATGAAATCCTTCTTAATTTTACTCTTGAAGTTGAAAATTTTGATGCATGGGGATTAGGTTTTATGGGACCATTTATTCCTTCATTTGGAAATATATATATAATGATTGTTGTTCATTATGTATCAAAATGGATTGAGGCAATAGCTTTATCTAGGTGTGATGCTAAAAGTGTTTCGAGGTTTTTAATGAAAAATATTTTTACAAGAGATGGAATGCCTAGAGTAATCATCACTGATGGAGGATCCCATTTTAAGAATTATCTAATTCAGAGATTGGCAAAAAAATATAATATTATGCATAGAATCTCTACAGCCTATAATCCCTAAACTAATGGTTTAGCAGACGTATCTAATCGTAAAATTAAACGAATTTTGGAGAAAGTCATTAATCCTGAGAAGTTGGATTGGTCTGCTAGATTAGATACTGCTTTATGGGCATACAAAACTGCTTATAAAACTCTTATAGAAATGTCCCCTTACAAATTAATCTTTAGAAAAACTTGTCACTTGCCAAATGAATTAGAATATAAAGCATATTGGGCGATAAAGAAATTGAAATTTAATTTGAAAGATGCTGGTGAGAAGAGACTGTTGCAATTGATTGAATTGGAAGAAATCAAAAATGAATCATATGATAATGATAGAATATACAAGAAAAGAAAAAAATATGGCATGATCGGAAGATTGTCAAAAAGGAATTTGAACCAGTACAAAAAGGTTTACTATTCAATACAAGATTGAAATTATTTCCTGGGAAATTAAAATCTTGATGGATAGGACCTTTCATTGTCATAAAAGTATATTAGTTTGGAGCTGTGATTATTGAAGACCCTAAATCTGGAAGAATATTCAAAGTTAATGGCCAAAGATTAAAACCATATTTTGAAGACAATAGACCTAATTTTAAACAGGTTTTAATGTTGGATCAACTGGAATAACTGAAAGTTATGTTGGGTTGACGACATTAAACCAAGCGCTTTGTGGGAGGCAACCCACAGTTATTGTGTGTATGTTTTGTTTCTTATGTTATTTGTGTTTGTTTTTTACTTAATTATGTCTTATTCTTCTTTAATTATCATTAATAACATTTTAGGAATGAATCGAATCAAAGTTTGGAAAAAAATTGAACGAAGTGAAGTTTGGCGAAATTTAAAATAGCACTGAACGACGCTTCTATCAGTGCAAGACAGTGTCGCTTTTCATAAAATCATTTCTCATCTTTAAAATCTGAGTTTTGGCGGTTCTAGGCAAAAATTCCTCCATTAAAACTCCCAAAAACAGCCCCTAGACGCTGGAACTTCCAAAGGAATGAAGAGGAAGACCCAAATTCTTGTCCATATGGACTTGATAGAAATTCAGAGAATTCAAGTGTTCAACAGTAGAAAGTTCATAAGTTTGAAGCGCAACGACTTTTTAACAATATTATCTGGAAAATGAGATTGATTAAGGAGCGGGGCTTTGTAAATGAAGTTATGAATTCTCCTACAACTAAAATTAGAAAGTATTGTGTTATACTACTACCGTTGTAGTTGTTCCGATTGTGAAGGAGTTTTATGCAAATATTCATGGAATCAACCAAGGAATATTTTATGTGTGAGGGAGGTTTGTCACATATACTCCTACAAAGATTAATAATTTATACATGATTAAGAATGTGCCAATCTGCTACTATTCGAATTTTGCCCCGATGAAGGACAATATGAATGACATATACAAATATCTGACGAATGAAAGTGATGAATGGGAGATAAAAGATATCAGGTATGTAAGTTTCTCGACCACACTGTTAAATCATACGTCGAAACACTTACATTACTTCATATGTTCAAAATTCCTCCCAACAATGAAAATCAGTAAGGTCACTAAGGAATGTTTTATTCCGAACTATTCTAATTAAATGGGAATGCTTATTGATATTGGTTTGATAATTGTTAAGTCTATTTTGGGATTGATCATTCATGGATTAAAGTATGGGCTTGGACATCCTTTCACCATATTTCTCCTTTGCAGTCAGTCATAATGAAACCACCACATCTGGATTAAAGAATGAAGGAGCACTTTGATCATTCTGGATATCTTGAAGGAAGTTTGACGTGATTGATGAGAAGAAAAGGTTGGATTGAAGAGAATTCTACTAAATAATTCCCATTTCGACCATTCTACAATTTATTTGTTCATGCTCAATCGATGGGAGATCTTAGAATTGATGATAGTTCGGAGGAAGAATGAAAACTTGATTATTGTATTTCTGTATTTGTGTATCGGATTGCTTTGCTTTACTTTACTTTAGTTGGCTTGAATGTTATTTTTGGACATGCTTATTTATTTAATTTTCAGCATTATTGTGTTGTGGTTGTGTGCGATGCTGAATTTAAGATTATATGACTTGAAAATGTGTAATGTGTAGTGTTATGTGTATGTGTATGACACTTAGATTTTATATATGAAAGTAATGTTATGTGTTATTTGTGTTAAAAAGTATCACTTGCCAAGGCTTTAGAGTGTTATTCAATGCTTAATTAGACTAATTAGACATCAGAGCAGGCTTGAAAAGATCAAAATTACAAGAGAAAGCCGGAAGCCCAGTTTTTAAACTGGCACTAAATGGCACTGCCACCAGCGTCGGACAGCGTTAAAAGTCAGTGAGATTGGCCATTTCTACAGAATAATGCGCCAAACGATGCTGCATCTAGCGCTAGACAATGCATGAATGCAAAAAATGCTTGAAACTCTAAATTTTTATGATTCTATTTTTGCCCAAACCATTGTCTTCAATCTCTAGCCAAGGTCGATTTTTGCACCTAAGGCTCACTAGTACTTGGATTTAAAGCGATTTCGTGGCCGGAAAAGTTCAAATTTCATCTTCTCTTGGTAAGAGCTATACTTTAACCTAAATTTTTTTGATTTTGACCATGGAAATCTTCTGCATTAGAAAGATTTGAAATTTTGATGTTTTTGGAGGAACTTTGGAGGTTTTTCATGGATTTTGAGTTCTTGTCTTTTTAAATTTATCTTGGAGTTGATTGCATTGTAATTTTAAATTTGATTTGAAAAAATTTGGTAATTTTAGATAAATAGCTCTAAGATTGGCTAAGGGGAAGAGGAAATTTGAGTATGATGAAAGTAAATTTGTGAGTTTCAAAGCCTATTCATCTTTTAGTACGTTTCTTAGTAATAAGAAATGTATTCATGAAAGAGCTTTTGAAAATCCTGGAGGAATGCTTGAAGAACTGATCGCTAATCGTCAATGGGAAAGTTTCTGTTATTTCACTGCAAATGTGATGCTGGGTATTGTTAGAGAATTTTATGCTAATCTGTAGTATTCTAAGAGTGAATACATTCGGGTAAGACGCCAAATTGTTGAATTCACCCCTGCCAGCATAAATGCTTTTTTATCAGTTAAGAGCACCTTTTTCTTGTGAATATGAAAATTTTCCTATTACAAATGAAGCATTGGATATGATTATAAACTTTTTGACTGATAGAAAAGGGGAATGGAAGATTAAGCAAAGGCTAAAATTTAACTTCCCCCTTTCTACTTTGAATTTTGTGTCGAAAGCCTGACATTATTTCATTTCTGCAAGACTGTTGCCTACCAACCGTCACAGTGATGTTACTGTTGATAGAGCAGTTCTGAATTACTGTATTCAGAACATGAAGAATATAAATATTGGGGCTATTTATCATAAAAGTATTTTGACAAGCTCAAAAGGAGAAACTACAATAGGACTAGGACACCCCAGTCTGATTCATGCTTTGTGTATTCAGGCAAGCGTAGTAACTGAAAAATAATGATGTGGAAGTCCATCCCCTAAAGCCCATTACAAAACTGAATTTGAAGACTTATGAAGCCCATGTAGGATGAAAATTGAGTAAGAAATCTGATGAGCCTTCTTCTAGTCGAGATAGACCATCTACATCTAGGGAGCCTACTCTTCATGATATTATGGATCAGTTAGAAAGGTTAAACACCAGAGTAGAGGGACTGGAGGTAAGGCACAAGATTAATGAGGATTATCAAGTGTGGTGGAGAGAATATGAGATAGCTTATCATGACGCACAGATGAGAATTTTCAGGGGAGACACTAATGCTGTATTTCCTACTTACCCTGAGTATACTCTATACCAGCCTGAAGAACCTGATGATGGTGGAGCTCCTGCAGAAGATGAAGATTGGTATTTTGTGTATTTTTATTTTTACTTTTCATAAAACTTAGTGATGTATTTGTGTTTTGTATTTGTAATGTACCTAAGACTCCTTATGATTTGTGTCTGAGATGTTATATGTGTATGTGGATGTACTTGTAGTTGACTTTGTTGTTGATTTGTGATGTATGTGATGTGATAGCAAAGTTTTTCTATTTGGATTACTAGTTTAATTTGTAAAATTAACAGTTGGATATTAATGTTATGTGCACCCTTTAATGTGTAAACTTCTTCTTTATAAACTTCTAACCCATTTATTATGTATAGAACTGCTTCTTAATTATTTCAGGCCTACTGTTCTACTTTATGAAGAAAATTCTACTTAAACTCAAAGGTATGAAAAGACCAGTATATTGAGGTATGAGTTATATATTTAGATCTTTTCTTTCTTCCATGTTTATTATATTGAAATATCTAAGTTTGGGGGAAGGGAAAGAATTAACTGTTAATTGTTCTCATTTAAAATTATTTTTAAAAATTAGTAACAAGATTTCATGTGATAGAACTCAATTTCAAATAACTTTATTTTGATTTAATTTAAGTATTTTATAAAATTGATTGAAAGTATTTGGTAAAGAAAAGTAATTTTGTAATGTATGATATTTGGTATAAGAGAATAGGACTATAGTCAACTATTCAAAGTAAGAAAAATTGTATGTTTGAAATATTAATAATCTTAAAATTTTACGTCATAGGAAAGGATTGAGACTCTATGATGAATCATTAATAAGCTAGAGAAATTCCTATAGGGTAAAGGAATGTGGTAAGTTTCAAATTTAGGGTGAGAAGGGTGATGTTTAAAGTCATTAAAAGCTATCCTGATACAGTAATCCTCATTGAAAAGAAAAGAAAAGAAAAGAAAAGAAAAGCAAAAAGAAAAAGAAAAGAAAAAGAGAAGTGAGGAGAAGCTTGAGGAGATGCCTAATCAAAAATTGACTTCACTTGGACCTACTTAAAGGAGAAAACATACTTAGTTTCCTGAACTTATATATATGGATTAACATCTTTACTAGTAGTGTTCTCATAAACTACTTTTCATGAAATCTTCTTATGTGCCTTAATGGGAGATTCTATAGTCATATTTGAAATGAATAGAAGGCCAGAGCTCTTAGACTTGATTACTATATATTCTTACATCTGCAGAATTTACTTAAATTTTTCAAAGATCTTTCTGAAAATTTTAATATTGTATTTATCTGACTCAAAACTATGGTATTCTAGAAATAAAGTTCATTGCAGTGGATCATAATTTTATGTATTAACTAAAATTACTTGAGGACAAGTAATAGTTAAGTTTGGAGGATCTTGATCCACTGAAAATTTGATAGTTTTTTACTATTCATTTCATACCTATTTTTGATGATATTGCACTTTAAGTGAAGGTATTTTTTATGATTTCATGCAGGAACAATGATTTTAGGCCTTTGGAGCAAAAGGAAGTGAAAAGGAGCAAATTTAGAGCAAAAAGGACAAAAGTGTATTTTATTAAACTAGCGCCGAACGGCACTCTCACTAGCACCGGACAACGCAAGTTTCTAGAGAGTTACGACGTTTTGGCAGAATAATGCGCCGAACGGTACTCTTACCACCACCGGACAGCGCCCCATCCTGATTTCAACTATATTCAATGTATTTGGCCAGATTTTGAAAGGTTGCTTGAGGAAACTTTTGGGAATTCTGTTTTGGCCTAATTTTAACACTTTTGGAGCCAAATTTCAAAAGGGGGGAAGAAAGGAAGAGAGTAGTATAGAGTTTAGAGACAGTTTCTTTCCATTTTGGGTAGGAAGTTAGGTTTTGTGTTATCTCTTTTAAGGAGAGTGAGAGGAGAGGGAAAGTGAGAGATCTCATCTTCCTTACTATTCTAAAGAGAGAATTGTGTGTTGTTGTGAAGAAAGAATACGAGTCAAAGGAATTCCTTGAAATTTGCTTGGGGAAGAGTTTGAGGTAAGTTGTCTTTACTTTACTATGTTTGTATGACATTGTCTTTATATATAAAATCCATGTCATCTTTTCCTCATGAGTCTTGAGTAGATTTCTTTGTATTTCTGCTTTTCATGTGATATGTTGATGTTGTGAAATGGAAATGATGTGCCAATTTATTATGGAGAATTTGTGAGGAAATTTTCACTTAGAATTTTATTTACTTTTTGATCTTATCAATTGATTTGTTAAAACTTGTTGGGAAACATATGTTCTGAAAGAATTATGAGTTCCACAATAAAAGTGAAGGTCACATTCAATGTCCATGAATGAGAGATGTAGTTCATGGGGATTGAGTGTAAATAAATAGGGAAATATACTTTGACGGGCGTTGAAATGGAGATTTCAGTGTGACGGGTTGAAATCCTCAATTTGGTCCTAATGTTTAGAAATAGAAGCGAGAGTTAGCCTTCAGGTGAAGGGAAGTGGGAGCTCTGGAGTGAGAGCCAGTATCCTCCCGGCATAACCATGAATTTGGGGACTAAACTTAGGATTAGCCAATGTTCTTTATACGTTGAAATATGAGTAAAGAATAGGAATACTCCTATTTGGCACAATACATTTGTATCACTGATCTCTGTCACAATAATCATTACATTATGATTGGAAAGGAGGAAGTCTCTTTCTTGCAACTGTACTATGTTATAAATTTAGTCTTTTGTTAGTTTAACTTGCTAGAGTTTAGAACGTGTTTTGGTAGAAATAGTAACTGAATATATTTTATTTACTTTAATAACTAAACCACTTGCAATTGTGTTTTGATTCGATAAGTGATTTCTGTGCTACGCCATAAAATTAAACCCTCCCTGTGGGATCGATAACTACGACTCCACTGGAGCCCTGTATTACTTGAGCGATACGTATACTTGTGTTAATTGTGTGACTCATTATCATCTAAATCAATATATATATAAATCTAAATCTGAGTTCATTAATTTTTGCAAATTAAAAAAGTCGCACCACACCTCATGCAATATAAGCCCTAAAATTGTCTCAGGATTTCGAGGTTGATGTCGGATATGACATAAATCCTATTTTTTTCCAGGCTATTTGTATATTCAGTATTATGCAAATGTAAGCCTTAAATAATAAAATTGGCAGGATGAAACATTTAATAAGTATCTGAAATTGAAGCCAAACAATAAGATATTTTGGGAAGTTTCCAAGATTCTTGTTGGAACTATGTCTTCCCCAAGCTTTCTCTTCCTTTGAATTCCTATAATAGCTGTTCCAATCTCAAGCCACTCACCTATTGGATTTCCTATTACCAAATTTTCTTGAAGATCCTACCCTTCGGAAGTCATGAAAACAATATTTCCTGATCTAAATCGTTAGTTTTCTACGTGACTTTGGTCATTTAAGATGTAATGAAATATAGGGGTTTTCCCTTATAGGAAACTTAAAGACCCCATATTAATATAAACCCTATCAATTGCTTCATACTAGGTAAGAGAATTTTTTCAGTCAACATAAATGGTTCGCTGATCAAATAGATGTCATGGATTCTTTAGTTTATTTTATCAAGCCACACCGCCAAGTAATTTATCCATTCTGCGGGATAGATACATGGCTTGTGGTGTAATGCTTGATTATTTAAAGTGTTGCATATATGAGATTGGATTGATTTCATATTTTAAAATTTCATAAAATACTTAAATATTTCGTAAATTGAGCTCTATTACAGGAGCTCAATAAACAATTAATCAAAATATAATTATATGAAATTGAGCTCTATTACAGGAAATACTTAAATAATTTCATTCAATTTCATTCAATTTCAAAATATAGTTAATCAAAATTGGCTTGTGGTGTAGAGCTCAATTTCATTCAATTTCATAAAATACTTAAATAAAATCAAAATATAGTTATATGAAATTCAGCTTTATTACAGGAAATCATGTTACTAATTTTTGAAAATAATTTTAAATGAGAACAATTAAAAGTTAATTCTTTTTTATTCCTTTCCCCAAACTTAGTTTTTTGAATATATTTTACGTGGAATAAAGAAAAAAATCAAAATATAGTTCATACCTCAATATGTTGGCTTTTCATTCCTTTGAGTTTCAACAGGTTTTTCTTCATAAAGTAGAATAGTAGACCTGAAATAATTAAAAAGCATTTCTATACACAAATATGGGTTAGAAGTTTATAAAGAAGAAGTTTAAAACACATTAAACAGTGCACATAACATTAACATCCAACTGTTACTTGTACAAATTAAACTAACAATCCAAACACATAAAAACTTCACTATCACATCACAAATCAACAACAAAGTCTACTACAAGTACATCCAACACACATATAACATCTCAGATATAAATCATAAGGAGTCTCAGGTACATCACAAATAAAAAAACACAAATACATCACAAAGTTTAATGAAAAATATAAATAACAATACACAAACTACCAATCTTCATCTTCTGCAGGTTCACCACCATCATCAGGTTCTTCGGGCTGGTATGGAGTACACTCAGGGTAAGTAGGAAATACATCATCAGTATCTCCCCTGAAAAATCTCATCTGTGTGTCATGATAAGCTATCTCGTATTCTCTCACCGCACTTGATAATCATCATTAATTTTGTTCCTCACTTCTAGTCCCTCTACTCTGGTGTTTAACCTTTCCAATTGATCCATAACATCATGCAAAGTCGGCTCCCTAGATGTAGATGGTCAATCTCATCTAGAAGAAGGTTCATTAGCTCTCTTACTCCATTTCCGTCCTACATGGGCTTCATAAGTCTTCAGATTTACTTTAGTAATAGGCTTCAGGGGGTGGACTACTTCATCATTATCTTCAATCACTACACCTATCTGTATACATAAAACATAAATCAGACTGGTGTGTTCTAGTCTTTCTGTAGTCTCTCCTTTTGAGCTTGTCAAAATACTTTTATGAATAATAGCCCCAATATTTATATACTTCATGTTCTGAATACAGTAATTTAAAACAGCTCTATCAACAGTAACATCACTGTGATGGTTGGTAGGTAATAGTCATGCAGAAATGAAATAATGTCAGGATTTTGATACAGGATTTAAAGTATAAAGGCGAAAATTAACTTTCATTCTCTGCTTAATTTTCCATTCCCCTTTTCCATCAATCAAAATGTTTATAATCTCATCCAATGCTTGATCCATGATAGAAAAATTTTCATATTCACAATGGTAGGGTGCTCTCAACTGATAAAATGCTTTTATGCTGGCAAGGGTAAATTCAACCATTTGGCCTCTAACCAGAATAAATTCACTCTCAGAATAATACAGATTAGCATAAAAATCTCAAACAATACCCAGCATCGCATCAGCAGCGAAATAAGAGAAAATCTCCCATTGATGATTAACAATAAATTCTTCAAGCATTCCTCCAGGATTTTCAAATGCTCTTTCATGAATACATTTCATATTTCTAAGGAACATACTAAAACATGAATAGGCTTTGAAATTCACAATTTATTTTCATCATAATCAAATTTCCTCTTCCCCTTAGCCAATCCTGGAGCCATTTATCTAAAAATATCAAGTTTTTCCAAATCAATTTTAAAATTAGAATGCAATCGACTCCAAGGCAAATTTAAATAGATAAGAACTCAAAATCCATGAAAAATCTTCCAAAGTTTCTCCAAAAACTTCAAAATTCCAAATTTTCCTAATGTAGGAGATTTCCACGGTCAAAATCAAAAAATTTTAGGTTAAAGTGTAGCTCTTACTAATATAAGTAGAAATCCTAACTTTTTTGGCCATGACATCGCTTCAAATCCAAAAGCTAGTGAGCCCTAGACGTGAAAATCGTCCTTGGATGGAGGTTGAAGACAAAGATTTGGCCAAAAATGGCGGGTCCCAGGTTTAAATCGAAAAAATTTGGAGTTTTGGGCTTTTTTTTGCGTTTGAGCGCTGCCCGGCGCTGTTCGGCGCATTATTCTGCTGAAATGGCAAAATTCTCCTACTTTTGGCTCTGTCCAGCACTGGTGGCAGCACCGTTCAGCGCAAGTTCAAAAACTGGGTTTTCGACTTTCTTTTGAAATTTGAATCACTTCAAACCCACTCCGATGTCTAATTAGTCTAATTAAGCATTGAATAACATCTTGAAGCCTTGACAAATGATATTTTAACACAAACAAAATATAAGATTACTTTCATATATAAAATTCATGAGTCATACATACACACAACACTAAACATTACATATTTTCAAGCCATATAATCTTAAATTCAGCGTCACACACGACCACAACACAATAACACTAAGAACTAAATTAACAAGCATGTCCAAATATAACATTCAAACCAAATAAAGTAAAGCAAAGCAAAGCAATCCGATACACAAATACAGAAATACACCAATCAAGTTTCATTCTTCCTCCGAACTATCATCAATTCTAAGATCTCCCATTAATTGAGAATGGACAAATAAATTGTAGAATGGATGAAACGAGAATTCTTTAGTAGAATCCTCTTCAATCCAACCTTTTCTTCTCATCAATAGCGCCAAACTTCCTTCAAGATATCCAGAATGATCAAAGTGCTCCTTCATTCTTTAATCCAAAAGATCAAAGAAATTAGAAAGATTGTTGATTGCATTCATCAGATGTTGTACTTCCTTCTCCAATTTCTTGATTTTTTTCAGGATGATCTGTGAACTTTCAAAAAAATAAGGAGGAATAGGTGTTGACCTTTGAGATGGTTGATCTCAATAATGCTCATATCATTGATATCACCAATTTCCTGGTTACTATATGCATCTGCTAGGTCTATAGGCTTCCAAGGTAGAAGCATTCTTTCCTAGTTCTCATATGGCACTTGTGACTGACTGCTGAGGAGAAATATGATAGAAGGTTTTTCAAGCTCATACTTTGATCCATGAACGATCAATCTCAAAAGGACTTAACAATTATCAAATCAACATCAATAGGCATTCCCATTTGAATACAATAATTTAGAACAACGCACTCCTTAGTTACCTTATTGATTTTCATTATCGGGAGCAATTTTGCACAAATGAAGTAATGTAAGTGTTTCGACGTAGGATTTAACAGTGTGGTCGAGAAACTTACATAGCTGCTATCTCTTATCTCCCATTCATCACTTTCATCCATCAGATATTGGTATATGTCATTCATATATCCTTCATCGGGTCAAAATTCGAATAGTGGCAGATTGACACACTCTATATCATATATAAATCATTAATCTTTGTCGAAGTAAATTTAACAAACCTACCTCACACGTTAACTGATCCTTGGTTAATTTCATGAAGATTTGCATAAAAATGTTTCACAACCGTAACAACTACAGCAGTAGTAGTATAACACAATACTTCCCAACGTCTCTGAACAATAATTTAATCAATTCCTTTTGCAGGAGAACTCATACCTCGATTTACAAAGCCTCACTCCTTAATCAATCTCATTTTTTTAGATATTTTTGTTAAAAAGTCGTTGTGCCTCGAAAATTACAAACTTTCTATGGTTGAACAGTTGAATTCTTTGAATTTCCATCGAGTCGGAATCCATTTGGACAAGAATTTGGGTCTTCCTCTTCGTTCCAATGGAAGTTCCAGCATTTAGGGGCGGTTTTTGGAAGTTCTAATGGAAGATTTATCACATAAAACCGCCAAAACTCATATTTTAAAAATGAGAAACAATTTTCTGAATAGCTACGCTATCCAACGCTGATATCAGCGCTGTCCGACACTGATATCAGCGCCGTTCGGCACTAGTTCAAATTCGCCAAACTTTACTTCTTTCAAAATTTTTCCCAATTTCGATTTGATTCATTTCTTAAATATTATTAAAGATAATTAAAGAAGAAAAAGACTTAATTAAGCAATAAACAAACACAAATAACACATCAAACAAAGCAAACACTCAATTACAGTGGGTTGCCTTCCACAAAGCACTTGGTTTAACGTCATCAGCCCGACATAACTTTCAGTTATTCAGGTTGATCCAAAATTAAAACCTCTTTAAAATTATGTTTATTTCCTTCAAAATATGGTTTTAATCTTTGGCCATTAACTTTGAATATTCTTCCAGATTTAGGGTCTTCGATAATAAAAGCTCCAAACAGATACACTTTTATGACAATGAAAGGTCCTATCCATCTAGATTTCAGTTTCCCAGAAAATAATTTCAATGTTGTATTGTATAATAAAACTTTTTATCCTGGTTCAAATTCCTTTTTGACATTCTTCTGATCATGCCATATTTTTCTTCTTTCCTTATATATTCTATCATTATCATATGATTCATTTCTGATTTCTTCCAATTCATTCAATTGTAACAGTCTCTTCTCACATGCATCTTTCAAATTAAAATTCATATTCTTTATCATCCATTATGCTTTATATTCTAATTCAACTAGAAAGTGACAGGTTTTTCCAAAGATTAATCTGTAAGGGGACATTCCTATAGGAGTTTTATAAGCAGTTTTGTATGCCCATAAAGCAATATCTAATCTAGCAGACCAATCCAATTTCTCAGGATTAATGACTTTCTCCAAAATTCATTTAATTTCACGATTAGATACCTCTGCTAAACCATTAGTTTAGGGATGATAAGTTGTAGAGATTCTATGCACAATATTATATTTTTCCACCAATCTTTGAATCAGATTATTCTTAAAATGGGATCCTCCATCAGTGATGATTACTCTAGGCATTCCATATCTTGTGAAAATATTCTTCATTAAAAACCTCGAAACACTTTTAGCATCACACCTAGGTAATGCTAATGCATTAATCCATTTTGATATATAATCAATAACAATTAGTATATATATATTTCCAATGAAGGCATAAATGCTCCCATAAAAGCTAATCTCCATGCATCAAAAATTTTAACATCCAGAGTAAAATTAAGAGGCATTTTATTTCTTCTAGATATATTGTCTATTCTCTGACATCGATCACAATTTTTGATAAATTTATAAACATTTCTAAAAAGTGTAGTGCAATATAATCCAGATTATAAAATCTTATGTGCAGTTCTATCAATTTTGAAATGTCCTCCAAATTCAGAATCATGACATTCTCGAATGATTTTTTCAGTTTCTTCATAAGGCACACATCTTCTAATAATAATATTTTTACATTGCTTATAGAGATAAGGATCGTTCCAGAAATAAAATTTAGCAACATGCTTAAGTTTTTTTTTGTTGTTGCATTATTAAATCAGGTGGTAAAATATTACTAATGATGTAGTTCACAATATCAGCATACTATGGTAGATTTCCTTCAATAACACTGTATAATTGCTCATCAGGAAAAGTTTCAGTAATTTCCTTTTCAAAATCATCCAAATTAGGTTGTTTAAGTCTAGATAAATGATCCAATATTTGATTATCTACTCCTTTTCTATTGACGATCTCAAAATCAAACTCTTGCATTAAAAGCATCCATCGAATCAGTCTTGGTTTTGCATCCTTCTTATGTATTAAGTATTTAATAGCAGAATGATCAATATGCACTCTGCATTTAGCTCCAATTAAGTAAGATCTAAATTTTTTAAAAAGCATATATAATTGCTAATAACTCTCTCTCAGTAGTAGTGTAATTAATTTGAGTAGCAGTAAGAGTTTTACTAGCATAGTATATAACTTTAAATATTTTATCATGCATTTGCCCTAAAACAACTCCAATAGCATAATCGCTAGCATCACACATTAGTTTAACTGGTTTCTCCCAATCAGGTGAAACTATTATAGGTGCAGCAATTAATTTTTCCTTCAATAGATTGAAAGCTTTGAAACATTCATCGTTAAAATCAAAGTTTCTCTCTTTTTACAAAAGTTGGCATAGAGGCTTAGAAATTTTTGAAAAGTCTTTGATATATCGCCTATAGAATCCTACATGTCTCAAAACGCTTCTTACCCCTCTCACAATTGTTGGAGGTAGTAATTTATCTATAACATGAATTTTTTCAAGATCTACTTCCATGCCATATTTAGATATTTTATGCCCAAGCACAATCCCTCCTACAACCATTAATTGACACTTTTCCCAGTTTAGGACTAAATTTGTTCTCTCGCATACCTCTAAAACTTTTTCTAAGTTGCATAGACATCCATCAAATGAATCTCCAAATACTGAGAAATCATCCATAAACACTTCTATTCCATCATCAATTAAATTTCTAAATATGGATTTCATACATCTTTGAAATGTTGCAGGTGTTTCACATAATCCAAAGGGCATTCTTCTAAAAGCAAAAGTTCCAAAAGGGATAGTAAATGTAGTTTTCTCTTGATCCTCAGGAGCAATAGGTATTTGGTGATAACTGGTATATCCATCTAGAAAGCAATAATACTTGTGTCCAGCAAGTTTATCTAGAATTTGGTCTAAAAAGGGTAAAGGAAAGTGATCTTTTCTGGTTGCGGCATTTAATTTTCTATAATCAATACATACCAACTAGTGACTTGTCTTGTCGGTATAATTTCATCCCGATCATTTACATCAATAGTCACTCCTCCTTTCTTAGGAACACAATGAATTGGGATCACCCAAACACTATTAGAAATAGGATATATTATTTCAGCATCTAACCACTTTAAAATCTCTTTTTTAACCACTTCTTTCATTATTGGGTTGAGTCTCCTTCGTGGATCAACTCTTAGTTTGTGTTATTCATCCAATAAAATTATATGCATATAGATCGAAGGACTGATTCCTTTAATATCAGTTATAGACCAACCAAAAGCTTTTTTGTATCTTTTTAAAGTTTCCAATAATTTTTGTTCTTGATATTCATTGAAATCCGAAGATACAATGACTGGTAAAGTAGATGATTCTCCTAAAAACTTGTACTTTAAATGATTAGAAAGATTTTTCAGCACAAGTTTAGGGGTTTACTGATACATTGAAACTTTTATCTCCATTTTCCACAGTATCCAATCTTTCAAAAATTTCCTGAACAAATTCTAACTTTTCATTATTCATATCATCCAAATCATCTTCATTTTAACTTTCATTTTCATCCTCAAATTATAGATTTTCTTCAAATACTTCTTTAAAATAATCTTCTCTCAAATAATAGCAAACTTCCATTCGATAACACTCATCATCTTTTTCAGTTGAAGGGTACTTCATAGATTTCAGAATATTGAAAATTACCTCTTGGTCATTCACTCTCATAGTTAATTCTCCTTTTTGGACATCAATTATAGCTCTACCAGTAGAAAGAAATGGTCTTTATAAAATAATTGGAATTTCTTTATCTTCCTCCATATCTAATACAATAAAGTCCACAGGAAAGATAAATTTATCCACCTTCACTAATACATCTTCCACAACTTTCATACAATAAGTTATATAACGATTAGCAAGTTGAAGAGTCACAGACATAGGTGAAATTTCCCCTATTCCCAATCTTTTGAAAGTTGATAAAGGCATAGAATTAATACTAGCTCCAAGATCACATAAAGCTCTTCCGAAAAATTTTTCACCTATAGCGCACGGGATAGTGAAACTACTTGAGTCTTTAAGTTTTTCAGGAAGTTTTTCTGGATAATTTCACTACACTCACCATTAAGTGCAACAGTCTTAAGGTCTTTAAACATTCTCTTCCATTTAAAAATATCCTTCATAAACTTTACATAGTCATGCATCTGCTCTAATGCTTTAACAAAGGGAATATTAATTATTAATTTGTTAAGAATTTCCAAAAATTTTGCAAATCTGTTATCCCTATTCTATTTCTTTAGTCTTTGAGGAAAAGAAGGAGGTAGTTTTTCAATAGTTATTTTCATTGGTTCTATCAGATATTCATCTGGATATATCTTATTAGAAATTTTCGCAATGTTCACTTCCTCTCTTTCAACTTCGACTTCTCTTTGAATTCTTGACTCCAATTCTTTTCCACTCCTTAATTGAATATCCTTAATTTAATCTTTGTTTTGATCTTTCGGGTTGATCTCAACATTGCTAGGAAGATTCCCAGAAGGTCTTTTATTAAGTGCAGCAAAGATATGTCCCAATTAATTTTCAATGTTCTTCATCCTAACATTTTGAGCTTGAATTTTATTACCCATATTAAGAATCATTAATTAAGTAGACAACGTATTTTCCTTAAATTGTTTATTACTATTAAAACCAGGAGGATAAGAAAGTCTGAAATTGGTATTTCCTTGGTTGTTTATATTTCCAACTGGATTCATAGGATTGTTTCCCCATTGCGGGTTAACGACTGTATTGGTATTATTCCAGTTAAAGTTCGGATGATTCATCCAACTAGGATTATAATAATTTGAAAAAGGATTATTGACTTTATTATGTGTAGCACTTAAGGTTTCATAAGGTATTTGAAAGTCTATCATATGTCCTGATGAATTTTCTTCTAACACTAGGGGTGTTGGAGAATAATTCATTCCATATTGATATATTTTCTTAGAAAGTGTAGTAATTTGAAAGACTATCATAGTTATCGCATCAGAATCATGAATATTGGCTACTCTCTTAGGATTTACTTACTGAAAGGGCCATTAAAAATTATTAGTAGTCATCTCTTCAATTAACGAATATGCTTCATCAAAAGGTTTTGACATTAATGATCTACTAGCAGCAGCATCGATAATCGATGTCAATGATCCTACTAATCCATTATAGAAGGTTTGATTTATTAACCAATCTAGTAAAGCATGGTGTGGAAACTTCCTCAGAAAATCTTTAAATCTTTCCCAAGCTTCATATATGGATTCTCCATCAAACTGACTAAAAGATGTGATATCATTTCTCAACTTAGCAGTTTTGGAAGGAGGAAAATATTTCGACAGAAACTTTTTTGAAAGCTCTCCCCAAGTTCTAATAGATCCAGGTGCTAACGAATTTAACCATGCCTTAGCCTTATCCCTAAGTGAAAAAGGAAAAAGTCTAAGTCTAACAGCATCGTTCGACACTCCATCGTATTTAAAAGTAGCACAAAAATCTAGAAAACTAGCGAGAAGTAAGTTAGGATCTTCATTAGGTGTTCTCCAAATTGATTATTCTGTACCATTTGGATAATAACAGGTTTAAGCTCAAATGAATTAGCGGCAACATCAGGATTTTGAAAAGTTAAGTGAATTTAATCTGTTGTTGGATTAGCATAATCTCTTAAAGGTCTTGGTACATTTTCGTTTTGATGGTTTAAATTGTTCGCCATTTTGTGAGGATTTGCATATTATTTTTGTTGTTTTCAAATATTTCTAATAGTACACTCTAATATAGAATCGTAAGGAACTAAACTTACAGATCTGATACTATGCATGCAAACACAATAACACACACTAACAATAAACAGACACACAACTATGACTTGCAATTCAAATATATGATTTCCAATACTACAAAAATAAATTTTAACAGTTACTTTGTTTAACTTGCCTCCCCGGCAACGGCGCCAAAAACTTGGTGTGACTTTTTTAATTTGCAAAAATTAATGAACTTAGATTTAGATATATATATATATATATATATAT
The DNA here is from genome assembly GCA_022702705.1 of Papilionanthe hookeriana x Papilionanthe teres. Lineage (NCBI taxonomy): Eukaryota > Viridiplantae > Streptophyta > Magnoliopsida > Asparagales > Orchidaceae > Papilionanthe > Papilionanthe hookeriana x Papilionanthe teres. Next base: position 95,647,070 of record CM040430.1, on the reverse strand, counting down.
ATATATATATATATATATTAATTTAAATGATAATGAGTCACACAATTAACACAAGTATACATATCGCTCAAGTAATACAGGGCTCTAGTGGAGTCCTGAAATATCGATCCCGCAGGGAGGCTTTACTTTTATAGCATAGAAATCTATTATCGAATCGCAGCAAAATTGCAAGTTGTTTAATTTTAAAAGTAAAGGAAAATAGCTTCAGTTACTATATCTACCAAAGCAGGTTCTAAAATCTAGCAAGTTAAACTAACGCAAGACTAAATTTATAACAAAGTTTAGTTGTAAGAAAGACTCTTCCTCCTTTCCATTCATAATGTGATGATAATTGTGACACAGATCAGTGATGCAAATATATTGTGCCAAATAGGAGCATTTCTATTCTTTACCCATATTACAACATATAAAGAACATTGGCTAATCCTAAGTTTAGTTCCCAAATCTGTGGTTAGGCAGGGAGGATACTGGCTCTCACTCCAGAGCTTCCACTTGCCTTCACCTGAAGGCTAACTCTTGTTTTAGTTTCTAAACATTAGGACTAAATTGAGGATTTTATCCTGTCACTTTGAATTCTCTAAATCTACGCCCATCAAAGTATATTTTCCTATTTATCTTCATTCAACTCCCATGAGCTTCACCACTCAAGGAATTTGAATGTGACCTTCACTTTTATTGTGGAACTCATAATTCTTTTAGAACATATGTTTCCCAACAAGTTTTAACAATTAAATTGGCCAGATCAAAAAGTAAATGAAGTTCTGAGTGAAAAGGTCATCACAAATTCTTCATAATAAATCAGCACATCATTTCCATTTCACAACATCAACTCATCACAAGAAAAGGAGAAAGACAAAGAAATCTACTCATGACTCATGAGGAAAAGATGACAAAACATGGATTTCATATATAAAAACAACGTCATACAAACAAAGTAAGTAAAGACAACTTATCTCAAAATCTTCCTCAATCGAATATCAAGGAATTCCTTTGACTCCTCTTCTTTCCTCGCAACAACACACAATTCTCTATTTAGAATAGTAAGGAAGAAGAAATCTCTCACTTTCCCTCTCCTCTCACACTCCTCAAAAGAGAAAAACAAAAACCTAACTTCCTACACAAAATGGAAAGAACTCACTCTCTAAATTCTAAAAACTTCTCTTCCTTTCTTCCCCCCTTTGAAATGTGGCTCCAAAAGTGTTTAATTAGGCAAAAACTAAATTCCCAAGAGTTTCCTCAAGCGAACTTTCAAAATCCAATCAAATACATTGAATCTTGCTCAAACTCAGGATAGAGCACTGTCCAGGGCTGGTAGAAGTGTCGTTCGGTGCATTATTCCACCAAAACATCATAACTCTCTAAAAATTGGCGCTGTCAGGCACATCGTAACTCTCTAACCATTCGGCGCTAGTTCAATAAAATGCACTTTTATCCTTTTCACCCCAAATTTGCTCATTTTCGCTTCCTTTTTCTCTGAAGGCCTAAAATCATTGTACCTACATAAAATCATCAAAATACATTCCTTTAAAGTGCAATATCATCAAAAACAGGTATGAAATGAATAGTAAAAAGCTATCAAATTTTCAGTGTATGACCACCAAATTCCCTTTTCACGTCGATGAGTCTTAATTCTGATGGGAATGAAGCTGACATGGCCAAACACTGCATACAAGTGTGAATAGTTAATGAATTTTGATAACATTGTGAAGAAAGCATCCTGAAAAGTGTCCTGTTGGTTATGAACCTATACCAAAACTTGAAGGACTATGACCTCTGGAATTACCATGACCTTGTGAATATCATAGCACCTAAGAAATAATGAAACTTTTTTATGATAATATCTCGGAGTGCAATATGTTTATGGTAGGTCTCGTAATATTCCAAGTCACTGAGATGACATACAGAAATAAGATAGTAGTATAAATGTTATCTGACAACTTTTGTCGTGATGGTTTTCTTATGAAATATCATATATAATTAAAATCCTTCAATGGACATGTTTGTCATAAAATGGTATTTTCTGTAATGAAAGAGAACTTTGCTTTTATTACAAAAAAGAACCCTACCTAATGATAATACTTGTGCAGGTCTAAAAATGCCAACATGAACACTTAAAATTAAGAATGTCATAATTCAAAATAAAAAAAATTCTATGAAACAAATTGAGACTTACATTTTAACTTATAAAGTCAAATCCCCAACGGATACATGCCTCTTTATGTGCTTTTCACACATAACTCCACTGGATGTAAGGCCTTGCTGACACGGAATTACGGATTTTCTATAGCTCTTTTCTTTGGGATTGGTTATAAGTCTCCTAGCATTCCTTCTCAAAACCAACAATACAAACATTTGACATTTCCAAGTAGTAGAACAAGACCTCCTTAGATGGAATATGACATATGCTCTCTCCAAGTATTGGATATAAGGCCTTCCTGACACAGAATTATGGCTTTCCTATAGCTCTTTTCTTTAGGATAAGATATAAGTATCCTAGCATTCCTTCTCAAAAATGATAATATAAACATTTGACATTTCCAAGTAGTAGAATAAGACCTCTTTAGATGGAGTATGACAACTACTCTCTCTTGCTATTAGATGTAAAACCTTCCTATCACAGAATCATGGCTTTCCTCTAGCTCTTATTTCAAGATAAGATATAAGACTACTAGAATTCCTTCTTATAACTGACATTTAAAATCTTTGAGTAGTGTTATAAGACCTACTTTGATGAAGTATGGCATCTACTCTCTCTCTCTTGCTATCGAATATAAAACTTTCCTGACACAAAATCATGGCTTTCCTCTAGCTCTTCTTTTGAGATAGGATATAAGACTCCTAGCATTCCTTCCAATTACCAAAAATTGACATCTTTGAGTAGTAGTATGAGACCTAGTCTCTCTCTTGCCAGTGGATACAAGACCTTCCTAACACAGAATCATGGCTTTCCCCTAGCTCTTCTTTTGGGATAAATATAATACTCCTAGCATTCCTTCCCATTACTAAAATTTGGCTTCTTTTAGTAGTACAAGACCTAATTTGATGGATTATGACATCTACTCTCTCTCTTGCTATCAGATATAAGGCCTTCCTGACAATGAATCTTGACTTTCCTATAGTTTACCTTTTCCTTATGACTTTTTCATAAGTCATAACACTATTTTCCTGAGTAGACTTTAAAATTTGAATGATAAACTTCCTGACATGGTTACATTCTTCTTTAAAATTAACGACAAAATAATGACTTCATGGGTTATTCTTATCATTTCAATCAATGCTAATAGGTGTGGCATACTTAATCAGTATTCCACACATATTGGAGGCCATTTGTTGACCTCACTTTTGTATGGACCCTTTTTAAATGACATCTATAATCCATCTTGGGAAGGAATTACTACACCTAAATTATATAGTATTTTTATTCACATTTTGTACCTATTTTTGATGATATTGCACTTTAATAGAAGGAATTTTTATGTTTTTCTTATAGGTATGATTAAAATGACTGATTATGATAAAAAGGAGTAAAAGAGGATCAAATTTGGAGCAAAAATAAGCTATGTGAAAATTTGATCTCTGGCGGCTAAGTGTCGCATGGTTGGAGCATAGGTGCGACAGTTTAAAAATACAAATTAAATAAAATTTAGAGTCATTTTCAAGGGGTGTTTGAAGAAAATTTTGGGGGTAATTTCCTTAACTTCCTTTGGGCAGCAGATTTCAATGAAGAGATGCATTCTTTGGTGGATACATTGAATCTGGATATATTTTGAAGAGACACAAAAACACCTATGAAGAATTATAAGAATAAAGTCTTACAATCAGAAAAAATTCCTTCTTAGTTTTTTCAGAGTCTTCTTTTTACTATTTAGAGTCAATTAGTTAAGTTTTTTTTAGTTTAAGAGAGTTTAAAGGAGAAATGGATTGGTGTGAACCCTTCTTCTCACCAATTTTCTTTCATCCATTTATCTAGTTTGTATTGGAGTCTAAAGTCAGAGTTGGAGTCAACAGAGTTGGGCGCCAACCTCTATGGAGTCTTTTAGTTCAAAGAAAAATTTTAAAGGAACTTCCAGAGTCTTGTGGAGAGGATTTTCATATAAGTGTTTATCTTTGTTTTTTGCATTTGGTTTTTAAGTTAAACTTGTTGTGTTTTCATTATGATTTCTACTTTCAAATAAAGTTGTGTTTGGGTTTTCTCCATGAGTTCTAAGTAGTTTTCTTTATCTTTTTCCTTTCAAATGATGAATTAATTTAATTATGGAAGGAAGTTCTGTGAAGTATACAATTTTAATGTTAGAAGAACATGTGATGATTTATTTCCTTACACTTGATTTACTTCTTGATTTGACCAACTAATATGTTAAAATTTGTTGTAAGATTATGTAAGAACCTATGCGGTTTTGTCTCAATCAACAATTGGAAAGAATCACATGCAATTTTATGGATAAGAATTGTAGTCCATATAATTTAATGCAAATAAATATGGAGATATGTTTTTAATGGGGAGTAAAATTAGAGGTCTTTAGGGGGATAGGCTAAAACCTCCTAATTTGGTTTGAGGTGAAAAATTTTATTATGAGATGTTAGCCCCCAAGTGGAGGGAATAGAGGGAACTCTAGAGTGAGAGCTGGTATCTTCCCTGCCTAACCCATCTACAAAATTTCAAAGCTTCAAATTAACCAATTTTCTTTATAGAATCAAGTAAGGCTAAAGAATATAATTGCTCATATTTGGAACAATACATTTAAATACTTCCACAACGAAATTCCATAATTATTACTCATTCATTGAAAAAGGAAAATGATATTTTATTCTCATTGCTTTCATATCATTTTGTAGTCTTGTTAATTTTAGTTGCTTGCTTACCTTTTTATTAAAAAAAAAGATCAAAAATAATTTTCAAATTATCTATTTTAATAAATACTTCCTAAAATCAATTTAAAAATTAAAAAGTTAATTTTCTTATTTCTTTATTTATTTAGACATTTTCCTGTGGGTTCGATATCTCGGGACTTAATCAGAAAGTCTTATATTAGTTGATAAATGATACACATACTTGCTTAGAATCCCATATTATAAAACAATTAAAATATATTTCGTATTTGCTTCACATGTAAGTTTTTTGCGTTGTTGCAAAGAAAGAGATATTATCATTGAAATAAAATAAAAAGTGAAAAATATAAGCATAAATATTCGGGGATCAAATTTTTGGCGTCGTTGCCGGGGAAATTAATTAAAATTTAATATAAAGAAGATTAAAAAAAATAAAAATTTTTATTTTCTTTGCTTTTATTAGTGTGTTTTACTTTGTCAAATTTTATTGTTGTGTATGCGTAGTTCAAGTTCTGAAGGACTTGTGCCTTACGATTTTGAATTAGAGAGAACTAATAGAAAAATAAAAAAAATTAAAAATACTGAAAAAGATAAAAATATTCAAGAAATGGGAAATCAAGAAAATCAAAATGGTAACATTTATCAAGAATTTAGACCTTTTAAGGGATTATGCTAACCCTAGAGTGGCTGAACTTCATGGTAGTATTCAACACCCTGCTGTAGTTGCTAATACATTTGAACTTAAACCCGTTATTATCAAAATGATATCTAAAAATCAGTTTAAGGGAGCACCAACTGAAACTCCTAGTTTACACCTTGCCAATTTTCTACACTTGTGTGCTACTATTAAATATGATGGTGTTTCTGATGATGCTATTAGACTTACACTTTTTTCCTTTTTCACTGAAGGATAAGGCTAAGATATGGTTAAATTCATTAGCACCTAGATCTATTAGATCTTGGGTTGATTTAGAACAAAAATTCCTTGCTAAATATTTTCCACCATCAAAGACTGCGAAGCTTAGAAATGATATCACATGTTTTTGTCAATTTGAAGGTGAATCTATATATGAAGTATGAGAATGATTTAAAGATCTCTTAAGAAAGTGTCCACATCATCTGATACCAGATTGGTTAATAATTAAGACTTTTTATAGTGGATTATTTGGATCTCTTAGATCTATTATTAATGTCGCTATTGGTGGTTCATTAATGTCTAAGGAGTTTGTTGATTCTTATGCTTTAATTGAAGAAATGACTACTAACAATTTTCAATGGCCTTCTGAAAGTTTAAATCCTAAAAAGGTAGCCAATATTCATGATGATGATGCTTTCACAATGCTAGCAAATCAAGTTGCTGCAATTTTAAGAAAGATAGACAAATTTCAAATGAATTTTTCTCAGCCAATTTTCATGATTGAAGAAAATTGATTAGGCCAAATGGTTGATTATCAAACTTCATAGAAACTTTGAATGTTATATGTAAGCCTAATAACCCTTATTCCAATTATTATAACCCAGGTTTGAAAAACCATCTGAACTTTAACTGGAATAACAATAATCAGGGTGGTAGTAATCAACAATGGGGGAACAACCAAGTAAACCCATTGGAGAAGTGGAACAACGAAGGGAATAATAACTATAGACCAACCTATCTTTCAAGATTTAACAATACTTCACAATTTTAGGAGAAGAGGTTGTCTTTTGAAGAAGTGGTTTTACAAATGGGAAATTAATTGCAAAGCCAAGGAGCTATAATCATAAATATTGAGAATCAATTGGGACAAATTGCCAATTCATTAAGTAATAGATTATAAGGAACGCTTCCTAGTAATACTGAAGTAAATCCAAGAGATAAGAATAAAGAGCAAGTAAAAGCAATTCAACTAAGAAGTGAAATAGAGTTTGAAGGTAGAGTTCAAAAAGAGATTGAAGTAGAAAAAGAATAGATTGAAAAACTATAAGAGGACGCTTCGAAAGGCTTGGAAAGACCTATTTATCCACATACGATTGATTTAAGAAAGCCACCACCTCCATTTCATCAAAGTCTTCATCAACAAAAGATGGATAAGCAATTTTTTAAAGATCTTAGAGATATTTAAGAAGCTTACAATCAATATTCCATTTGCTGAAGCCTTAGAACAAATGCCAAGCTATGTGAAATTTATGAAGGATATTCTCAACAGAAAAAGAAAGTTTGAAGGTAATGAAACTGTTGCACTTAGTGAAAAGTGCAGTGCAATAATTCAGAAAAAGCTTCCTGAAAAGCTTAAAGATCCTGGTAGTTTCACAATTCCATGTGTGATCTGAGACAGATTTTATGGAAAAGCTTTATGTGATTTGTGTGCAAGTATTAACCTTATTCCATTAGCAATATTCAAAAGACCAAGATTAGGAGAAATAACCCCTACTACTGTAACTCTGCAATTAGCGGATCATTCCATCACATATCCTAAAGGAGTTATAGAAGATGTTTTGGTGAAAGTGGATCAATTTATCTTTCTTGTTGATTTCATTGTACTGGATATGAAGGAAGATAAAGAGATACCCATAATTTTAGGGAGACATTTCCTAGCCACAGTCAGAGTGATGATAGATGTACAAAAAGGGGAATTAACGATGAGAGTCAATGATCAAACTGTTACATTCAATATTTGAAAATCATTGAAATATCTTGCAAGAGGTAAAGATGATGATGCTATAGGATGGATGTTATCAGATATTTGAGTGAATGTCATTTCAAATCAGCTTATGAAGAAAAATTTTAAAGTGAAGAAATGGAACACGTGTAAGAAAAGGAATTACAACATTCTGAAGATTTTCATTGGGAATAATTAAATTATGTTCATGAAAATTTTGAATTGTTGGACATGACTAAAAAAGATGAATCTTTTGGTCCATTAATTGAAAAACCTCCGGAACTTGATTTAAAGTTGCTTCCTAACCATTTTAAGTATGTTTTTTTAGGTGATTCCTCAACTTTTCTAGTTATAATTTCCTCTTAATTGACTGATAAAGAAGAAGAGAGTTTGCTTCAAATTTTAAAGAAATATAAGAAAGCCTTTGGATGGACAATAACTGATATTAAATGAATCAGTCCTTCAATTTGTATGCATAGAATCCTTATGGAGGATAACTGCAAACCTCGGGCTGATCCTCAAAGGAGATTAAACCCTATCATGAAAGAAATTGTTAAAAAAAGAAATTTTAAAGTGGTTGGATGCTTAAATTATCTACACTATTTCAGAAAGTGCATGGGTTAGTCTTATTCACTGTGTTCCTAAGAAAGGAGGAGTTACTGTGATAGTTAATGAAAATAAAGAGATTATACCAACAAGACAAGTTACAAGATGGATAATATGTTTTGATTATACAAAATTAAACCTTGCTACAAGAAAATACCATTTTCAACTTGCATTTCTAGATCAGATGTTTGATAGACTACTTGGGCATAAATATTTTTATTTTCTGAATGGATATACTAGTTACCACCAAATATAGATTGCTCCTGAGGATCAAGAGAAAACATAGTTTATCGGTCCTTATTGTACATTTGATTTTAGAAGAATGCCCTTCGATTTATGTAATGCCTTTGCTACATTTCAAAGATGTATGGTGGAAATTTTCTGTGATTTAATTGAAAAAAGAATTAAAGTTTTTATGGATGACTTTTTAGTGTTTGGAATTTCATTTGAATCATGTTTAGAACATTTGTCTAAAGTTCAAAAACGCTGTGAAGAAACTAATTTGCTCATTAACTGGAAAAATGCTAATTTATGGTAGTATGAGGCATAGTTTTAGGACATCGTATATCAGAAAATGGTATAGAGGTAGATCCTGCAAAAATTCAAGTGATCTCTAATATACCTTGCACAACTAATGAAAGGGGAATTTGAATTTTTTAGGACATACTAGATTCTACAGGCGTTATATTAAAGTCTTTTAAAAAATTTTGAAACTTTTATGCTGTTTACTAGAAAAAGATGTAATTTTTTATTTTGAAGATGAATGCCTTAAAGCTTTTGAAACATTAAAAGAAAAATTAATCACTGTACCTGTTATAGTTTCACTAAACTGGGAAAAACATTTTGAATTAATGTGTGATGCTAGTAATAATGCTATTGGAGTTGTTTTAGGTCAGAAATGTGATAAAATTTTCAAAGTAATTTAATATCCTAGTAAAACACTTAATGAAGCTAAAATTAATTATACCACTACTGAGAAAGAGTTATTAGCTATAGTATTTATTTTTGATAAATTCAGATCATATTTAATTGGAACTAAATGTGTGGTGCATATTGATCATTCTACTATTAAATATTTAATGAAAAAGAAGGATGCAAAACCAAGATGATAAGATGGATTCTTTTGTTGCAAAAATTTTATTTTGAGATAGTAGATAGGAAGGGTGCTGATAATGAAATTATAGATCATCTGTCCAGGCTTGAAACTGAAGAACCTCTCTATGTTGTTGAAGAAATTAATGAAAATTTTTCTAATGAAAAATTTTTCACTATTAATGAGTGTTGTGTTCTGTGGTATGTCAGCATTGTAAACTTTATTGTTAGTGATATTTTACCCAATGTTTTAACAAACCAGGAGAGGAAGAAATTTGTATTTGAAACTAAGACTTATTTTTGTGATGACCCATTTTAATATAAACAAGGTAAGGATCTAATCATTCGAAGATGTGTGTCATTAGAAGAAAATTATGAAATTATTCAAAAATTTCATAATTCTGATTATAGAGGACATTTTGGAGTTGATGAAACTGCATATAAAATTTTACAATTTTAAATTTATTGGCCTACAATTTTTAAAGATATTAATGCTTATATTAAAAAATTTGATCGATGTCAATGTGTGTTGACCTCAATTTTGGTGAGGTCTTTTGCTTCTCTCTTTAGTACTTAGAATCTAGCCTTAGGCTTTTCCTTTGACTAATCTTAGAGGACTAGAAATTGAACCCACCATTTATAAATTCAAACTACTTCTTAGCTCCCTGTAAACCCCACAAGCTTGATTGTAGACCCCTAATCACCTAGAGGGTTGAAATCAAATGTGGAGGTTTAAAGGATGAGTTCCCTATAGGACTTTTTAGCCTTAGGAATACCCTGGATGGCATGGTCTGGTGAGGGTTGACTTGCACATACACTACACTTTCACACACATTCCAAGTCCTAAAACCACACTCTCGCCCAACTTGACTTTCTGACTCATGTAGGTAATTTATATGGATGGTTCTTAACCCCTAAGCCCCTAGCTAAGATGGTTAGGAACAACATAGTGAATGCCTCAAATAAGTCCTCTCATGGCTCATATGAGCCTAATGTGGCTTCATGGCTCAACCAAAATGATTCCATTTTACTCACACTTGATCAATCTTCCTTTTTTCAAAATTTTAGTTTTTGACCCACGAGGCCCCGGACCCACCAAACCTACCAAATACCCTTGAAATGACCCAAAATTTGCAAAATTACCTAAATTACCCAAGATTCCTCAAAATTAACCCTAAACACTTCCCACCACTCAAATTGACCATCTTTGGCCAAAAAATACCAAAATTTCCAAAAATACCCTTAAACCCCCAAAATTACCAAAATACCCTTCTACCCCAAAAATCTAAAAATTCTAAAAATTCCCAGAAAATTCTAGAAAATCCCAAATATTCCTAATTTTATTTTGTTCAACTACAACATGGGCCAATTTTGCCAATTTACCCCACTTTTACCAAAACCCCCAATTTGACCCATTTTTTAACCCAAGTGAACCCAATGTCAAACCAAACCACCCCAATTGACCTCATTTTTGTCCAATTCAATTCTAAACTTCAATTCAATATCCCCAATATCAATTTAGATCAAATCCAAGTCTAATTTAATTGACATTTGGGCCCAATTTCAATTTGAATCCTAAGGCCCAATTTTGGCCCATGACCTAAACCTAGCCCAAACCAACCCAATTCAACTCCAATTGGCCCCAAATCTTTTCTAAAACCTTCCTAACATCCCCACAAACAAAACACTAACTTGATTTGCCCCAAATTTGAACCTAAACTCCACCCAAACCTAACCCAAAACCAAAATCCCTTAAATTGACCTAAGCCCAAACCTAACCCAAATGGGCCTAAATCCCAAAATTAGAGCCCAACCAAAGTTGAAAACTCTTTGTAACACTCTCATAAACATTTTTCAACATTAATTTTACACCAAATTCAACCTTAGCCCAACCTTAGCCCAAGTTAGCCCAATTTGGCCCACCTTGGCCCCTTTACCAAAAAAGCCCAAATTCAACCCAACTACTCCAAATCACACCAAATTGATTCCAAACCATTCATGAAACATCCCTAAACTAAACCCAAAATTTATTTGGCATGTTCTTTCACTAAATTCTTCATCCAAAAGTCCATTTTGAAATATAAAAACCCATTTCCTTAAACCACTTTTAAAGCCCATCCAAAATGATTTCAGAAAGCCTAAAATCAATTCCAAAGCCTACATGACACTTTCATCTCATCATCCATTTAATTAAATCACTCCCTCTATTTCAAATTCATCAATGAATTTTTCTGAACTAAGCCATGTGCCAAATTACCCCTAAATACCAAAAATTCTTAAAATTCATTTTCATGAAACTAAGCCAAGCCATCCCTAAGCCAAATGGAGCCATTGAACCATGCGCAAGCCACATGCAAGCCTTGGGAGCCCCTTTACACATCACATGCCATTAATTGCAAAAGGAGGAGCCTCTTTTAAACCCCCTTAAAAAGGTTTTAACCCTTTTAATGATACACCCTAACCCATGATTAATCTAAATATTCATGATGGGGACTTCACCACCTTCTCTTGGCTGAACCCACTAATTTCCCTCAGCCCAAAATCTGGCCTTGGGGAGGTGCACCAAGCCTAAAGCATGCATTTGAACAAACCAAGCCCAAAATGAGCCCTTCCCTCTTCCACTTTAATTCAACTCTTTTACACTTGGCATTTGTCAATTGAACTCACAAACCTCAAGCACTGACCTCCCTGATGACAACAGTGACCTGACCCTGGCCGGCCAACCACCAGGCCGCGGAAAACACCATGGTCGAGAGCTCCGTGTGAGCTAAAATTTCAAATTTCACTTTCTGAGTTATCCCATGCCCAATGGCCACTGTGGCTGTACTTCCCTTGGCCAAGGCAGTTGATCCAAGCCATTAAACCCCTGTGGGAGGCCCTTCAGCCACCTCTATTTAAACCCACTCACCTCTCGGCCAAACAAGATGATGAACCAGACCTTAAGAAAACTCTGCCAAAATTGCTCCAGGAACTTCTCCTAACCCAGAGCAATTGATCCCCAGTGTTTTTTTGCCCTAAACCCCATTAACAGAGCTCAATCTCTGAGTTGAAACTCTACCCAAAAACCAGGACATCTCTAGAACCTCCACCAAATCCAAATTCTACTCACCCACACCTGCACAGGACCAAGAGAAGGAGTTCTACAGTGAAAGCTCCCTCTCCAGGCTACCCGGTTGCTCCAGCCTCTAATCTTTGAAATCGGGTCTGGTCACTTTCATACTTAGACAATTCTCCAGAGCCAGAGACTTCATATGGAGCTTCCTTGGGTTCAATCGAAGGTGCCACAACTCTCTGATTGAAGCTTCACTTCTCAGAGCAAAGATATTAACCTCTTCTCCCTCCCGAGTTTCCAGCAATTCTCCATTTTGTTTGGGTTAATTTCATAGCTTATAAACCGTATGGATGTGTTCGTCTCTTCAAGACGAATCGATAGAGTATAAGAACTCAAAAATCCATTGAGAATCGAGAGAGATATTAGGGTTTGAGTGTTGACGGTCACGGGTGCACACCAGTCGTAGACGATGACCAGGAGCCGTTGTATCACGCGTGTATCGAGCGGATGGTCGAGATCAAGCCGGACAGCGTAATGGTACGTGAATGGCGAGCCCCCATAGCGCTGACTCAGATGGCGGCACCGAATCACGGAGAGACGCGTGGGCTTTCGATTCGGACGAGGATGACGTGGCACCGAGTCGGATAAGTAGAAAATTAGGATTTTTTTGGATTTATTTAAATACCAGAACTTCAAAAATTCATATCTTTGCATAAAAAAATCACAAAAATAAAATAAAAATACCCTCTTGCTCAGTGAACAGAGAAGAATAATGTGAAAAAGAAATCAATTTAGTTGGATGAGTATTTTATTTTTAATAATTTATTTACTGTTTCCAATATTTTGATTCTCTATTTGAATAGACAATTCACCATGGCATGAGACCATAGGGCTTTTGAAGCCTCTAATCTTGGGAACATTCCTTGAATTTTTCAAGATCAGAGGCCATCTCTGTGAAAAGTTATTGATTTTTCAAGTTCATGTCACTATTTTAGGTATTTTATATCCAATAATTAGCATGTTGTAAAATAAATTCTAGGAAAATTTGCTGGTGTTTCTTAAGACCAGGGGACCCTATGAAAAATATATTTTGAGTTAATTCGTTCATAATAACACTAATTGGCCTAAAATCCCAAAATTGAATTTGAATTAATTAGGGTTAACCACACACCAAATTGACTTAAAAACAATTCTTCATTGCTCTTTAGGTCAGAGGAACCTTACATTAAATTTTGAAATCAATTGGACTTGATTAACCCCACCAAATGGATTGATTAAGACTCATAAGCAAAATTGAACTTTAAAAATTCATAACTCCAAAAATACTTTTAAAAATTCATAAAAAAATGGTTTTGAAGCTTCTCTGATATCAGGGGAGTTTAGAAAAATTAAAATTGGAATTTTCTAAAAAAGTTGATTTTTCACAATATTTTAATATTTTAATAATTAAAAAATAATAAAAATCACAAAAATATTAAAAATTATAAAAATGTTACATTTTGAGCTTTAATCACTTAGGAACAAACCAAATATTTTTTCATAAGTCCCTAGGATAAGATATTGAATTTTAAAGGCTTAATGTAATTTTTAATATTAAAAAATAAATTTTCAACCTTTTTCACTAAAATAATTCTAATAAATCAAAAAAAAATCAAAAATTATAAAATTTGTTTCTCTGGACTCCTTGAGGTCAGAGAAATTTAAGAAAAATATAAAATCTATTTTTCAATTTTTATTTTATTTTAAAACTAATTAATACTCTAAAATTCAAAATAATTATAATAAATAAAATATAATTCAAAAAATCACAAAAATTAGTCCAAGTGGTCCTCTGGTCATTAGAAACATCCCATAATTTTCTTAAGAACAGAAACTTTACCTTGGTCATGTTGTTGAATTTTCTTTAAAAACCCTTATTTCTACTAAAAATAATTATATAAATAAATTAAAGTCAGAAAAATCACATTTTCTCCTCTAATGTTTTAATTGACATGTGAGTGAGGTGACATAAAAATTTCAAATTCATTTGAGCTCAATTTAGTGAGTTATGAAATAAATAAGCCTAAAATGGCATAAAGGTAATTAAAAATTTTAACCCTTAATTAAAACTTTAGGTTTAATCAAAATGGAAGGTAAAATATTTGATTTTAACTTTCTCTTGGATGATTGAAACTTAGGGAAATTAAGGGGTAGAAACCCATTAAACACTTTGAAAATATCAAAATGAAACTCTAATTAATTAAATAATTTAAATTTTGGAAAGAATATATTTAAAATTTGGATTATTAAAATATGGATATTATTAAAAGGATATTTATTCTTTAATTTAAAAATCCCTAAATGAGTCACTTCAATAATATTTAGTTCTTAATTAAAAATTAAAATAATAATCCAAATTAAATAAATTAAATAAATTAAAAAAAAGATAACCCTTAAATGAATTAAAGCTTAAAATGTTAAATGGTTAAATAATTAAAATCAAATTTAAAATCATGGAGTTAAATTAAATTAAATTAAATTAAGTCAAGTCAAACTTAAAATTAAATTAAATTAACACCTTAAGAGTTAAATTAAATTAAATTTAAAATATTGAAACTAAAATTAAATTAAATTGAAATTAAATTAAAACTAAAATTAAATAAAATAAAATTAAATTAAATTAAATTAAATTAAATTAAAATTAAATTAAATTAAATGAAATGAAATGCAATTAAATTAAATTAAAATCAAGTTAAATTAAATTAATTTAAATTAAAATCACTTAACAACAAATCTAAACGAAATCATTAAGAGTTAAATCAAAACATATCAATAATTTTAACACCTCTTTCTATCTAAGCAAATTTAAAATATAAACATCAGTCTGAAATACTACGATAATTGAAAGTGTAAAGATTTAAATTAGATCTAAAATAATTTGAATACTATTCCAAACTGAAAATTATTAATTAAAACCTCATAATTAAATTAAATCACTTTAAATCATTAACTCAAACTTTAAATTAAGAATGATTAAAATTCTCAATAAACCAACTTGCCCCTAAAGGCTTTAATTTTTATAACTCTTAAATAGAGTATTAAGTAAGATGTCACTTCATTCATCAGGTAATCAAATACCCAGGTTCACTGAGCAAGAGACAAAGCTTCACTAAACTCCTGGATGATTAATTCACCTATGCAACTAAATTTACATGGACTCAAAATAATCCCAGAAGTATTGAAAAGATATTTAGGACTCGTCCTAAGAACTTCCTCAATATGACGGGATGTTTTAGAAGAACAATTGAATTTAATTGTTCTTTGATGAAGAAAATCATCCTTAAACCAAACTAACAACCTAGACGTCATAGGAACTGACTAGCAATAGGATTAGGATTCTGGTAGACAACCAAAACCCTTTCCCTTAGCTTTTCCTAGGTATTTCTTGCAAAAATATGTTTAAATGCTCTATCATGTGTTTTAAGTGCAGCTTGCGATGAAGAGAAGACCCTCCAAGTACGCTTTTATTTTATTGCAATTTACTTTATTGTAATTTACTTACATGCATTGTGCTTTACTTTTCCTTGCATGATAAATAAGACTGTTGCATGAAAACCAAAACCTTTAGGATAGCCCCTGAACTGAAACCAAAACTAAATTAAAAGTCATTGCAAGATAAAATTCACCGCCACAACATTCCAAAATATAAAAAAACTCAAAATTTAATCACAAACAGAACAACAAAACTACAATTCCAACAAAATTAAAACGTCTCACTGAATGATAGGGAATGCCTCGGATGATGTAACCCACGTGTTGCTAACGGGATTTCCCATGGTCTAAATAAAAGTGTGGAACTCATTCAGTTGAGTTTAGCAAATTCATTTGGACTAAGTGAATTCGATGAAAATAGCGGTGCCGGGACGACGGAACCGTGGCATCTTAATCGATTCTGTTTAAACAACTTTAAGATTTGATTTAATTAAAATATTAAAAACACTTGGATTTTAAGATTTTTTCTAAACCAAAACACTTCTCTCAACTCTCGATTTATGACTTCCAAAACTAAACCTCTGCAACAACAAGGAGCTTGAAGCATGGTGGGCAGCACGACCATCATCATCAACAAAACTAGGATCTACTCCAGCAAAACTTTCTTAGTTTTAAATAACTAAACCATAGGACATTGAGGTAGTTTGCTTAATGCAACATAAATCCTCAACTCTTCGTTAGGCATTTGCATGATCATGTCATGTAAATTAAGCCCTAACCGGTCTTAGGACTCCGAGGTAGACGTTTGATACGACATAAACCCTCATATCTTCGAGGTTATTTGTGTGATTATGTCATACAAACATAAATCCTAAATAATTAAAATTAGCAGGATTACAACATTAAATAATTTTCTTAAACTCGAAGCCAAACAATTGGCTAGTTTGAGAAGTTGCCAAGATTCTTCCTGGATCCTCAGCTTCTCCTACTTCTCTTCCATTGGATCCTTGAAACAAACTGTTCCAAATTTGATTCATTCCCTTTTGAAATCTCCAAAATCCATTCCTTCGACAAACTTAAACTTTGAAATTCTTGAGAGCAAAACCACTGATCATTATCGAGAGTTTTCTTAAATGATTCCCGTCATTTAAGATGTAATTAACTATAGGGGCTTGCCCTTATATGGAACTTTAAGAACCCGTGTAATATAAACCCCGCTTAATTTCTTTATATTAAGCGAGGGAACTTGTCGGCTTATAAAATTGGTTCGCAGACCAAATGAATGTCACAAATCTTCTAGTTTATTTAATCGAGCCCCATCGTCAAACAATGTGTTCATTCTTCGGGATAGATATACGGTTTGTGATGTAGTGCTCGTTCATATAAACTCTTTGGGATGTGAGATCGGTTTAATTTCATATCTTAAAATTTTCAAACTTAAAATTATTTTCAAAATAAAATACTACTTTCTAAATTATATATATATATATATTTAAATTAAATTTAAATTCTAAAATTCACCGACAATTTCTGGAGGCGACCCCTTTTTAAAATAGAACACACAACCTAAAAATATGCCGACAACTTCTGGGGACTCCGTTGGGGACTAGTTCCTCTCTCCATTTTGATTAGATGGTTTTGCTTTCATAAATCTGTAGTGTATCCATGTCCCTGGTGGAGCAAACTACCATTCTTCTGTTGGATTATCCCGTTCATTTCTGTCTTGAACGAGTATAGCCAACTCCTCTCGGATTTAGGAGCCACTGTTTAGACACCCCTAAACGGAGAGGTTCCGAGATCCTTTTACCGCTTTTCTGAGGTGGGGTGGACCCCCAATAGGTGTTAGTTTAGGAGAGGTCCTTCGAGTCGAGAAGTCTTGCATAAGACTTTCTTTTCCTTTCCTATTCTAAATCGGGCCCTTTACCTTTTCTATAACATTTTTCCTTTAATCGTTTTGTTTCTAACAAACGAACCCGCTAATAAACAACCTTCCAATAAACAATCTCTTTTAAAAAAAATCACAAATACACTAAGATAAACAAAAATTTGTTCGGACTCTTTCTTTTTTCATCCTAAACTTTACGACGAAAAGAAGCATAATTCGGGACTGACATTCGAAATCTGCCCTGCAGAAAATGACTGCCCCAAAGTTAATCTTCTCCTTCACCAATGGAATGAACTTCGCCATCTATAAGGATGAGCTGCCTGACAATGGAATCATCTGTTTCGGACAAGGATTCGACAACACAGATATCAAGTTTGCCGATGTCACTCTCTTCACACTAATGAACAAAGTGTTAGAAACTGAGAAACCCCTGATTGAGTTCAACCTGAAATCGACTCAAGAATTCTCTCCCCTACAAAGGGTTCTAGCTGAAAGGAGTACTACTGTTCGTAGGAGGACTGTTGTCTCTACCCCCACCGGTCTAGTCATCTCTTCACCTACCCCGACTTCTGCCAAACTGAAGGGGAAGGAAATCCAAGTCTGTGATGAGCCTGTCACCATGGAGGGTACAGATTTTGCTACAATACCATCTGTTTTTGAGATTGGGTCCAGTTCAAGAGTTGCACCCCTAACTCGGACTCAAAGGAGAAATAGAAGCAGAAAGATCGCCAAGATCGAGAAAGCCAAAGTTGCTGAAGTTGCTTTTCTAGAAGAAATTCCTGAGGAAAGAGAAGAACTACCTGAGTATATACCTCTGTTGGAAGGAATTAGGTTTCACCCTCTCTCTGCCGCATCAGATGAAGAGGATGTCCGTAGGATTGCCGCTGCATTACCCCGACCTGCGTACTACAACAATTACAAAAGGAAAAGGGATAAGAGTACGCCATTTGCTCGACTGCAAGCTGTGATAGAAAGATTGGCAAAGAAAGAAAGATGCCCTGTGTCAGAAATCTTAAGAAGGATGGGATAAGTGCCAGCTAAATCCCACCTCGGACCGCAAATAGAGCATGTTGCTGCCACAGAGAAACCAAAGAAGAAGATAAAAGCCAGTTCACCCGTTGTTGTATCGGGTCTACAAATTAGGGAGGATGCCACCTTCCAGCATATAGCCGACAAACCATCTGGTCCTAGGCTTCCGACTGCAAGAAGGATGGTATGGAGACCTACTACTAGCGAGCTAAGACCAAAATAATGTGCTAAGAAGAAAAGGCTCGTCAGGAGACTTGAATCAGAAGAAAGTGCTACTGCAATAAAGGGGACTCCCAGAAAAGAAGTTCAACAACCGTCACGTGACAACTGCGAGACTGTGCTGAAAAGGCCACTAGAGGATACCATGGACAAGTTAAGGATCGACATCCTACGGTTAGCAAAAGAAAGAGAAGAAAACTAGAAGATGAAGTTGATTCATCAGAATTCATGAAAGACGAGTATGCTGAAATTAACATGGTTGAGACGCGAGCATCATCAGCTTCGCAAGGTGCTCCAACAGCCGCGAAAAGAGATGAACCGGAAGTAATGAGGGCACAGCTTCGGGAAAGAGATGACACAATTTCCCATATGGCAAAGAGGATGGAAGAGATGTCTGCTGCCTTAGCCACTCTCCAGAGTCAGGTACAACATCAGAAAGAAACACCCCTAGAGATCATCCATATTGCAGATGGAGGAAAGGAGATCACATCCATCAACGGAGACGAGCCACCAAAGAAGGATTCTACACAAAGCATGATTCCAGAAAAGGACATTAAGAACATGGTAGAACAGCAGGTGCGAGAAGCCCTAGCACAATCTAAGAGTGGAGCATCTATTAAAATGGGTAGACCTTACCCCAAAGAGTTCGATGCAGTCCAATACCCGAAAGGCTTTGTACCACCTCTGTTTAAGACTTTTGATGGAACGGGAAATCCTCGGCCGCATGTCGCACATTTTCGTGCAAGTTGCTGCAATGCCGATGGGAGTGGCGCTCTACTCTTCCGTCAGTTCGTCAGCAGTTTGTCAGGGATTGCCTTCGACTAGTACGCAGAATTGTTGAACGGTTTAGTATCAGAACTGGAGAATCTCTTCGTTAAGCGGTTTTCTGGGGCTCAGCACTACATCACTATCAGTGATCTAGTGGTGGAGCAACAGAAACCGAACGAGACTTTAGTAGATTACATACTTCGATGGAGGAATTTAAGCATGAAGTATGAACCACATCTTCAAGAACAACATGCAGTCGGCATCTTACTCAAGAGTATCCATGGCTTGATAGCACTTCTCCTTAAAGGATTTACAATTAAGACTTTCGAGAAGTTGCTTAGCAAGGTAGGGAGCTTGCAAGAAAAGGCAAAGCAATTAAGTTTCGTAGACAAGACCGATAAGCAAACAATTGTGAAGACATTTGAAAAGAAATCTGGAATCGTCACAGTAGTAGATAAGGGCAAGCAACCGGTTCAGATACAGCCAGAGCGGCCACAGCCTAGTTACCAACCACCACAACGGACATACCAACAACCACCACAGCTCTATCAGCAACCTCGGCAGGGCTATCAGCAACCTCGTCCGAGCTATCAGTCGCCTCAGCATTATGAACAACTGCCTCGTTCATCGCGTACCTTAAGAGAACTTCTAAATAGAGAATATCCATTCAAAACTGAAGCAATAGCGAAGATGTTCCACAGTTTAATGAAGACACCAGATCTTCAGCTACCAGAGCCCAAGAGGCCGGAAGAAGTCAACAAGAAAGATCATCCCAACTATTGCCCTTACCACCGGATGCTCGGACACAAGATAGAGGATTGCATCACTTTCAAGAGTTGGCTCGATGACAATCTCCCGTAAAGGGAACATAACGATCCCAAAGGAATACATGAAGGAACCCCAGAAAGGAGGTTCCGTCAATGTTATTTCAACGGATCCCATTGTTCCGATAGACCCTTACACGACCAAAGATGGATGGAGTACCGTCTGGACAAAGTCTTCAAAGAAAATTTTGGATCACATCCAGACCTCTTTGGTGCACGCTTCGACTCAGAGTTTGAAACCTGTCGAGTCGGCACTATCACTTGTGATTGAAGAACCGCCCCAGAAGGTGGAGAAAATCGTGGAAGAAAAGAAAACTGAGGCTCCGAAGGGTAGACTAGGGGCTGCTTATCCTAGGATGGTTGTTTCTGATTCGGGGGAGAAATCCCTCGAACTCCTGACTCTGTATGATTATCTGCTCGCCCCGACGGGATCTTATAAAGATAAGGGTTATGACGTTGGCTATGTTTTGACTGTTTCTAACGATTACGTAACTAGTGACAACCGACTTAATCTGGATCTCGATTCCAATACAAATAACGATTCTGAAATCATACATAACCTCGATGACCACGACGAAGAAGATGTTCACAATGGAGGCTACGAAAGCTCGACAAGCAACGAGTCCATTTGTGAATTCCGAGGAGCTACGATCATGATAGAATTAGAACCATCAGACACTGAAGCAACTTTAGAAGAGCCAGTTGTTCCGATTAAAGAGGAGACACCGGTAAATTTAGAAGAGATAATAGAGGTCAATCTAAGAAGCGAAAAAGTTCTACCCCCGAGAATGGGTCCAAAGGATAAAGGAAAGCAGGTGGTTGCTCAAGAAGAGTCAACCCCAAAGAAAGGAACTGCCCATTCGGGAAGAAACCGAGTAACATGGTAAAAAAGTGGACAACAACGTGCTAGCCCATCTTAGGAAGCTACCAGCCAAACTACATATACGACGCTCTGATCTTGTCAAAGCAGATGAGGGAAGCTCTGATCAAGGCTTTACTTGATCCAGAGATTTGTTTAGATCAAATGGCCTGTAATTCCTTTGACGAGGTTTGCTCGTTAAGAGAACAGCGAGGTCTTACCTTCACGGATAATGATTTACTACTCAGAACGGCTAATCACAACCGACCGTTATACATTTCAGTCACTATTGGAAAGTTTACGCTCTCCAGAGTGTTGGTTGATCCGGGAGCATCAATCAAGATAATGAATCTTCAGACGCTAGCATACTTGGAAATTGATGCTCGCGAGCTTGAAGCAGACAAGATGTTATTAAGAGGCTTCAATCAAAAAGGAGAAAGAGCTCTTGGATCGATAACACTACTAATGAAGACCGGTGATTTAGCAAAGACAACTGTGAAATTCCACATAATTGATTCTGAGACATTGTTCAACGCTCTACTGGGTCTGCCATGGATTCATGAAAACCGGATGGTACCGTCGTCTCTGCACCAGTGCATAAAGTATTACGAAGGAGGGGAACAGTGCATCAAAGGTGATTTGCAACCGTTCTCCGTGCACGAAATTGGAATTCATGAAGATGCGGCCTACTACGCGCCTCCGAAGAAAACAATCTTTTCCAGAAATACCATAGCAAACGAAGCAAAAGAAATTCGAGACGATGAAGAACCTGAAGTTCTAGTCCAACAGTTACTCACCACTCCCTTACGACGAGATGGTGAAGATTTCTCCATAACTAGCACTCGAGGTCGAGGCCGGGGATGAGGACGTGGAAGAAACGTTGGAACAATTAGACAGAAGAAACCAGTCATCGATATTGATTGGGAGAAAAACTCCAAAGAAGAAGAAGAAATTGAGAAAGAAACAACGATAATAAGTCAGAAGGAACCACAATTCAAGATTTCTCTCGAAGATAAAAAGAATGAAGAATATAAATCAATGTACGGGAAGATTAACCATTATGTACATACTATGACCCTGACCCCAATCCATTCTAATAAGATCGAGGGTATGGTGGTCAAGGAAGTGCTAAGCCGATCAAGTTTTACCATGGTGCATCTTCTTTCAATACTGAAAGTGATGTACAATTTGATGATATTACTTCATTCGAATTAATGGAACTACCTTTTGAGTGGTACTCTCCCTGTGTTCAAAATTTAATTCAATGTGGTGTCTTACCTCTACGATGGACAAAAGGCCGATCACAACACTTTGAAAAATTATGGAATAATGTCGGTCGGCCTCCCAATTCAAAACATGGTCTCGGATTCGACACTGTAGGATCAGTTGATGATACAGGATTTTGCTTGGTTGTCACTTGCAAACCTAATAAAGACTACTTGGAAGCTTCAGAAGACCTCAAAGATCTACCAATCGGAGATACTCCTCCAGAATTCGAAGAAGAAATCAAATCTACAATAGACGAGTTAACGGAAGTTAACTTAGGTACTAGCGAAGAACCTATGCCTACCTTTGTTTACTCCTTACTCAATAAAGAAGACTCCGAAGACATAATCGAGCTATTAATGGATTTAAGGACTGTTTTGCTTGGAGTTATGACGAAATGCCAGGATTAGCTCAAGAAGTCGCAGTTCACAAGTTAGGAGTGGATCCCACTGCCGTTCCAGTTAGACAAGCTCCGAGAAAAATGCGTCTAGAAATTGAACAACAAGTAATAGCCGAAGTTAAGAAGCTAATAGACGCTAAATTTGTCCGTGAAGAACAATTCCCAACTTGGTTAGCCAACGTGGTACCAGTCAGAAAGAAGAATGGTCAGATCAGAATCTGCGTAGACTTCAGAGATTTAAATAAAGCATGTCCAAAGGATGAATTCCCACTACCTATTCCAGAATTGATGATTGACATCGCTTCGACACATGAAATCTTCTCTTTCATAGATGGATCGTCAGGATACAACTAGATAAAAATGGCACCAGAAGACGAAAATCTCACGACATTCAGAATGCAGATCGGAGTGTATTGCTACACAGTAATGCCATTCGGACTAAAGAACGCAGGAGCAACATACCAAAGAGCGATGACGAAGATTTTTGATGATCTCATTCACAACCAAGTCGAGTGCTACGTGGATGATGTGGTCATCAAAAGTAAACTGAAGGAAGATCACCTGTATGATTTGAGAATTGTTTTCGAGCGACTAAGATAATTTAACCTTAAGATGAATCCCTTAAAATGAGCCTTCGGCGTCACCTCTGGGAAATTTTTAGGATTTGTTATCCGACATCGCGGGATTGAAATCGATCCTGAAAAGATTAAAGCTATTTTAGAAATGCCTCCTCCCAAAACTTTGAAACAACTAAGATCCATTCAAGGGAAGTTGGCATATCTTCGACGCTTTATCTCGAACTTGTCAGGTAGGTGTCAGCCCTTCTCGGCATTAGTTAAAAAGGACGCCAAATTCATTTAGGATGAGAAATGCCAGCGGGCTTTCAAGGACGTTAAGCAATATTTAATGACACCTCCTGTCTTAGCAGCCCCAGTCTCGGGTAGACCGTTGATACTTCTCTCGGAGCCCTGCTAGCCCAGGTCAATGACGAGGGAAAAGAAAATGCTCTCTATTACCTAAGCTGTCGTCTAATCCCGACGGAAGTAAAGTATCCTCCAATTGAGAAGCATTGTTTGGCCCTGATCTTCACTGCTCAGAAACGCAGGCATTACATGTTTTCTCATAAGGTCAACCTTATTTTGAGAGTTAATCCGTTGCAATACTTGATGACCCGACCGACGCTTTCTGGCAGACTTGCCAGGTGGTCGATGATACTATTGCAATTCGACATAACTTTCGTTCCTCTTCGCGCCGTAAAGGGACAAGTCCTTGCAGACTTCCTCGCAGCACACCCTTTGCCGGCGAATTTGCCTCTCGAAGACGATTTGCCTGACGAGCAGATAATGAGCCTAGAAGACCCTGATGATGGACGTTGGGAACTATACTTCGACGGTGCATCCTCAGCACAAAAGAACAAAGAATAGCAAACGATAGTGCCCGGTAAGGCAGGAATCAGACTAATCTTTATAACGCCGGAGCGGGGAATGTTTAGATACTCCTACTACTTAACAGAACCGTGTACAAACAATGAGGCAGAATATGAAGCCCTCATAACTGGAATGGAATTAACCATTCAGATGGGAATAATGGACATCAACATCTACGGAGATTCTCAGTTGATCATTCAACAGATCGCCGGACAGTACATAATTTTAAAGCCAAGACTCGAGCAGTACTTTTAGTACGCCATGAAATTGTTGGAACAAATTCCAAACGTAACAATCTACAAGATTCCCAGAAAAGAAAATGCTCTCGCCGATGCATTAGCCTGCCTTGCAAAGGAATTTGTCTGCTTGAAGGATGAGTCAATTGAAGTGTCAGTTCAAGGACGACAGGTCCTATCACAGCTCGACATGGATACAGTACACAAATCAGAAAGAGTAGAAGAAATAATTGCAGCAGTAACAGAAAATACAGAAGATTGGCAGCAGCCATTAATAGACTACTTGCAGACAGGAAACCTGCCTGACGATAAGTCGTTAGCCCATCAAATCAAGAAAAGAACTCTGTCTTACGCATTAATAAACAATACATTATTCAGAAGGTCTTTTGATCAGATGTGGCTAAGATGCCTGAGCGGGTCTGAGGCTCGTGAAATCATTAAAGAAGTACATTCAGGACTTTGAGGCACTCATCAGTCGGGTCCGAAAATGAAAATGAAAGTTAAAAGACTAGGGTACTACTGGCCCTCAATGATGATCGACTGTATGAAAGTTGCTAAAAGTTGTCACCAGTGCCAAGTGCACGGAGTGGTTCTACACCAACCTCCAAATGTGCTACATCCGACAATCGCGTCGTGGCCATTTGAGTGTTGGGGCACATATATAGTGGGTCCGATGAACCGCCTTCTTCAAGAGGACATCGCTTCATTCTTGCAACTACAGATTACTTTTCTAAATGGGCAGAAGCTATACCACTCAGAGAAGTGAAGGCACACCACGTGCTACAGTTTTTCAGGAACCAAGTTGTCTACCGTTTTGGGGCACCGCACAGGATCATTTCAGATAATGGGTCTGCATTCAAAAGTACAAAGATCAACAATTTTGTCAGAAGACACGAGATTGATTGGCGAAACTCAACGATCTACTACCCAAGAGAAAACGGCTTGGTCGAGGCTTTTAATAAAACTCTAGTTCAGATTTTAAAGAAAACTTTGGACGACAACAAGAGCAATTGGCACGAGAAGCTGTTAGAAGCCTTATGGGCCTACAGAATGACTTTTAGGACTCCTACTCAGTCTACGCCTTACGCTTTAATGTACGGGTCTGAGGATGTCTTGCCCTTGGAAGTTCAGCTTCCGTCACTCCGAATTGCAGTTGCAGAAAAGATCACTACAGAAGAAAATGCCAAACTACGACTGGAAGAATTGGAAAGCTTGGAAGGGAAAAGACTTTCCACGCAGCAGAATTTGGAACTATTTCAAGCCAAGATGATCCAGGCCCATGATAAATTAGTCCGTCCCAGAATTTTCGAAGTCGGTGACTTAGTTTTGGTTCTTAGAAGACCTAATCTAGCACATCGCAAAATAGGTGGTAAATTTGAACCAACCTGGGAGGGACCATTCGTGGTCGAGGCAGTCTACTCAGGAGGTTCCTATCAACTGGTTAATTGCCGTGGAGAACGACCCATGATTCCAATCAATGGACGGTATTTAAAGAAGTATTATGCAACCTGATGTTTCGAAGGGCGGCCTCTGAAGTAGAATCTTATCCCTAGAAACACGGGTGACGTAAGCACTTTGTGACAGGGTCCGAACCCAAAACAAAATAAAATGGGTAATAAAAAAAATCTCATCAACAAAAATGTTAAAAAGAGAACATGGGAAATCGTTATAATAAAATGTCAATCTTTCCTTTTAAATCCATTCATTCTTGATATTTTCTCATCTCTTCCTACTTCCTTTAAATTTAAAAAAAGTGAATAAGAATTTTTAAGTGTTTTTTTCTTATTGTTCTTGTTCTTAGTACAGCCCCTGATCCTTTCCTTATTTTTTTGCAGGGAAATGTCGAACGGGCAGTTGGTTCTAAACTTTAGAAATGGCGTGAGTCTAGCACTTGATGAAAAGAGGGTGAGGGATGGAGCAGTGATAGAGATTGACTCAGACTTCACACCAGCCGGCTTACAATACGAAGAAAATGATTGGATCCCAGTTGATTGAGAAGAACTTCACAGCTAGACAGTGATGAAAATGGGTGGCCCGAGCCACCAATCCAGCAGCAAGAAAAGAAAAGCAAACGCCGCTCATGCAACCGGAGAAGATAAGAAAGTTAAGTCCGTGGTTGCCACAGCAGAGGGTAGGCTTGTCAGCGCCGCGCCCGTAGAAATTCAAGGGGTAAGGAGAGCTACTCTCACTACTACCCAGCGAAGAAATAACAATCGTCGCATTTGCAAAATGTTAACCAAGTTAGCAGAAGATCAAATTAAACAGATAGTAGATACCGTTAGTGCAAATACTCCAACGAGATCGGTTCGTCAGGAACTAGAAAGAAGAAAGTCAACTCCAAGAAAGTCGGAACAGATAAAAGAAATACCAAGAAAAGCAGAAATAGTCAGTACCTCGGCGCCGAGCAGATGTACCGAATCCGAAGAGTCTTGTTGCGAAAGCAACCCCGGAGGATGTCCCTACAGAGACTATCCCCGAGGAGTCGAGACATGTAGAAGAACGTGCTGGGGTTGAGCCATACATCCCGCAGGATGTTACTAGACACGAGGACTTTAGATAAACCCGGAATATGAGCTGGAGAAAATGCAACTAGTTGAGAAGAAAACCTTTGAATACTTTGAAAGAATTGGAGACAAGAGGGTCAACATCTTGGAAGGCCTCGAGCTGCATACAGATGTATTCTCAGATTACGAGCAACAAAAAATTGTAGATCGCATCCTCGAATTACGGAAAATTGGCCAAGCCGGCCGCCCGAGAGAAAAGACATATTCGAACCCCGAAGATGGATGCCAGGAAAAGGAAGAGTTACAATCCAATGCGGATGTTGCTACAATTTTGACATAGACAGAAAAGGAAATCCACCAGGGATACTCCGTCGCGATGAAGTGGATCCGATGCCAAGAATCATTAAGAGAATGGTGAAAAGGATGATAACATGGAGGGTATTGCCTGCAGATTACATACCCAATAGCTGCATTATTAATATTTACAAGGAAGGGGACTGCATACCTCCACATATAGACCATCATAACTTTGTTAGACCCTTCTGCACAGCGTCATTCGTCAACCAGTGCAACATCATGTTCGGATCTAACCTCCGGATTGCAGGCCCCGGTGAGTTCCGAGGGCCGGTGGAGATACCACTACCGTAGGTTTCGTCCCGGTGTTAAAAGGAAACAGAGCGGACATTGCGAAGCATTGCACTCCGGAGTGCCCGTGGAGCGGATCTCGGTTACTTTTAGAAGAATGGACGACGTAAAAATGCCTTACCACTTTCGACTGCATCCGAACTGGAGAGTCTCTGGCCCTACGAGCTGTAAGTTACATGGGAAATAACACACCTCCAATACACATCCATGCGGCATTCCCGCCAAGGGTGGCTTGGAAGGTGATGTTATTGTCCATGTTTCTTACTATTCAGACATGGATTTTTTTGACAGACGCTTTTGGATGGATCAACAAGAATCTTATACAATCCGTTTTGGATTTACATGGATTGTATGAGACATTAAATTTCCGAGGAAAATGTCATCATTATTAGATCAAGTTGTATGATGTATTTTCAGCAAGTTGAAATGAAAACGACTGCGTCATATTTTTCCTTCACCGCTTTTTATGCAAATTGACTGGGAAACACCATTAGAGTTAAATGAACTTTGAATGAAAAACAGAAAAGAAAAGAAACTTTTTCTAAAAATCTAAATATTAAATTGAACTTCAAATTCACATGAACACTAAATAAACAACAAAAATAAAATAATAAAATGGGATCGTTAAAGGACAAACAAAATGAATCTAAATCTCAAATTGAATTCCGATCTGAAACCTCTGATTCAAACCTTTCAGTTCTTTCCTCCATCGAAATCTGTTGGAAACTCTTTTGAAATTTGAATATTCTCTTCGAATTGTCGTTAAGTCAAGTCTTTTCAGCTTGGTACGCTTACCAGTTCCTTTCAATTCCAAATTCTCAAGACTGGTACCAAATTCCAGTTCTCTTCCTTTTGAGGTCGATACCAAATTCCGACTCTCTTTCGAATTGATACCAAATTTCAATTCTAAATTCCTGAGACTTGTGCCAAATTCCAGTTCTCTTCCTTCGAGGTCGGTACCAAATTTCGACTCTCTTTCGAATTGATACCTAAATTTCAATTCTAAATTTTTGAGACTGGTACCAAATTCCAGTTCTCTCCTTTCGAGGTCGATACCAAATTCTGACTTTCTTTCGAATTGATACCTAAATTTCAGTTCAAAATTTCTGAGACTGGTACAAAATTCCAATTCTTTTCTTTCGAGGTCGGTACCAAATTCTGACTCTCTTTCGAATTGATACCAAATTTCAATTCTAAATTCCCGAGACTGGTACCAAATTCCAGTTCTCTTCCTTCGAGGTGGGACTAAATTCTGAATCTCTTTCGAATTGATACCTAAATTTCAATTCTAAATTTCTGAGACTGGTACCAAATTCCAGTTCTCTTCTTTCGAGGTCAGTACCAAATTCTGACTCTCTTTCGAATTGATACCTAAATTTCAATTCTAAATTTCCAAGACTCGTACGAAATTCCAGTTCTCTTCCTTTCGAGGTCAGTACCAAATTCCGATTCTCTTTCGAATTGATACCTAAATTTCAATTCTAAATTTTCAAGATTGGTACCAAATTCCAGTTCTCTTCTTTTGACGTCGGTAACAAATTCCGACTCTCTTTCGAATTGATACCGAAATTTCAATTATAAATTTTCGAGACTGGTATCAAATTCCAGTTCTCTTCCTTCGAGGTCGGCACCAAACTCCGACTCTCTTTCGAATTGATACAAAATTTCAATTCTAAATTCCCGAGGCTGGTACCAAATTTCAGTTCTCTTCCTTTCAAGGTCGGTACCAAATTCCAACTCTCTTTCTAATTGATACCAAATTTCAATTCTAAATTCCCGAGACTGGTACCAAATTCCAGTTCTCTTCCTCCGAAGTCGGTACCAAATTCCGACTCTCTTTCGAATTGATACCTAAATTTCAATTCTAAATTTTCAAGACTGGTACCAAATTTCAGTTCTCTTCTTTCGACCGACTCTTTTTCGAATTGATACCTAAATTTCAATTCTAAATTTCCGAGACTGGTACCAAATTCCAGTTCTCTTCGTTCGAGGTCGGTACCAAATTCCGACTCTCTTTCGAATTGATACCAAATTTCAATTCTAAATTTTCAAGACTAGTACCAAATTCCAGTTCTCTTCCATTCGAGGTCGGTACCAAATTCTGATTCTCTTTCGAATTGATACCTAAATTTCAATTATAAATTTTCGAGACTGGTACCAAATTCTAGTTCTTTCCTTTCGAGGTCGGTACTAAATTCCGACTCTCTTTCCGAGATCGATACCTAAATTTCAATTCTCTTTCTGGTCTGATACTTAAATTTCAAATCTCACTCTCTCGAGATCAGTACCTAAATTCTGATTCTCATCCTTTTTCCATCGATACTTAAACTCTGATTCTCACTCCGAGGCTAGTACCTAAATTCCAGTTCTCTTCGCAATCCCGAGGTTGAAACCCAGGTTTCAATTCTCATTTCAAATCCAAATTTCAAATTAAAAATTTCCTTAAATTGATTTTAAATTAAAACTTCAATCGAAATTGAAACTCATAACATATTGAAATCTAAACTCACACATTGAAACTTGAAATTTAAAAGTAAAATGAAATCTAAATCGAATTCCCCAGATCTTGTGATTTGGAGTTCACCTCATTTCCATTCCCCAGCGAGAGTTCAGGAATCTCCAGTCTTGGAAATATACCTGATACTCCCGAGTGGAAATTCTTCTACTTCGTCCTAAGTTTGTCACTTGGACATCTGTGTTGGTTTTGATCTCTTCTGTCAAAGCCAATACTCGCGGTGTGCTTGGTTAGCACACCACACCTATTGGGGGTCCATTTGTTGACCTCAATTTTAGTGAGGTCTTTTGCTTCTCTCTTTAGTACTTAGTATCTAGCCTTAGGCTTTTCCTTTGACTAATCTTAGAGGACTAGAAATGGAACCCACCATTTAGAAATTCAAACTACTTCTTAGCTCCCTACAAACCTCAAAAGCTTGATTGTAGACCCCTAATCACCTAGAGGGTTGAAATCAAATGTGGAGGTTTAAAGGATGAGTTCCCTATGTGACTTTTCGGCCTTAAGAATACCCCGGATGGCCCGGTCTAGTGAGGGTCGACTTGCACATACACTACACTCTCACACACATTCCAAGTCCTAAAACCACACTCTGACCCAACTTGACTTCCTGACTCATGTAGGTAATTCATATGGATGGTCCTTAACCCCTAAGCCCCTGGCTAAGAGGGTTAGGAACAACATAGTGAATGCCTCAAATGAGTCCTCTCAAGGCTCATATGGGCTTAATGTGGCTTCATGGCTCAACCAAAATGATTCCATTTCACTCACACTTGATCAATCTTCCTTTTTTCAAAATTTCAGTTTTTGACCCCGAGGCCCCGGACCCACCAAACCTACCAAATACCCTTGAAATGACCCAAAATTTGCAAAATTACCTAAATTACCCAAGATTCCTCAAAATTAACCCTAAACACTTCCCACCACTCACATTGACCATCTTTGGCCAAAAAATACCGAAATTTCCAAAAATACCCCTAAACCCCCCCCAAATTACCAAAATACCCTTCTACCCCAAAATTCTAAAAATTCTAAAAATTCCCAGAAAATTCCAGAAAATACCAAATATTCCCAATTTTATTTTCTTCAACGACAGCATGGCCCAATTTTGCTAATATATCCCACTTTTACCAAAACCCCCAATTTGACCCATTTTTTAACCTAAGTGAACCCAATGTCAAACCAAACCACCCCAATTGACCTCAATTTTTGTCCAATTCAATTCTAAACTTCAATTCAATATCCCCAATATCAATTTAGACCAAATACAAGTCCAATTTGATTGACATTTGGGCCCAATTTCAATTTGAAGCCTAAGGCCCAATTTTGGCCCATGACCTAAACCTAGCCCAAACCAACCCAATTCAACTCCAATTGGCCCCAAATCTTTTCTAAAATCTTCCTAACATCCCCACAAACAAAACATTAACTAGATTTGCCCCAAATTTGAACCTAAACTCCACCCAAACCTAACTCAAAACCAAAATCCCTTAAATTGACCTAAGCCCAAACCTAACACAAATTGGCCCAAATCCCAAAATTAGAGCCCAAGCAAAAGTTGAAAACTCTTTGTAACACTCCCATAAACATTTTTCAATATTAATTTTACACCAAATTCAACCTTAGCCCAACCTTAGCCCAAGTTAGCCCAATTTGGCCCACCTTGGCCCCTTTGCCAAAAAAGCCCAAATTCAACCAAATTCTACTCCAAATCACACCAAATTGATTTCAAACCATTCATGAAATATCCCTAAACTAAACCCAACATTTATTTTGCATGGTATTTCACAAAATTCTTCATTAAAAATTCCATTTTGAAATATAATAGCCCACTTCTTAAAACCACTTTAAAAGCCTTTCCAAAATGATTTCAAAAAGCCCAAAATCCATTCCAAAGCCTACATGGCACTTTCATCTCATCATCCATTTAATTAAATCACTCCCTATGTTTTAAATTCATCATTAAATTTTTCTCAACCGAGCCATGTGTCAAATTACCCCTAAATACCAAAAATCCTTAAAATCCATTTTCATGAAACTAAAACAAGCCATCCCTAAGCCAAATGGAGCCATTGAACCATGCACAAGCCACATGCAAGCCTTGGGAGACCCTTTACACATCACCATGCCATTAATTGCAAAAGGAGGAGCCTCTTTTAAACCCCCTTAAAAATGTATTAACCCTTTTAATGATACACCTTAACCCATGATTAATCTAAATATTCATGGATGGGGACTTCACCACCTTCTCTTGGTTGAACCCACTGATTTCCCTCAGCCCAAAATCAGGCCTTGGGGAGGTGCACCAAGCCTAAAGCATGCATTTAACCAAACCAAGCCCAAAACGAGCCCCTCCCCCTTCCACTTTGATTCAACTCCTTTACACTTGGCATTTGCCAATTAAACTCACAAACCTCAAGCACTGACCTCCCTGATGATAACAGTGACCTGACCCTGGCCGGCCAGCCACCAGGCCGCCGAAAAGCACCATGGCCGAGAGCTCCATGTGAGCTAAAATTTCAAATTTCACTTGCCGAGTCGTCCCATGCCCAATGGCCACCGTGGTTGTTCTTCCCTTGGCCAAGGTAGTTGATTCAAGCCATTAAACCCCCCTGGGAGGCCCTCCAGCCACCTCTATTTAAACCCACTCACCTCTCAGCCAAACAAGGTGATGAACCAGACCATAAGAAAACTCTGCCAAAATTGTTCCAGGACCTTCTCCTAACCCAGAGCAGTTGATCCCCAGTGTTCCTTTACCCTAAACCCCATTAACAGAGCTCAATTTTTGAGTTGAAAATCCACCAAAAAACCCGGACATCTCTAGAGCCTCCACCAAATCCAAATTAAACTCACCCACACCTGCACAGGATCAAGAGAAGGAGTTCCCTAATGAAAGCCCTCTCTCCAAGCCACCCAGTTGCTCCAGCCTCCAAGCTTTGAAATCGGGCCCAGTCACATTCATACTTAGACAATTCTCCAGAGCCAGAGACTTCATCTGGATCTTCCTTGGGTTCAATTGAAGGTGCCAAAACTCTCTAATTGAAGCTTCACTTCTCAGAGTAAAGGTATTGACCTCTTCTCCCTCCCGAGCTTCCAGCAATTCTCCATTTTGTTTGGGTTAATTTCATAGCTTATAAACCGTATGGATGTGTTCATCTCTTCAAGACGAATCCATAGAGTTTAAGAACTCAAAAATCCATTGAGAATCGAGAGAGATATTAGGGTTTGAGTGTGGATGGTCACCGGTTCACACCAGTCGTAGACGATGACCAGGAGCCGTTGGATCGCGCGTGTATCGAGCGGACGGTTGAGATCAAGCCGGACAGTGCAATGGTACGTGAATGGCGGGCCCCCGTAGTGTTGACTCAGATGGTGGCACTGAATCACGGAGCGACGCCTGGGCTTTTGATCCGGACGAGGATGATGCGGCGCCGAGTCGGATAAGTAGAAAATTAGGATTTTTTTGGATTTATTTAAATACTGGAACTTCAAAAATTCATATCTTTTCATAGAAAAATTACAAAAATAAAATAAAAATACCCTCTTGCTCAGTGAACAGAGGAGAATAATCTGGAAAAGAAGTCAAGTTAAATGGATGAGTATTTTATTTTTAATAATTTTTTTACTATTTTAAAAAAAAGTTTGAAGATAATGAAACTGTTGCATTTAGTGAAGAGTGCAGTGCAATAATTCAGAAAAAGTTTGGGATTAGGAGAAATAACCCATACTACTGTAACTCTGCAATTAGAGGATCATTCGATCACACATCCTAAAGGAGTTATAGAGTATGTTTTGGTGAAAGTGGATCAATTTATCTTTGTTGTTGATTTCATTGTACTAGATATGAATGAAGATAAAGAGATACCCATAATTTTTGAGAGACCTTTCTTAGCCACAGTCAGAGCGATGATAGATGTGCAAAAAGGAGAATTAACGATGAGAGTCAATGATCAAACTGTTACATTCAATATTTGAAAATCAATGAAGTATCCTGCAATAGGTAAAGATGATGAATGTTATAGGATGGATGTTATCAGATATTTGAGTGAATGTCATTTCAAATCAGCTTATGAAGAAAAATCTTAAAGTGAAGAAATGGAACATGAGCAAGAAATGGAATTACAACATTCTGAAGATTTTCATGGGGAAGATTTAAATTATGTTCATGAAAATTTTGAATTGTTGGACATGACTAAAAAAGAGGAATCTTTTGGTCCATCAATTGAAAAACCTCCTGAACTTAATTTAAAGTTGCTTCCTAACCATTTGAAGTATGCCTTTTTAGGTGATTCCTTAATTGTCAGTTATAATTTCCTCTCAATTGACTGAGAAATAAGAAGAGAGTTTGCTTGAAATTTTAAATAAATATAAGAAAGCCTTTGGATGGACAATAGATGATATTAAAGGAATCAGTCCTTCAATTTGTATGCATCGAATCATTATGGAGGATAACTGTAAACCTCGGGCTGATCCTCAAAGGAGATTAAACCCTATCATGAAAGAAGTTGTTAAAAAAACAAATTTTAATGTGGTTGAATGCTGGAATTATTTACCCTATTTCAGATAGTGCATGGATTAGTCATATTCACTGTGTTCCTAAGAAAGGAGGAGTTATTGTGACAACTAATGAAAAGAATGACATTATACCAACAATACAAGTTACAGGATGGAGAATATATATTGATTATAGAAAATTAAACCTTGCTACAAGGAAAGACCATTTTCCACTTCCCTTTCTAGATTAGATGTTGGATAGACAAGCTGGGCATAAATATTTTTGTTTTCTGGATGAATATACGGGTTATCACCAAATACATATTGCTTCTAAGGATCAAGAGAAAACATAGTTTACCAGTCCTTATGGTACATTTGCTATTAGAAGATTGACCTTCAATTTATGTAAAGTCTCTGCTACATTTCAGAGATGTATGATAGCAATTTTCTGTGATTTAATTGAAAAAGGAATTAAAGTTTTTATGGATGACTTTTCAGTGTTTGGAATTTCATTTGAATCATGTTTATAACATCTGTCTAAAGTTATAAAATACTGTAAAGAAACTAATTTTGTCCTTAACTAGGAAAAATGCTAATTTATGGTAGGAGGAGGAATAGATTTAGTACATTGTATATCAGAAAATTCAAGTGATCTTTAATTTACTTTGCCCAGCTAATGTAATGGGAATTAGAAGTTTTTTAGGACATGCAGGATTCTACAGGTGTTATATTAGAGACTTCTCAAAAATTTTGAAACCTTTATGTCGTTTACTGGAAAAAGTTGTAATTTTTTATTTTGATGATGATTGCCTCAAAGCTTTTGAAACATTGAAAGAAAAATTAATCACTGCACTTGTTATAGTTTCACTAAACTGGGAAAAACCTTTTGAATTAATGTGTGATGCTAGTGATTATGCTTTGGAGTTGTTTTAGGTCGGAAATATGATAAGATTTTCAAAGTAATTTACTATGCTAGCAAAACTCCTCTATTAATTAACACCCACTTTACTTTTGATAAATTCAGATCATATTTGATTGGAACTAAATTGTGGTGCATACTGATCATTCTAATATTAAATATTTAATGAAAAAGAAGGATTGAAAACCAAGACTGATAAGATGGATTCTTTTGTCGCAAGAATTTGATTTTAAGATAGTAGACAGGAAGGGTGATGAAAATCAAATTGCTGATCATATGTCCAGGCTTGAAACTGAAGAATCTCTCTAAGATGCTGAGAAATTACTGAAAATTTTCCTGTTGAAAAATTGTTCACTATTAATGAGTGGTCTGTTCCATGGTATGCCGACATTGTAAACATTATTGTTAATGATATTGTACCCTATGATTTGACATACCATGAGAGGAAGAAATTTGTATATGAAGTTATGACTTATTTTTGTGATGACCCATTTTTATATAAACAAGGATAGGATTTAATCGTTTGAAGATGTGTGTCGTTAGAAGAAACTTATGAAATTATTCAAAAATGTCATATTTCTGATTATGGAGGACATTTTGGAGTTGATAAAACTGCATATAAAATCTTACAATCTAGATTTTATTGGCCTACAAATTTTAAGGATGTTAATGCTTATATTAAAAATTGTGATCGATGTCAACCTGTAGGCAATAATTCTAGAAGGAATGAGATGCCCCTCAATTATATGTTAGAAGTTCAAATATTTGATGTTTGGGGATTAGATTTCATGGGACCATTTATAACTTAAATGGGTATAGATAAGGTGCAAAATAATTAAAGACCTATCCATATATACTAATCCTCACATAAAAAAGAAAAGAAGAAAAAAAAAGATTGAAAATGATCCCCAAGAAAGAAAAAAAAAAGAAAAGAAAATATAAAGAAAAGTAAAAAGAAAATATGTGAGGAGAAGCTTGAGGAGAAGCCTAATCAAAAATTGGTTTCAGTTGAATCTTTTTAAAAGAAAAGGATTAAAAAAAATCCTAATCTTATTCTTATTTAAAAAATTATTGGTTAAATGGGTATATATAAGGTTCTTAAATTTTGTTTTTATATTATCTATGAATCTTTAGGTTGATAATTTTCAGTAACTTTTGAAGTAAATAAAAAATCAGGATTTCTAAGATGATATAGAGATATTTTTACACTCTAGTCCTAGGTTGATTTGCTAGAAATTCCTCCTATTTTATACTATAATATTTCTGAGATGAAATTATAGGAAATTATATTGAAACCCACAACCAAAAGTCAACATATTTGATTTTTAAAGTTATAGTGTTACTTGAGGTGAAGTAACAGTTAAGTTTGGGAGAGTTGATCAGCCTAAAAAAATGCTTTATTTTACATATAAATTTTATGCTTAATTTTAATGATATTGCACTTTAAAGGAAGTTATTTTACATTTTTTAGTGTTAAGAACAAGAATTAGACTTTTGGAAAAATAAGCAAAAACGTTGCAATTTGGAGCAAAAAAAGAGCAATAAAGCAAACTTTGGCTTGACACATTTCGATAAGTGTTTCGATGCTTAATATCTTTTACACTTCTTGCATATTTTTGAATGAGTAAAATTTAAGGAAAGGTTATTTTTATGCTTTTCTTGTATGGCTATCGATTAGGAATACAACACAATGGAAACAGGATGAATCAGAGCTAAAATGGAGCCAAACAGAGCAAAATGGTGGAGCTGCGCAGCATGAGCACCGGAGGTGCCCAATAGGACGCCAGAAACCTAAGAGCGACAAAAAAACTCTGGCCTGACACATTTCGATATGTCTTTGAATGCTTAATATCATTTAAACTTCTTGCATATTTTTGAATGAGTACACTTTAAAGAAAGGTTATTTTTATGCTTATATTGTATGGCTATCGGTTAGGAATGCAAAGCAACTGAAACAGGGTGAATCGGAGCTAAAATGGAGCTAAACATAGCAAAATGGTGGAGCTACGCAACATGGGCACCGGAGGTGCCCAATAAGGTGCCAGCGGCTCCAGAAACTTGAGAGCGACAAAAAATACGGTGCCAGCAGTGCCCAAAACGGTGTCGGTGGCACCATAAACAGTCATTGGCCATATACATTGGATCTATACGCTTTTTGGAGGGTTTCTTGAGGCACCTCTGTGGAAATTCATCCTACACTATATTACAATGATTTAACATTAGAAAAAGTGATACGAAAGTTAGGAAAATGTGGAGAATGTAGAGATCTTAGAATAGAAGAAGAAATGAAAATTTCTACTTTTTTGGAGAGATTGGAGAGGAGATTTTGAGAAAATCTGTAAGGGTTTGCACTAGCATTGCATGGATCAATGGGAAACTTTGTAGGAGAGATCTTCATCTATCTTTAAAAAGGAAAAAATCTAAGTATTTTTTTCTTCATTATCTTATAATTTTGTAAAAAATTATTTAGTGGATTTGCTTTGATGAAATGAAGTTTTCTGTTGTGTTTTTTTCGTTCTTTGTGATGTCTTTCTCTTACTCTTTCTTCTGATTTGGAAATAGTGGCATGAGAAGATTGTGCCATTATTTTCATTCTACTTTTCTTTTGTAATGAGTAGGATTTATGTTTAGGATATTGGGATGCATGGTAGAAGAAGTTTAAAATATAAATGTGATTGTTTTTACTTGCACTTCATTTACATTACAAAAAGAGCTCGTTGTAGTGTTAAAATTCATTGTAATTGCATTAAGATCCGAGAGGGCGGTGTAATTCTCAACAAAGTGGAACCACATTCAAATTTCATGGATGGTGAAGTTCATGGGGGTTGAGAGCAATTAAATAAGGAAACATACTTTGATGGGCATAGAATATAAGATTTTAAGGTGACAGAATAAAATCCCCAATTCAGTCTTAGTGTTTGGAAACTAATGTAAGAGTTAGCCTTCACGCGAAGGGAAGTGGGAGCTCTGGAGTGAGAGCTAGTATCCTCCCAGCCTAACCACAAATTTAGGGACAAAACCTAGGATTAGCCAATGTTCGTTATGCACACGGAAGAGGTTAAAGAATATGATTGCACCTATTTGGCACATACAATATTTAATGCATCACATTCCTTTACATTATCCAATTCACTACATAAGAATTGTAGATTTTAATATCTCAAAATTCACCAAACAAATCCATCCAAAAAGGGTCAACTTTAGAAGTAATATTTGCATTTAGCAATAGTTATTATCCTTACATATAATCATCTGCATTTAGGAGTAAATGGTAGATAAAAAAAATTTTAATCAAAATTCCAATTAAAGGTTGATAGTAGTAGACTAGAATTTGACTAAGGACCTCTTACCTCACTTCCCTGTGGGATCGATAAACGTGACTCCATTAGAGCCATGTATTACTTGATACGATACGTATACTAGCGTAAAGCTCCAATGAGAGCACATACATACAACATAAAACAAGCAAAAAAATAGCACAGGCTAGGGGCGCATCATAAGGTTTAATTGGATTTTATTAGGGTTAGTCCTAATTAAATTTTAGTTTTAATTATAACAAATGTAGGTATGGTTTAATTAGATTAATTAGGTCTAATTAAGGTTAAACCTAATTATAGTTTAGGGTTAGTTAAACCTAATTTAAGTAAGATTTAATTATATTAATTAGTTCTAATTAGGGATACACCTTATTATATTTTAGGATTAATTAAACCTCATGTAAGTAAGGTTTAATTGGATTAATTAGGTCTAATAGAGATTTGAACATTTAGGGTTTAATTTGACTTAAACCTAATGTAACTAAGGTTTAAAAGGATTAATTAGGCATAATAAGTGTTAGACCTAATTTGGGTTTAATTTGGCTTAAACTTAATATAATTAAGGAGGATTATTTATGACAAATAATGATTAGACCTAATTATGGTTTAATTTGACTTAAACTTAATGAAATTAAGGTTTAGGAGGATTAGCTAGGCTCAATAGGGATTAGTCATAATTAGGGTTTAATTTGACTTAAACCTAATATAATTAAGGTTTAAGAGGATTAATTAGGCCTAATATGGATTAGACTTAATTAGAGTTTAATTTGAATTAAACCTATTGTAATTAAGTTTTAAGAAGGTCAATTAGGGTGAAGAGGGATGAGACCTAATTAGGGTTTAATTTGACTTAAACCTAATGTAAATAAGGTTTAAGAAGGTTAATTTTATGTTTAAAATTAATTAAGGTTTAAAGGTTTATGTTATATTTAAACCTAACATAATTAAGATTTAGAGGTTTATCTTAGGTCTAAGATGAATTAAACCTTGATATTAGAATTTGATTAATACTAAGAAACCTTTTAAAGTGATGAAAATTTTAGGGTTTAAAATCCAAATTTTCAATTTTACAATTTTCACCCTAGAGGTCTAAGTTGTCATTTCAAATTTTTAAAAAGTTAGAAATAGTCATTATGGGATTTTATTTCATTACCTTAAAATTTCTAACCATTTTCATATTTAATTTTCAATTTTCTTATTTTTATAATAATTTTTGGAAATAATTATTAGTTTTGATGAAAAATAATAAACTTAGCTTTAGATATTTTTCTTTGCCTTTGAATAATCACAGGGTGTCTCCAAGGGTGAAAAGACCAATCTCTAAAAAATTTCATGATTTTTGGATTTAAAAATATTTTTTACTAATTAAATTACTCTAGAAAGTGATTAATTAATTAATAATTATAAATAATTTATTAATATGTGATTTCACTTTCAGATTATTCTCCTTTTTATATTTTTATGATTTTTCTATGCAAAGATATGTATTTTTGAAGTTTTTGAATATTTTCTGTATTTAGTTAAATCCTTACTTAAAGAATTATCCATGCGGCACTGACTAGTTCCTAAGACTCATCGAAGCAACTCGCGTTGCCACTTAATTGGTGGGGCTTTACAAGCGGGCAGTCACGTGGCCTGCAGATTCATCTGTTTCGTATGGATGAATTCGTAGTTCAGCTAGATCACAACCATCCATTTCAAATACACGAAAATGGATGACATCCAACCATCATCCTCAAGCTACGATAACCTATAAACTTTCATATTTAAACTGTAATATCTCTATCAAATCATTATGGATTTTGATGAAAATTGTCTCTAAAGCTTCATCTTTAAGAGGTGATCTCATATATACGGTATTGTAGGTTTTCTAAAATGATCTTATTCACAAAGGTATGAACCCGAGCAAAATATAGCATTAAGTGTCCATACCTAGCCTTGATGAGATGAATCCTCAATCATTTTTGATAAAAATGATCGCCAAGTCCTCACGAAGCTCCTACTTAGCTATGTTTGAAGTGACATCAGGTCAGGGTATGATTTTAATGAAATGGATTCACGGTTTGTTCTTAGGATGAATTTGAGCTTGAGGGAAGAGCCAATTCTGATTGGGAACTTCCTCGTCCATCTCAGTGTTGGTGTGGGAGTGGTTAATTTGAAGTTTGGAAGAGTTTTGTTTCAACTCAAAAATTAGTCCTGTTTTTAGAGACAGTCAATTTCAGGAGCTAAAGCTATACGGAAGTAACTCCTTAGGGTTTTGGGAACACTTTTTATCTTGAGTGTTTCAGGGTTTGGGTAGTGTAGGCTCTTTTTTTCATGGGATCACTCAGGTTAGCATATTTATAAGTATGGAGAAGCCATGATAAAGCTTTGAATTTTTTGGAAAAGGATATAAGAAACCTTATGATGGCTGTAGATAAGATTTTGGCTTGAAGATAGCCATGATTGAGCTTCCCTAAGTCTTCCATGATGAACTCCCATTAAGGCAAGGATTTGGTTAATAGTTTTGGCTACATTCCATTGGGGAGAAGATGAGGTGTTGAAGGGCCCATGGATGAGTTGGCTTGAACACCTTCACCTCAGCTCAAAAACATAGAATAAAGATTTGAGAAAGGAATGACACCTTGCATTCCTTCATAATGGCCTTCATGAGGGGTTTAATTATGGTAAGAAGAGTGAATTTAGTAAGGCTCCCCTTCAATTAGATGGTGAGTGAAGTGTGTTTTCCTCCCTTCCACCTAAGGTATCTGTTGACCTCATTTTTGGTGAGGTCTTTTGCTTCTCTCTTTAGTACTTAGGGTCTAGCCTTAGGCTTTTCCTTTAACTAATCCTAGAGGACTAGAAATGGAACCCACCATTTAGAAATTCAAACTACTTCTTAACTCCTCGCAAACCCCACAAGCTTGATTGTAGACCCCTAATCACCTAGAGGGTTGAAATCAAATGTGGAGGTTTAAAGGATGAGTTCCCTATAGGACTTCTTGGCCTTAGGAATACCCTGGATGGCCTGGTAAAGTTCATTTAACTCTAATGGTGTTTCCCAGTCAATTTGCACAAAAAGGGGTGAAGGCAAAATATGACGTAGTCGTTTTCATTCCAACTTGCTGAAAATATATCATACAACTTGATCTAGTCATGATGACATTTTGCTCAGAAATTTAATGTCTCATACAATCCATGTAAATCCAAAACAGATTGTGTAAGATTCTTGTTCATCCATCCAAAAGCGTCTGTCAAAAATCCATGTTTGAATAGTAAGAAACATGGGCAATAACATCACCTTCCAAGCCACCCTTGGCAGGAATGCCGCATGGATGTGTATTGGAGGTGTGCTATTTCCCATGTAACTCACAGCTTGTAGGGCCGGAGACTCTCCAATTCTGAATCCGGCTGAATGTGGTAAGGCATTTTTCTGTCGTCCAATCTTCTAAAATTAAATGAAATCCACTCCACATGCACTCCTGGAATGCAATGCTTCGCAACGTCTCCTCCGTTTCCTTTTAACACCAGGACGGAACCTACCAGTAGTGGTATCTCCACCGGCCCTCGGAACTCACCGGGGCCTACAATCCAGAGGTTAGATCCGAACATGATGTTACACTGGTTGAAGAATGACACTGTGCATAAGGGTCTAACATCTGCATTGGATTGTAACTCTTCCTTTCCCTGGCATCCATCTTCGGGGTTCTGAATAGGTCCTTTCCCTTAGGCGGCCAGCTCGGCCTATTTTCTGTAATTCTAGGACGCAGTCTACAATCTATTGTTGCTCATAATCTGAGAATACATCTGTATGCAGCTCGAGGCCTTCTAAGATATTGACCCTCTTATCTCCAATTATTTCAAAGTATTCAAAGGTTTTCTTCTCAACTAGTTGCATTTTCTCCAGCTCGTATTCCGAGATTATCTGAAGTCCTCGATGTCTAGTAACATACTGCGGGATGTATGGCTCAACCCCAACACATTCTTCTGCATGTCTCGGATCCTCGGGGATAGTCTCCGTAGGGACATCCTCCGGGGTTGCTTTCGCAACAAGACTCTTCGGATCCGGTACATTTGCTGTGCGTCGAGGTACTGACTTTGTTTCTACTTTTCTTGGTATTTCTTTTATCTATTCCGACTTTCTTGGAGTTGACTTTCTTCTTTCTGGTTCCTGATGAACCGGTCTCCTTGGAGCATTTGCACTAACGACATCCGCTGTCTGTTTATGTTGATCTTCTGCTAACTTGGTCAACATTTTGCGAATGCGATGATTCTTATTGCTTCGCTGGGTAGCAGTGAGAGTAGCTCTCCTTACCCCTTGAATTTCTACAGGCACGGCGCTGACAAGCCTACCCTCTGCTGTGGCAACCACGGACTTAATTTTCTTATCTTCTCCGGTTGCATGCACGGTTTTTCTTTTCTTTTTCTTGATGCTGGATTGGTGGCTCGGACCACCCAATTTCATCACTATCTAGCTGTGAAGTTCTTCTCGATTAACTGGGATCCAATCATTTTCTTCGTATTATAAGGTGGCTGGTGTGAAGTCTGAGTCAATCTCTATCACTGCTCCATCCCTCACCCTCTTTTCATCAAGTGCTAGACTCACGCCATTTCTAAAGTTTAGAACCAACCGCCCGTTCGACATTTCCCTGCGAAAAAATAAGAAAAGGATCAGGGGTTGTACTAAGAACAAGAACAATAAGAAAAACACTTAAAAATTCTTATTCACTTCTTTTAAATTTAAAGGAAGTAGGAAGAGATGAGAAAATATCAGGAATGAATGGATTTAAAAGGAAAGATTGACATTTTATTATTACGATTTCCCATGTTTTCTTTTTAACATTTTCGTTGATGAGATTTTTTTATCATCCGTTTTATTTTGTTTTGGGTTCGGACACAGTCAAAAAGTGATTACTTTACCCGTGTTTCTAGGGATAAGATTCTACTTTAGAGGCCACCCTTCGTAACATCAGGTTGCGTAATACTTCTTTAAATACCGTCCATTGATTGGAAGCGTAGGTCGTTCTCCACGACAATTCACCAGTTGGTAGGAACCTCCTGAGTAGACTGTCTCAACCACGAATGGCCCTTCCCATGTTGGTTCAAATTTACATCCTATTTTGCGATGTGGAAGAATAGGTCTTCTGAGAACTAAAACCAAGTCACCGACTTTGAATGTCCTTGGACGGACCAATTTATCATGGGCCTGGATCATCT
Organism: Papilionanthe hookeriana x Papilionanthe teres; assembly: GCA_022702705.1. Classification (NCBI taxonomy): domain Eukaryota; kingdom Viridiplantae; phylum Streptophyta; class Magnoliopsida; order Asparagales; family Orchidaceae; genus Papilionanthe; species Papilionanthe hookeriana x Papilionanthe teres. Next base: position 95,602,880 of record CM040430.1, on the reverse strand, counting down.
TGGCCTGATGCTCTTCCAAATTCTGTTGCGCGGAAAGTCTTTTTCCTTCCAAGCTTTCCAATTCTTCCAGTCATATTCTGGCATTTTCTTCTGTAGTAATCTTTTCTGCAACTGCAATTTGGAGTGACAGAAGCTTAACTTCCAGGGGCAAGACGGCCTCAGACCCATATATTAAAGCGTAAGGGGTAGACTGGGTGGGTGTTCTAAAAGTAGTCCTGTAGGCCCATAAGGCTTCTAACAACTTCTCGTGCCAATTTCTCTTGTTGTCATCCAAAGTTTTCTTTAAAATTTGAACGAGAGTTTTATTAAAAGCCTCGGCCAAGCCGTTTGCTCTTGGGTAGTAGATCGTTAAGTATCGCCAATCGATCCTATGTCTTCTAACAAAATTGTTGATCTTTGTACTTTTGAATGCAGACCCATCATCTGAAATGATCCTGCATGGTACCCCAAAAAGGTAGACGACTTGGTTTTTGAAAAACTGTAGCACATGGTGTAACTTCACTTCTCTGAGTGGTATAACTTCTGCCCATTTAGAAAAGTAGTATGTAGCTGCAAGAATGAAATGATGTCCTCTTAAAGAAGACGGTTCTATCAGACCCACTATATCTGTAACCCAACACTCAAATGGCCACGACGCGATTGTCAGATGTAGCACATTTGGAGGTTGATGTAGAACCACTCCGTGCACTTGGCACTGGTGACAACTTTTGCAATCTTCATGCAATCGGTCATCATCGAGGGCCAGTAGTACCCTAGTCTTTTAATCTTCATTTTCATTTTCGGACCCGACTGATGAGCGCCACAAAGTCCTGAATGTACTTCTTTGACAATTTCACGAGCCTCAGACCCGCTCAGGCATTTTAGCGACATCTGGTCAAAAGACCCTCTGTATAATGTTTTGTTTATTAATGCGTAAGACAAAGTTCTTTTCTTGATTTGATGGGCTAATGACTTATTGTCAAGCAGGTTTCCTGTCTGCAAGTAGTCTATTAATGGCTGCCGCCAATCTTCTGTATTTTCTGTCACTGCTGCAATTGATTCTTCTGCTTTTTCTGATTTGTGTATTGTATCCATGTCGAGTGGTGATAGGACTTATCATCCCTGAACTAACATTTCAACTGACTCATCCTGCAAGCAGGCAAATTCTTTTGCAAGGCGGGCTAATGCATCGGCGAGAGCATTTTCTTTTCTGGGAATCTTGTAGATTGTTACGTTTGGAATTTTTTCCAACAATTTCTTGGCATACTAAAAGTATTGTTCGAGTCTTGGCTTTAAAATTCTGTTCTGCCCGGCGACCTGTTGAATGATCAACTGAGAATCTCCGTAGATGTTGATGTTCGTTATTCCCATCTGAATGGTTAATTCCAGTCCTGTTATGAGGGCTTCGTATTCTGCCTCGTTGTTTGTACACGGTTCTGTTAAGTGGTAGGAGTATCTTAACATCCCCCGCTTCGGTGTTATAAAGATTAGTCTGATTCCCTCCTTACCGGGCACTATCGTTTGCGATTCTTTGTTCTTCTGTGCTGAGGACGCACCGTTGAAGTATAGTTCCCAACGTCGATCAACAGGGTCTTCGAGGCTCATTATATGCTCGTTAAGAAAATCGTCGTTGAGAAGCAAATCTGCCGGCAAAGGGTGTGCTGCGAGGAAGTCTGCAAGGACTTGTCCCTTTACGGCGCGAAGAGCAACAAAAGTTATGTCGAATTGCAATAGTATCATTGACCACCTGGCAAGTCTGCCAGAAAGCGTCGGTCAGGTCATCAAATATTGCAATGGATTAACTCTTGAAGTAAGGTTGACCTTATGAGAAAGCATGTAGTGCCTGAGCTTTTGAGCGGCGAAGATTAGGGCCAAACAATGCTTCTCAATCGGAAGATACTTTACTTCCGTCGGGATTAGACGAAGGTTTAGGTAGTAGAGAGCATTTTCTTTTCCCTCTTCATTGACCTGGACTAGCAGGGCTCCGAGAGAATCGTCTATGACTGCGGTATAAAGTATCAACGGTCTACCTGAGACTGGGGCTGCTAAGACAGGTGGTGTCATTAAATATTACTTAACATCCTTGAAAGCCCACTGACATTTCTCATCCCAAATGAATTTGGCGTCCTTTTTAACCAATGCCGAGAAGGGCTGACACCTACCTGACAAGTTCGAGATAAAGTGTCGAAGATATGCCAACATCCCTTGAAAGGATCGTAGTTGTTTTAAAGTTTTGGGAGGAGGCATTTCTAAAATAGCTTTAATCTTCTCCGGATCGATTTCAATCCTGCGATGTCGGACAACAAATCCTAAGAATTTCCCGGAGGTGACGCCGAAGGCACATTTTAAGGGATTCATCTTAAGGTTGAATTATCTTAGTCGCTTGAAAAAAATTCTCAAATCATACCGGTGATCTTCTTTTAGTTTGCTTTTGATGACCACATCATCCACGTAGCACTCGACTTGGTTATGAATGAGATCATCAAAAATCTTTGTCATCGCTCTTTGGTATGTTGCTCCTACGTTCTTTAGTCTGAATGGCATTACTGTGTAGCAATACACTCCGATCGACGTTCTGAATGTCATGAGCTTCTCGTCTTCTGGTGCCATCTTTATCTGGTTGTATCCCGACGCTCCATCCATAAATGACAAGATTTCATGTGTCGAAGCGATGTCGATCATCAATTCTGGAATTGTTAACGGGAATTCATCCTTTGGACATGCTTTATTCAAATCTCTGAAGTCTACGCAAATTCTGATCTGACCATTCTTCTTTCTGACTGGTACCACATTGGCTAACCAAGTAGGGTATTGTTCTTCAAGGACAAATTTAGTGTCTATTAGCTTCTTAACTTCGGCTATTACTTGTTGCTTAATTTCTAGATTCATTCTTCTCGGAGCTTGTCTAACTGGAATGGCAGTGGGATCCACTCCTAATTTATGAACTGTGACCTCTGGAGCTAATCCTGGCATTTCATCATAACTCCAAGCAAAATAGTCCTTGAATTTCATTAATAACTTGATTATGTCTTCAGAGTCTTCTTTATTGAGTAAGGAACTAACAAAGGTAAGCCTAGGCTCTTTGCTAGTACCTAAGTTAACTTCCGTTAACTCGTCTATTGTAGATTTGATTTCTTCTTCGAATTCTGGTGGAGCGTCTCCGATTGGTAGATCTTCAAGATCTTCTGAGGCTTCCAAGCAGTCTTCATTAGGCTCGTAAGTGATAACCAAGCAAAATCCTGTATCGTCAACTGATCCTACTGTCCCGAATCTGAGACCATGTTTTGAATTGGGAGGTCACCGGCATTATTCCATAATTTTTCAAAGTGCAGTGATCGACCTTTTGTCCATCGTTGATGTAAGACTCCACGTTGAATTAAATTTTGAACACAGGGAGAGTACCACTCAAAAAGTAGTTCCATTAATTCGGATGAAGTAATATCTTCAAATTGTACATCTTTTTCAGTATTGGAAGAAGAAGCACCACGGTAGAAATTGATTGGTTTAATATCGCCACCACGTACTTCCTTGACCACCATACCCTCGATCTTATTAGAATGGATTGGGGTCAGGGTCATAGTATTTACATAATGGTTAATCTTCTCGTTCATTGATTTATATTCTTCATTCTTTTCATCTTCGAGAGAAATCTTGAATTGTGGTTCCTTCTGACTTATTGTCGCTGCTTCTTTCTCAATTTCTTCTTCTTCTTCAGAACTGTTCTCCCAATCAACATCGATTACTGGTTTCTTCTGTCCAATTGTTCCAACGTTTCTTCCACATCCTCGTCCCCGACCTTGACCTCGGGTGCGAGTTCTAGAGAAATCATTACCATCTCGCCGTAAGGGAGTGGTGAGTAACTGTTGGACTAGAACTTCAGGTTCTTCATCGTCTCAAATTTCTTTTGCTTCATTTGGTATGGTATTTCTAGAAAAGATTGTTTTCTTCGGAGGCGCGTAGTAGGCTGCATCTTCATGAATTCCAATTTTGTGCACGGAGAACGGTTGCAAATCACCTTTGATGCACTGTTCCCCTCCTTTGTAATACTTTATGCACTGGTGTAGAGACAACGGTACCATCCGGTTTTCATGGATCCATGGCCGACCCAGTAGAGCATTGAACGATGTCTCAGAATCAATTATGTAGAATTTTGCAGTTGTCTTTGCTAAATCACTTGTCTTCATTAATAGTGTGATTGATCCAAGAGCTCTTTCTCCTTTTTGATTGAAGCCTCTTAATAACATCTTGTCTGCTTCAAGCTCGCGAGCATCAATTTCCAAATATGCTAGCGTTCGAAGATTCATTATGTTGATTGATGCTCCCAGATCAACCAACACTCTGGAGAGCATAAACTTTCCAATAGTGACTGAAATGTATAATGGTCGGTTGTGATCAGCTGTTCCCAGTAATAGATCATTTTCCGTGAAGGTAACACCTCATTGTTCTCTTAACGAACAAACCTTGTCGAAGGAATAACTGGCCATTTGAGCTAAACAAATCTCTGGATCAAGTAAAGCCTTGATCAGAGCTTCCCTCATCTCCTTTGACAGGATCAGAGTGTCGTATATGCCTAGTTTTGCTGGTAGCTTCTTAAGATGGGCTAGCACGTTGTAGTCCACTTTATTACCATGTTCCTCAGTTTCTTCCCGAAAGGACAGTTCCTCTGCTGGGGTTGGCTCTTCCTGAGCAACCACCTGCTTTCCTTTATCCTTTGGACCCATTCTCGGGGTAGAACTTTTCCTCTTCTTAATTGATCTCTGTTATCTCTTCAAAATTTATTGGTGTCTCCTCTTGAATCGGAACAACTGGCTCTTCTAAAGTTTCTTCAGTGTCTGATGGTTCTAATTCTATCATGATCGGAGATCCTCGGAATTCACAAATGGACTCGTGCTTGTCGAGCTTTCTTAGCCTCCTTTGTGAACATCTTTTTTGTCGTGGTCATCGAGGTTATGTATGATTTGAGAATCATTATTTGTATTGGAATCGAGATCCGGATTAAGTCGGTTGTCGCTAGTTACGTAATCGTTAGAAACAGTCAAAACGTAGCCAACACCATAACCCTTATCATTATAAGATCCCGCCGGGGCGAGCAGATAATCATACCGAGTCAGGAGTTCGAGGGATTTCTCCCCTGAATCGGAAACAACCATCGTAGGATAAGCAACCCCTAGTTTACCCTTCAAAGCCTCAGTTTTCTTCTTTTCCGCGATCTTCTCTTCCTTCTGTGGCGGTTCTTCAATCGCTAGTGATAATGCCAGCTCGACAGGTTTCAAACTCTGAGTTGAAGCACGCACCGAAGCGGTCTGGATGTGATCCAAAATTTTCTTTGAAGACTTTGTCCAGACGGTACTCCATCCATCATCGGTCGTGTAAGGGTCTATCAGAATAATAGGATCCGTTGAAATAACATTGACAGAACCTCGTTTCTCGGGTTCCTTCATGTGTTGCTTTGGGATCGTTATGTTCCCTTTTCGGAGATTGTCATCAAGCCAACTCTTAAAAGTGATGCAATCCTCTATCTTGTGTCCGAGCATCCGGTGGTAAGGCCAATAGTTTGGATGATCTTTCTTGTTGACCTCCTCCGACCTTTTGGGCTCTGGTAGTTGAAAATCTGGTGTCTTCATTAAATTGTGGAATATCTTCACTATTGCTTCAGTTTTGAATGGATATTCTATATTTAGAAGTTCTCTTAAGGTATGCGATGAACAAGGCGGTTGTTCATAATGCTGAGGCGACTGATAGCTCATTTGAGGTTGCTGATAGCCCTACTGAGGTTGCTGATAGCCCTGTTGAGGTTGCTGGTATGTCCATTGCGGTGGTTGATAACTGGGCTGTGGTCGTTCCGGCGGTATCTGCATTGGCTACTTGCCCTTATCTACTGCCGCGACGATTCTAGATTTCTTTTCAAATGTCTTCACAGTTTTCTGCTGATAGTTCTTATCCACGAAACTTAACTATTTTGCCTCTTCTTGCAAGCTCTCGGCCTTGCTAAGCAACTTCTCGAAAGTCTTGATTATAAATCCTTTAAGGAGAAGTGCTATTAGGCCATGGATACTCTTGAGCAAGATGCCGACTGCATGTTGTTCTTGAAGCTTTGGTTCACACTTCATGCTTAAATTCCTCCATCGAAGTATGTAATCCACTAAAGTATCGTTCGGCTTCTATTGCTTCGCCACTAGATCATCGATAGTGATGAGGTGCTGAGCCCCGGCAAACCGCTTAACGAAGAGATTCTCTAGTTCTGAAAAGGTCTTTACTGAACCGTTTGGCAATTCTGCATAGCAGTCGAAGGCAATCCCTGACAAACTGCTGACGAACTGTCGGAAGAGTACAGTGTCACTCCCACCGGCATTGCAGCAACTAGCACAAAAATGTGCGACATGCTGCCGGGGGTTTCTCGTTCCATCAAAAGTCTTAAACAGAGGTGGTACGAAGCCTTTCGAGTATTGGACTGCATCAAACTCTTCGGGGTAAGGTCTACCCGTCTGAATAGATGCTCCACTCTTGGATTGTAATAGGGCTTCTCGCACCTGTTGTTCTACCATGTTCTTAATGTCCTTTTCTAGAATCATGCTTTGTGCAGGATCTTTCTTTTGTTGTTCATCTCCATTGACAGATGTGATCTCTTTTCCTCCATCTGCAATATGGATAAACTACGGGGTGTCTCTTTCTGAGGTTGTACCTGACTCTGGAGAGTGGCTAAGGCAGCAACCATCTCTTCCATCCTCTTTGCCATCTGGGAAATTGTATCATCCTTTTCCCTAAGTTGTGCTCTCGTCACTTCTGGTTCATCTCTTTACGCAGCTGCTGGAGCACCTTGTGAAGCTGATGATGCTCGCGTCTCAACCATGTTGATTTCAACATACTCATCATTCATAAATTCTGATGAATCAACTTCATCTTCTAGTTTTTCTTCTCTTTCTTTTGCTAACCGTCGGATGTCGGTCCTTAACTTGTCCATGGCATCCTCTAGTGGCCTTTTCCGCACGGTCTCGCAGTTATCACGTGACGGTTGTTGAACTTCTTTTTCAGGAGTCCCCTTTATTGCAGTAGCACTTTCTTCTGATTCAAGTCTTCTGACGAGACTTTTCTTCTCAGTTTGGTCTTAGCTCGCCAGTAGTAGGTGGCCATACCATCCTTCTTGCAGCCGGAAGCCTAGGACCGGATGGTCTGTCGGCTATATGCTAGATGGTGTATCCTCCCTAATTTGCAGACCCGATACAACAACAAGTGCACTGGCTTTTATCTTTTTCTTTGGTTTCTCTGTGGCAGCAACAGGCTCTATTAGCGGTCCGAGGCGGGATTTAGCTGGCACTCATCCTATCCTTCTTAAGATTTCTGACACAGAGCATCTTTTATTCTTTACCAATCTTTCTATCACAGCTTGCAGTCGAACAAATGGTGTAGTCTTATCCCTTTTACTTTTGTAATTATTGTAGTACGCAGGTCGGGGTAATGCAGCGGCGATCCTACGGACATCCTCTTCATCTGATGCGGCAGAGAGAGGGTGAAACCTGCTCCCTTCCAACAGAGGTATATACTCAGGCAGTTCTTCTCTTTCCTCAAGAATTTCTTCTAGAAAAGCAACTTCAGCAGCTTTGGCTTTCTCGATCTTGGCGATCTTTCTGCTTCTATTTCTCCTTTAAGTCCGAGTTAGGGGTGCAACACTTGAACTGGACCCAATCTCAAAAATAGATGGTATTGTAGCAAAATCTGTACCCTCCACGGTGACAGGCTCATCACAGACTTGGATTTCCTTTCCCTTTAGTTTGGCAAAAGTTGGGGTAGGTGCAGAGATGACTAGATCGGTGGGGGTAGAGACAACAGTCCTCCTACGAACAGTAGTACTCCTTTCAGCTGGAACCCTTTGCAGGGGAGGGAATTCCTGAGCCAACTTCAAGTTGAACTCAATTAGGGGTTTCTCAGTTTCTGACACTTTGTTCATTAGTGTGACGAGAGTGACGTCAGCGAACTTGATATCTGTATTGCCTATCCTTGTCCGAAACGGATGATCCCATTGTCAGGCAGCTCATCCTTATAAACGGCAAAAGTCCATTCCATTAGTGAAGGAGAAGATTAACTTTGGGGCAGTCATTTTCTGCAGGGCAGATTCCGAATGACAGTCCCGAATTATACTTCCTTTCGTCGTAAAGTTTAGAACGAAAAAGAAAGAGTCTGAACAAATTTTCGTTTATCTTATTATATTTGTGATTTTTTAAAAGAGATTGTTTATTAGAAGGTTGTTTATTAGCGAGTTCATTTGTCAGAAACAAAACAATTAAAGGAAAAAAGTTATAGAAAAGGTAAAGGGCCCGATTTAGAATTGGAAAGCTTGTCGACTCGAAGGACCGCTCCTAAACTAACACTTATTGGGGGTCCACCCCACCTCAGAAAAGAGGTAAAAGGATCTCGAAACCTCTCCGTTTAGGGGTGTCTAAACAGTGGCTCCTAAATCCGAGAGTAGTTGGCTATACTCATTCAAGACAGAAATGAACGGGGTATTCCAACGGAAGAATGGTAGTTTGCTCCACCAGGGACATGGATACACTACCGATTTATGAAAGCAAAACTATCTAATCAAAATGGAGAGAGGAACTAGTCCCCAGCGGAGTCGCCAGAAATTGTAGGCATATTTTTAGGTTTGTGTTGTATTTTGAAAAGGGGGTGGCCTACAGAAATTGTCGGCGAATTTTAGGTTTTAGATTTAATTTATATATATATATATATATATATATATATATATATAATTTAGAAAGTAGCATTTTATTTTGAAAATAATTTTAAGTTTGATAATTTTAAGATTTGAAATTAATCCGATCTCACATCCCAAATAGTTTATATAAACGAGCACCACATCACAAACCGTATATCTATCCCGAAGAAGAGACACACTGTTTGACGATGGGGCTCGATTAAATACACTAGAAGATTTGTGACATCTGTTTGGTCTGCGAACCAATTTTATAAGCTGACAAGTTTCCATGCTTAATATAAAGGGATTAAGAAGGATTTATATTACCTAGGTTCTTAAAGTTCCCTATAAGGGCAAGCCCCTATAGTTAATTACATCTTAAATGAAGGGAATCATTTAAGAAAACTCTCGATAATGATCAATGGTTTTGCTCTCAAGAATTTTAAAGTTTAAGGTTTTCAAAGGACTGAATTTTGTAGATTTCAAAAGGGATCAGCTCAAATTAAGAACAGTTTATTTTAAGAATCCAAAGGAAGAGAAGTAGGAGAAGCTGAGGATCCAAGAAGAATCTCGGCAACTTCCCAAACTATCCTATTGTTTGTCTTCATGTTTAAGAAAATTATTTAATGTTGCAATCCTACTAATTTTAATTAATTAGGACTTATATTTATATGACATAATCATATAAATACCCTCGAAGATGTGAGGACTTATGTTGTATTAACGACTACCTCGGAATCCTAAGACCGGTTAGGGCTTAATTTGCACAACATGATAATACAAATGTCTAACGAAGAGTTGAGGATTTATGTTGCACTAGGCAAACTACCTCGAAGTCCTACGACTTGGTTATTTAATTCTAAGAAAGTTTTGCTGAAGTAGATTCCAGTTTTGCTGATGACGATGGCCGTGCTGCCCACCATGCTCCAAGCTACTTGTTGTTGTGGAGGTCTAGTTTTATAAGTCATAAATCGGGAGATGAGAGATGTGTTTTGGTTTAGAGAAAATCTTAAAATCCAAGTGTTTTTAATATTTTAATTAAAACAAATCTTAAAGTTTTTTAAACAGAACCGATTAAGATCCCACGGTTCCGTCATCCCGGCACCGTTATTTTCATCAAATTCACTTAGTCCAGATGAATTTGCTAAACTCAACTGAATGAGCTCCACACTTTCATTTAGACCTTGGGAAATTTCGTTAGCAACACGTGGGTTACATCATCTGAGGTATTCTCGATCATTCAATGAGACGTTTTAATTTAGTTGCAATTGTAGTTTTGTTGTTCTGTTTGTGATTAAATTTTGAGTTGTTTTATATTTTGGAATGTTGTGGAGATGAATTTTATCTTGCAATGACTTTTAATTTAGTTTGGGTTTTAGTTCAGGGGCTATCTTAAAGGTTTTGGTTTTCATGCAACAGTCTTATTTATCATGCAAGAAAAGGTAAAGTACAGTGCATGTAAGTAAATTACAATAAAGTAAATTGCAATAAAATAAAAGCGTACCTGGAGGGTCTTCCCGTCATCCCAAGCTGCACTTAAAACACATGTTAACGCATTTAAATATATATTTTTTTGCAAGTACCTAGGTAAAGCTAAGGGAAGGGTTTTGGTTGTCTACCAAATTCCTAATCCTATAACTAGTCATCTCCTATGACGTCTAGGTTCTTGGTTTGGTTTAAGGATGATTTTCTTCATCAAAGAACAATTAAATTCAATTGTTCTTCTAAAACATCCTGTCATATTGAGAAAGTGCTTAGGACGAGTCCTAAACATCTTTTCAATATTTCTGGGATTATTTTGAGTCCAAGTAAATTTAGTTGCGCATGTGAATTAATCATCCAGGAGTTTAGTTATACTTTGTCTCTTACTCAGTGAACCTAGGTGTTTTGATTACCTGATAAATGAAGTGTCATCTCACTTAAAACTCTATCTAAGAGTTATAATAATTAAATCCTTTGAGGGCAAGTTAGGTTGTCGAGAATTTTAATCATTCTTGATTTAAAGTTTGAGTCAATGATTTAAAGTGATTTAATTTAATTATGAAGTTTTTATTTTAAGTTTGGAATAGTGTTCAAATTATTTTAGATTTAAATTAAATCTTTACACTTTCAATTATCTTAGTATTTCAGATTGATGTTTATGTTTTAAATTTACTTAGATAGAAAGAGGTGTTGAAATTATTGATATGTTTTGATTTAAATCTTAATGATTTCATTTAGGGTTGTTGTTAAGTGATTTTAATTAATTTAATTTAATTTAATTTAATGTTAATTTAACTTTAATTTAATTTTAATTTAATTTAATTAATTTTAATTTTAATTTAATTTTTATTTAATTTTAATTTAATTTTATTTTAATTTATATTAATTTATTTTAATTTTAATTTAATTTTAGTTTAATTTAATTTTAATTTAATTTTAACTCCAAGATTTTAATTTTGATTTTAATTATTGGACCATTTAACATTTTAAGCTTTAATTCATTTAAGGGTTATCTTCTTTTAATTTTTAATTTATTTAATTTGGATTATTGTTTTAATTTTTTTTTAATTAGGAACTAAATATTATTGAAGTGACTTATTTAGGGATTTTTAAATTAAAGAATAAATATCCTCTTGATAATATCCCTATTTTAATAATCCAAATTTTAAATATATTCTTTCCAAAATTTAAATTATTTAATTAATTAGAGTTTCATTTTGATATTTTCAAAGTGTTTGATGGGTTTCTACCCTTTTAATTCCCTAAGTTTCAATCATCCAAGAGAAAGTTAAAAAAAAATCAAATATTTTACCCTCCATTTTGATAAAACCTAAAGTTTTAATTAAGGGTTAAAAATCTTAATTACTTTTAAGCCCTTTGAAGCTTATTTATTTCATAACTCACTAAATTGAGCTCAAATGAATTTGAAATTTTTATGTCACCTCACTCATATGTCAATTAAGACATTAGAGGAGAAAATGTGATTTTTCTAAATTTAATTTGTTTATATAATTATTTTTAGTTGAAAATAGGGGTTTTCGATAAAATTCAACAACATGACCAATGAGAGGTTTCTATCCTTAAGAAAATTATGAGATGTTCCTAATGACAAGAGGACCACTTGGACCAATTTTTGTGATTTTTTGAAATATATTTTATTTATTATAATTATTTTGAATTTTAGAGTATTAATTAATTTTAAAATAAACTAAAAGTTGAAAAATAAATTTTATATTTTTATTAAATATCCTCAACTCAAAGAGTCCAGAGAAATAAATTTTATAATTTTCTGATTTTTCCTAGATTTGATATAATTATTTTAGTGAAAAAGGTTGAAATTCATTTTTTAATATTAAAAATTACATTAAGCCTTTAAAATTCAGTATCTTATCCTAGGGACTTAGGAAAAATATTTGGTTTGTTCCTAAGTGATTAGGAGTCAAAATGTGACATTTTTATGATTTTTAATATTTTTATGATTCTTATTATTTTTAAATTATTAAAATAATAAAATATTGTGAAAAATCAATTTTTTTAGAAAATTCCAATTTTAATTTTCCTGAACTCCCCTAATACCAGAGAAGCTCCAAAACCATTTTTGTGAATTTTTGAAATGTATTTTTGGAGTTATGAATTTTTAAAGTTTCATTTTGCTTATGAGGCTTAATCAATCCATTTGATGGGGTTAATCAAGTCCAATTGATTTTAAAATTTTATGTAAGGTTCCTCTGACCCTAAAGAGCAATGGAGAATTATTTTCAAGTCAATTTGATGCGTGATTAATCCTAATTAATTCAAATTCAATTTTGGGAGTTTAGACCAATTAGGGTTATTCTTAATGAATTAAGCCTACCATAATTATCCTAGGGTCCTCTGGTCCTAAGAAACTTCACCAAATTTTCCTAGAATTTATTGAGCAATATGCTAATTATTGGAATTAAAATATCAAAAACAGTGACATGAACTTGAAAAATCAATAACTTTTCACTTGAACTCCTTCTCTTGGTATTGTGCAGGTGTGGGTGAGTTTAATTTGGATTTGGTGGAGGTTCCAGAGATGTCCTGGTTTTTGGGTGGATTTTCAACTCAGAAATTGAGCTCGTTAATGGGGTTTATGGCAAAGGAACACTGGGGATCAACTGCTCTGGGTTAGGAGAAGGTCTTGGAGCAATTTTGGCAGAGTTTCCTTAAGGTCTGGTTCATCACCTTGTTTAGCTGAGAGGTGAGTGGGTTTAAATAGAGGTGGCTGGAGGGCCTCCCAGGGGGGTTTAATGGCTTGGATCAGCTGCTCAAGGCAAGGGAAGAACATCTACAATGGCCATTTAGGTTGGGACAAGTCGAGCTAATTCAAATTGAATTTTTGATTCAAATTAAGCCTCTCGGCCTGGTGGTTTCCGGCGGCTGTGGTGGCTGGCCGGCCAGGCATGGGTCACCCTCAGGGTCAGGGAGGTCAGTGCTTAAGTTTGGTGCCAACAATTGGCTTTGGACATGTGTAAAGGAGTTGAATCAAAGTGGAAGGGGGAAGGGCTCATTTTGGGCTTAGTTTGGTCAAATTCATGGATTTGGGTTTGGTGCACCCACCAAAGCCTAATTTGGGCTGAAGGGAATCAAATGGCTCAGCTGAATTGGAGTGGAGAAGTCTCCTTCCATGTTGAGGTGGCTAAGTATGGTTTAGTGTGTATCATGGATGAGGTTAAAAAGGCTTAAGGAAGGCTTAAGAATGGAGCCCCTCTATTTGCCATAAATGACATGGTGAAGTGTCAAAACTCTCATGGCTTCATATGGCTTGCAAATGGCTCACATTTGGCTTGGAAAAGGTTAGCTTGTTTAATGAAAAAAGGTTTTAAGGATTTTTGGTATTTAGGGGTAATTTGGCACATGGCTTAGTTTAGAAAATTTCAATGAATAATTTGAAACATAGGGAGTGATTTAATTAAATGGATGATGAGATGAAAGTGTCATGTGGGCTTTGGATTGATTTTGGGCTTTTCAAAATCATTTTGGATGGGCTTTTAAAGTGGTTTAAGGAAGTGGGCTTTTGGATTTAAAGTAAATTTAGGATGAAAATTTTGTAAAGGATTGTGCCAAATAAATTTTGCAATTGGTTTAGGTATGTGTCATGAGTGGTTTGGAATCAATTTGGTGTGATTTGGAGTAGAATTGGGTTGAATTTGGGCTTTTTTGGTAAAGGGGCCAAGGTGGGCCAAATTAGGCTAACTTGGGCTAAGGTTGAGCTAGTGTTGGATTTGATGTAAAATTAATGTTGAGAAATTTTTATGGGGGTGCTACAAAGAGTTTTCAACTTTTATTGGGCTCTAATTTTGGGATTTAGGCCCATTTGGGTTAGGTTTGGGCTTAGGTCAATTTAAGGGATTTTGCTTTCGGGTTAAGTTTGGGTGGAGTTTAGGTTCAAACTTTGGGCAAATAAAGTTAGTTTTTTGTTTATGGGGATGTTAGGAAGGATTTAGAAAAGATTTGGGGCCAATTGGGGTTGAATTGGGTTGGTTTGGGCTAGGTTTAGGTCATGGGTCAAAATTGGGCCTTAAGCCCCAAATTGGAATTGGACCCAAATGTCAATAAAATTGGACTTGAATTTGGTCTAAATTGGTATTGGGGATATTTAATTGAAGTTTAGAATTGAATTGGACCAAAATTGAGGTCAATTGGGGTAGTTTGGTCTGACATTGGGTTCACTTGGGTTAAAAATGAGTCAAATTGGGGGTTTTGGTAAAAGTGGGGTAAATTGGCAAAATTGGCCCATGGTGTAGATAAACAAAATGAAAATGGAAATATTTTGGATTTTCTATAATTTTCTGGGAATTTTTAGAATTTTTGGATTTTTTGGAGTAAAAGGGTATTTTGGTAATTTTGGGTGGGGCGGTTTAGGGGTATTTTTGGAAATTTTGGTATTTTTGGCCAAAGATGGTCAATTTGAGTGGTGGGAAGTCTTTAGGGTTAATTTTGAGGAATTTTGAGTAATTTAGGTAATTTTGCAAATTTTGGGTAATTTAAAGGGTATTTGGTAAGTTTGGTGGGTCCGGGACCCCGGGAGTCAAAAATTGAAATTTTGGAAAAATGAAGATTGATCAAGTGTGAGTGAAATGGAATCACTTTGGTTGAGCCATGAAGGCATATCAAGCCCATATGAGCCATGAGAGGACTCATTTGAGGCATTCACTATGTTGTTCCTAACCCTCTTAGCTAGGGGCTTAGGGGTTATGGACCATCCATATGAATTACCTACATGAGTCGGGAAGTCAAATTGGGTGAGAGTGTGGTTTTAGGGCTTGAAATGTGTGTGAAACTTAGGAAATTAAAAGGGTAGAAACTCATCAAACACTTTGAAAATATCAAAATGAAACTCTAATTAATTAAATAATTTAAATTTTTGAAAGAATATATTTAAAATTTAGATTATTAAAATAGGGATATTATTAAGAAGATATTTATTCTTTAATTTAAAAATCCATAAATAAGTCACTTCAATAATATTTAGTTCCTAATTAAAAAAAAACTTAAAATAATAATCCAAATTAAATAAATTAAAAATTAAAAGAAGATAACCCTTAAATGAATTAAAGCTTAAAATGTTAAATGATCCAACAATTAAAATCAAAATTAAAATCTTGGAGTTAAAATTAAATTAAAATTAAATTAAATTAAAATTAAAATTAAATAAAATTAAATTAAATTAAATTAAATTAAATTAAATTAAATTAAATTAAATTAAATTAAATTAAAACTAAATTAAAATTAAATTAAATTAAAATTAAATAAAAATTAAATTAAATTAAATTAACTTAAATTAAATTAAAATTAAATTAAAGTTAAATTAAAATTAAATTAAATTAAAATTAAATTAAATTAAATTAAGGCAAATTAAATTAAATTAAAATCACTTAACAATAAACCTAAATGAAATCATTAAGAGTTCAATCAAAACATATCAATAATTTCAACACATCTTTCTATCTAAGTAAATTTAAAACATAAACATCAATCTGAAATACTAAGATAATTGAAAGTGTAAAGATTTAATTAAATCTAAAATAATTTGAACACTATTCCAAACTTAAAATTAAAACCTCATAATTAAATTAAATCACTTTAAATCATTAACTCAAACTTTAAATAGAGAATGATTAAAATTCTCAACAACCCAACTTGCCCTCAAAGGCATTAATTATTATAACTCTTAGATAGAGTATTAAGTGAGATGTCACTTCATTCATCAGGTAATCAAATCACCTAGGTTCACTAAGCAAGAGACAAAGTTTAACTAAACTCCTGGATGATTAATTCACATGCGCAACTAAATTTACTTGGACTCAAAATAATCTCAGAAATATTGAAAACATGTTTAGGACTCGTCCTAAGCACTTTCTCAATATGACGGGATGTTTTAGAAGAACAAATGAATTTAATTGTTCTTTGATGAAGAAAATCATCCTTAAACCTAACCAATAACCTAGACGTCATAGGAGATGACTAGTTATAGGATTAGGAATTTGGTAGACAACCAAAACCCTTCCCTTAGCTTTACCTAGGTACTTGCAAAAAAAAATATTTAAATGCCTTAACATGTGTTTTAAGTGCAGCTTGGGATGACGGGAAGACCCTCGAGGTACGCTTCTATTTTATAGCAATTTACTTACATGCACTGTACTTTACCTTTTCTTGCATGATAAATAAGATTGTTGCATGAAAACCAAAACCTTTAGGATAGCCTCTGAACTGAAACCAAAACTAAATTAAAATTTATTGCAAGATAAAATTCACCGCTACAACATTCCAAAATATAAAACAACTCAAAATTTAATCACAAACAAAACAACAAAACTACAATTGCAACTAAATTAAAATGTCTCGTTGAATGATCAGGAATATCTCGGATGATGTAACCCATGTGTTGCTAATGGGATTTCCCATGGTCTAAATGAAAGTGTGGAACTCATTCAATTGAGTTTAGCAAATTCATCTGGACTAAGTGAATTTGATGAAAATAACAGTGTCGGGATGATGGAACCGTGGGATCTTAATCGGTTCTGTTTAAACAACTTTTAGATTTATTTTAATTAAAATATTAAAAACACTTGGATTTTAAGATTTTCTCTAAACCAAAACACTTCTCTCATCTCCCGATTTATGACTTCTAAAACTAAACCTCTACAACAACAAGGAGCTTGGAGCATGGTGGGCAGCACGGCCATCGTCGTCGAGCAAACCGGAATCTACTCAAGAAAACTTTCTTAGAATTAAATAACCAAACTGTAGGACTTCGAGGTAGTCTGCCTAGTGCAACATAAATCCTCAACTCTTTGTTAGGCATTTGTATAATCATGTTGTGCAAATTAAGCCCTAACCGGTCTTAGGATTCTGAGGTAGTCGTTCAATACGACAGAAGCTCTCACATCTTCGAGGCTATTTATATGATCATGTCATATAAATATAAGTCCTAATTAATTAAAATTGGTAGGATTGCAACATTAAATAATTTTCTTAAACATGAAGCCAAAAAATAGGATAGTTTGGGAAGTTGTCGAGATTCTTCTTGGATCCTCAGCTTCTCCTACTTCTCTTCCTTTTGATTCTTAAAATAAAATGTTCCGAATTTGAGCTCATCCCTATTGAAATCTCAAAAATTCAATCCTTTGAAAACCTTAAACTTTGAAATTCTTGAGAGCAAAACCATTTATCATTATCGAGAGTTTTCTTAAATGATTCCCGTCATTTAAGATGTAATTAACTATGGGGCTTGCCCTTATAGGGAACTTTAAGAACCCAGGTAATATAAACCCTGATTAATCCCTTTATATTAAGCAGGGGAACTTGTCAGCTTATAAAATTGGTTCGCAGACCAAACGAATGTCACAAATCTTCTAGTGTATTTAATCGAGCCCCGTCGTCAAACAGTGTATCTATTCTTCGGGATAGATATACGGTTTGTGATGTGGTGCTCGTTTATATAAACTATCTGGGATAAGAGATCGGTTTAATTTCATATCTTAAAATTTTCAAACTTAAAATTATTTTCAAAATAAAATGCTACTTTCTAAATTATATATATATATATATATATATATAAATTAAATTTAAAATCTAAAATTCAGCGACAATTTCTGTAGGCGACCCCCTTTTCAAAATACAACACAAACCTAAAAATATGCCTACAGTATCAAGTCATTTGATGGTTCGGTGATGAAGTGACACCTCTCCCCCTCTCATAATAACTCTTTTATTTTAGTCAAAAATTGTAAGCTTGTAAGTTTTTAATTGGATTACCATGTCAAGATGGGTACTAACGAGTCATGGACGACTCATAGGTCATAGGTAGATGGAGCCTTGGGCTTGGGCTTTCATGCATGGGCTAGGACTTCCATGTATAAATGTATTGTGCATGCTTTTGTATTGTGTATGCTTTTGGTAAATTCAGATCATATTTAATTGGAACTAAATGTATTGTGCAGACTGATCACTCACCTATTAAATATCTGATGTAAAAGATGGATACTAAACCAAGATTAATTAGATGGGTACTTTTAATGTAAGAATTCAATTTTGTGGTGATTGATAGAAAGGGAACTGACAATCAAATTGTTGATCATTTGTTGAGACTAGAATATCATGAATCATCTGATACCGACAATGAAATAACAGACAGTTTCTCTGATGAACAACTTTATAATATAAATGAGTGGAAAATACCTTGGTATGCTGATATAGTTAACTATATAGTAACTGATATTTTGCCACCTATGCTAACTCTGTAGCAACAGAAAAAATTCATTCATGATGCAAAAGCATATTTTTGGGATGAACCATATTTGTATAAGCAATGTAACGATCTTATTATTAGGTGATGTGTGCCTTATGAAGAAACAGAACTGATTGTTAAAAAATGCCACAATTCTTAATTTGGAGGACATTTTGGGGCTAACAAAACTGCGCATAAAATTTTGCAAGCTGGATTTTATTGGCCTACTCTTTTTAGAGATGTTTACAGATATATCAAAACTTGTGATAGATGCCAACGAGTAGGTAATATATCTATAAGAAATGAAATGCCTCTGAATTTCATGTTAGAAGTTGAGTTTTTTATGTTTGGGGATTAGATTTGATGGGACCATTTATTCCTTCATTTGGGAACTTATATATTTTAATTGCAGTTGATTATGTATCAAAGTGGATTGAAGCACAAGCTTTACCCCGTTGTGATGCTAAAAGTGTTTTAAGATTCTTAATGAAAAACATTTTCACAAGATACGGTATGCTGAGAGTGATTATCACTGACGGAGGATCCCATCTTAAGAATAAATACATTCAAAGATTGGTAGAAAAGTTTAACATTGTTCAAAGATTTTCTACTCCTTATCATCCTCAGACCAGTGGATTAGCTAAAGTTTCTAATCGTGAGATTAAACAAATTTTAGAAAATACTGTAAAACCTAATAGAGTAGATTGGTCTACGAGATTGGACACTGCATTATGGGCATACAGGACTGCTTATAAAACTCCTATTGGTATGACTTCTTACAGACTTATTTATGGAAATACTTGTCATTTACCAGTAGAATTGGAGCATAAAGCATATCGGGCGATTAAAGAATTCAACTATAATTTGAAAAATGCTGGTGAGAAGAGATTATTGCAATTAAATGAATTAGAAGAATTAAGAAATGAATCTTATGATAACGACAAAATTTATAAGGAAAAGCTGAAGTTAATGCATGATCAAAAGATTAACTAGAAGAACTTGGAACCATGACAAGAAGTTTTGTTTTACAATATAAGGTTGAAATAATTTCCTGGAAAATTGAAGTCTCGTTTGTTAGGACACTTTACCGTGACTCAAGTTTATACTTATGGAGCTGTTGAAATTGAAGATCCAAAGACTGGGAATAAATTTAAAGTAAATGGACATAGATTAAAACCATATTTTGAGGGTAAAAGACTAAATTTTAAAGAGGTTTTAATGCTTAGTCAACCTGAATAATACCTGAATAGGTTGGGCTGACGACGTTAAACCAAGCACTTTATGGGAGGCAACCCATAGTTATCTTTATTTGTTTGAATATTTGTTTGAATTTATCATTAGTTTATAGTAATATTGAATTCTACTACTAGTATTTGCCCTTTGATATTAAAAAATTTTGATCCACAGAGAAAATTTGGAACGTATTTTACCACGACGTAAATGTGCAAAATTTTGCCTAAGGCGCCAACGGCCCAATCGACACCGCCGACGGCGCGATCGACACCATCGACGACGGGTTTTTCCCAACAGTTCTGGAATTTAATTGTACAAGGCTCGCCGATGGCACCATCGAGGCCTCCAACAGTAGAATCGGCGAGTGGGCAGTTTTTTGAGTTTGAAATGATGGTTTTTGGTGGTTTTTATCGAATTTATCCCTTATAAGCCTCCATGGACGATTCCTAAACACTCCAATTCCCAAAAAAAATGGAAACTTTCTTCAATTCCTCTTTAATGGCTTCCAATTCAGAAGATTACCCTAGATTTCAAGTGTACAACCGAAGAAAGTTTGTCAGTGTCGAGGCGCAGCGACTTTTCAACAAGGTGATGTCCAAGAGAAGGCTAATCAAGGAAATGGGATTTTTCAAACGAGTATTAAGTAATTTTTTGTCAACAATTGAAGAAATGATTGTGCGGCAAAGATGGGAAGTATTTTGCTATACTTTTGCAGTAGTAATCATTCTAGTGGTGAAAGAATTCTATGCCAATTTACATGGAATCAATCAAGGAAGCATCTATGTGCGAGGTAGGTGGACAACATTTAATTCTAGAAGGATTAATGAATTATACTTGCTTGAGAATGTCCCTGTCTACCATTATTCAAATTTGATACGCTTAATGAAGAGGATGGGATGGATTGAAGAAGATTCTACTGAAGAATTCCAATTCCGACCTTTTTATAACATGTTCATCCATGTTCAAGTAATTAGGGATATCAGAGGAGAAACTAATACTAATTCAGAAGAGTAGTAAAATTGCTTTATTTTATTTGTTTCTCTATGTTGTACTTGATTTGAACTATGTTTGTATGTTTGCGTTCTTAGTTTGCTTTTTAATCTCAGTATAGTTGAGATTATGATTAAAATGTTTGTTTTCAACATTTTGAGTGTTGTGGTTTGGATTGCGACGCTGATTAGATGAATTTATGTTGAGAAAATTCATGTTTATGTGTGTTATGTAATGTGTATTGTAAACACTTGGATTTAATATATAATTGTGAAGTTTTGTTGAGTGTATGTTTATTAGTGTTAGTACATCACTTAATCACTTAAAATATATGATTAAATGATAGAATGAATGACGACGAGGCTTTAAATTAATCAAAATTGCAGAAATTTAAAAAATGGTCAATGTTTGAGAATCTCGCTGACGGCGCGCTCTAGGCTACCAACGGTGTGATTTTATCAAGGGTATTGGAATTTAATTCAATTGAGCCTGCCGACGGTGCGAACAACCCCATCGACGGTGAGATCCCAAAATTTACCTTTTAACTGGAATTTTGACCTGTCAACCACTACTATTCATCGTATTCTTCCCCGATTTATTGAAAATTTTAACCTAGGGCTTGATAGATCTCGAATTTGAAGCGATTTCAACACATTTAACACCGGATTTCATCTTCCCTTGGTATGAGCTTCACTCCTATGTAAAAATTTTTATTTTCACCATGAATTTCTTCCACATTAAGAAATTTTGGAAAATTTGAAAATGTGGAGAAAAGACTTGGAAGAAATTCATGGAACTTGATTTAGGTCGCTTTAAACCACCTTTAGAAGCCATTGTATTATTATTTTGAAGATTAGTTTGGATTTTTGTGATTTTGATAGATCAAACAATGGCTCCACGTCAAAAGAGAAGACTCGAATTCGATGAGACTCGATTTGTAAATTTTAAAGCACAATCGAGATACACTTCAATCTTTCAAGGTAAGAAGTGCATTCAAGATTGAGTTTTCGATAATCCCAGAGGAGAGGTGGAACATGTAATTAAACAGAGAGGATGGGAGAACTTCTGTTACACTACAAATAAACTGTTATTGAAGTTATAAGAGAGTTCTATTCAAATCTGACTCAAATTGTGGACGAGCCTGTCCAAGTAAGAGGATTTTGTGTTGATTTTAATGTTAACCACATTAATTCTTTTTATGAGCTTCATGATTACTTTTCTAGTGAGTATGAAACATTTGGAACAATGGAGGGTCCGTTAAACGATGTTATTGACTTTCTCACTAATGGGAAAGGCACTTGGAAAATTAAGAATCGTGAACGGATTAACTTTCCATTTTCCATGATGAATGCCACTGCTAAGACATGACATTATTTCATTTGTTAGACTCTGCTACCCACCTATCATCATAGTGAAGCCTCGAGAGACAGAGCTGTTTTGAATTTCTGTATTCAGAACAATAGAAGTATAAATGTGGGGGGAATAATTTACAAGAATATTATGGCCACGTCGAAGAGTGAATCAAGTGGATATTTAGGACATCCTGGCCTAATCTATGCACCTTGTCAATTATCTAGAGTTGAAGCTAATGATGATGAAGAATGGGTATATTCGATGAATCCCATTAGTAAAGAAAATTTAAAAACTTATGAATCCCATGAGGAACGGAGATCTGGGAGTAGGAGCAAGGCACCTTCTACTAGTAGAGACATCCCTTCTACTAGCTATGACCCTCCTGCATCTAGTTCCCCTACCTTATATGATTTGATGAATGCTATGACCCTGTAGCAGAAAATTTTTGAGAAGTTAGATGAAAAACTAGAAAGAATTGATCATAGGATTGATGGTTTGGAGTGAAGACATGATCACGATAGTGAGTATCTTCAGCGTCACTCTGATTTTGAGATGGATTATTATGATGCTCAGGCTAGATACTACAGAGGAGAGCCTGATATCATTTTTTCATAATGCCCCCGTTATACTCATTATCAGCTAAATCCATCTGTTGATCAGGGAGATGAAGACATAGCATGGGATTTTGATGATTGATATTTGTGATTGTGATGTGATGTGATGTATGTGTTTGTGTTAGTTTTGTTGTAGTACTATAATTTTTATTAATTGTATTATGTGGACTATATTTTGTTCCTGAGATATGTGTTTAGTTTTGTAGTTTGTATTTTCATTTTTGAATGTCTGTGATGGATTGTGATTGTAATTGTAATTGTAAACTTTTAAGTTAAAAAAAATAGTAAACTGTTTGTTCTGTGTTGTGAAATGCATATATCATGTGTAGTTATTTCTTGTTGTTAATGTTTAGTTTTATATACTTGTTTTAAAATTTTGTTACCACAGTAAATTTTCTAAATTGTTATATGTATAGAAACGTTTTTAATATTACAGGTCAATTGAAGTTATAAATATTAAGAAGTACCTACAAAATTTCAAAAAGAAAAAAATGCCTAAAGTGTAAAGGTATGATTTCTTTTATATTTAGAAATTTTTCTTTCCACCCTGTATTATGTCTATTATGGAAAATTTTAAGTTTGAGGGGGAAATAAATATTAACTATTAAATATTCTCAATTAACATATTTTCAAAAATTATAAATATGATTTTTGTGATAAAATTTAATTCAGATAACTATATTTAGATTTTATCTAAATATGATAGAAAATTCAAAGAAATATTTTTTGTAATGAAAATTAATCTTGTAGGTTAAGATATTTAGTATAAGAGGATAAGACTATAGTTAACTATTTAAAGTAAAGAAAACTATATTTTGAAATATTAAGAATCTTAGGAATTTAATTGAGAAAGAAAAGATTGGGATTCAATGATGTAAAAACTATGAATTACATATAAGGTAAAGAATGTTTTAAAGTTTCAAATTTAGGAATAGAAGAGTGAAGTTCAAAATTATTAACAGACTATCTAAATATAGTAATCCTCACTTGAAAAAGAAAAAAAAAGAATGAAAAAGAAAAGAAAAATATATAAGATTGAAAAACAATCCAAAAGAAAAAAAGGTAAGTGAGGAGATGCTTGAGGAGATGTCTTATAAAAAATTGACTTCATTTGGATTAACCTAAAGGGAAAACTAAAAACATTTCTGAACTTATATTTATGACTAGTTTCTTTATAAGTAGTATCCTCATGAAGTTCCTATCTTCTGAATATTCTATGTGAATTTATATTGTAGCATATAGTCATTCTTGAAATGAATAGAAGACTAGAACTCTTAGACTTGATGACTAGATAGCCTTAAACCTGCAGAATTAATCTAATTACTTGAAAATCTTTCTAAGAATTCTTGCTATGATATTTATTTAAATCAAAATTATAGTATTTCTGAATTAAAACTTTACCACAATGAATCATAACTTTTATGTAGTACTAAAGATTGCTTGGGGACAAGTAATAGTTATGTTTGGGGGATTTTAACCCAAGAAAAAAATGTAAAGATTTTCATGCCTATTTTATATTGATTTGGATGATATTGCACTTTAAAGAAAGGTATTTTTGGTGTTTTTCTGTAGGTATGTTTATTTTTGGACAATTGAGTGAAAATATGCAAAAAGGAGCAAATTTGGAGCAAAAAGGATCAAAATTATGAAAATTTGATTTAGGGCGCTGATCCATGAAAAAAATGCCTATTTTTATGCCATAATGTTTATCAATTTTTTAAGGATATTATGCTTTAATGAAAGGTATTTTTGTGTTTTTGGATATAGGTGATGTAAAAATGTTCAAAAAGGAAAAAGGATGAAAAAGGAGCAAAAAGGAGCAAAAAGGAGCAAAAATGAGCAAAATGGAGCCAAAATGCAAAATTGCCAAAATAATGGGTCTGGCGCCTAGGCGCCAGAATTCGGCACCTAAGAGCTAGCTCGATACCAAATCTGTGACAGTTTTTGTAACTACTTTGGGAGGTTATTTTGACAGTTAGAGCGGTTATTGGACCATCTAGAAGATTGGCAGTTATTCCTGGATTATAAGACATGTGATACAATGTATCTAGACGCTCGGAAATGGTTTGGATCGCGAAGAGGTGCGATCCAAAGTGAAGAGGTGCAAAGAACTGGACGCGGAGTCTGGCGCCTAGGCTCCAGTTGCCGGCTCCTAGGTGCCAGACACACTTTTAAGAAGATTCATTGAACTTGGTCACATTTTGAAGAGATGCTTTAGGCAACCCTTGAAGCCTATAAATAGGAGGCCATTTCAACAGAGAAAAACGCCCAATAAGATGCCAATTAAAGAGAGCCCCAAAAGCAAAGAGGTTCCTAATTAGAGAGAAATTTTAAAGGGCCACACTTTTAGTTTACTTTCCTTCATAAATTAGTGAGTTTATTTTATTTAGAGTTTGTATAGAGAGTTTGAAAGAGTTGGTGCTTTTGAAGTCTATTTTTCTTTGGAGTCAGAAGGGAACAGAGGTTCAGTTGGAGAAACACTTGAGATAAGTATTTGTAATTTGATTCAAGTTTTATTTATATGTTTTGTTATTTAGATTCAATGTGTTCTCAGTAGTTACTTTACTTTCTCCTTTCAATTATGAAAAGATAAATAAGATAATATTAAATTCGTTGGAGAATTAAAAACTAAAATATGTTTAAAGATTGTTATGATATTAATACCAGATCTTAATTTACTATTTAAATTAGCCATTTAAATTGTTAAAATCTGTTGAAGAATTTTGAGACCTAGAAGGAGATGAATTCTTAACTAGTAGATATCACATGAATCCTTGGGTAATCGAAGGCCTTTGCGGGTTATTCAATGTGAAGTGCAAATAAATAGGAAAATATTATTCAATGGGCGTAGAATTGATAAGTTTTTAGAGTGACAGACTAAATTCTTATAATTTGGTTTATAGAGAGGGAACGGGTCACTAGTAGGGCCGACCATAGCCACCCTTGGACATCTAGTAGTGTGAGCCTAGATTAACACATTCTACTAACAGTACATCCAGACCTGATCTATAGATTAGCCAATATTCTTTATACTATCGAGCGAAGGTAAAGAATAGTACTTCTTCTATTTGGCACAATACCATTAATTTATATTCTCCACGAATATTACATTATCTAAAAAGTCTTGGATTAATTGGAAGGAAGAAAGTTGTT
Source organism: Papilionanthe hookeriana x Papilionanthe teres (assembly GCA_022702705.1). Classification (NCBI taxonomy): domain Eukaryota; kingdom Viridiplantae; phylum Streptophyta; class Magnoliopsida; order Asparagales; family Orchidaceae; genus Papilionanthe; species Papilionanthe hookeriana x Papilionanthe teres. The sequence goes on along the minus strand of CM040430.1, from coordinate 95,577,130 downwards.
TGCTTATTATTATTTACATCACTCATTATTTTATTATTGCTTTAATTCTTCATTTAGTAAATTAAATATTAAAAATTTAAAAGAATTACATAAAAAATAAAATGGAAATATTTAAAAATCTGTAAACCTCCTCGTGGGATCGATACTGGGTTCTTTATTTAAAGCCTTATATTACTTGAAATGATACGTATACTTGCATAGTACCTCTAATGTGTAAAATATTTTCCATAAAAATTATATTTATATACACTAGCCGCTATTATTATTTTGGTCAAAGTATTGGCTATAACATATTTTTAAAAGCATAAAATACTGCGTTGTTCACGAATCGAGGTCAAGTTTTTGGCGCCGTTGCTGGGGAGGGCAAATTTTTAGATTTTAAATATTTATTTTATTTTTATTTTGTTTATTTCTTTTATTATTAAAAATATAAAAAAAAAAATATAAAATACAAAAACATTTAAAAAATATAACAAAAATAACAAAATAAAAAAAAAGTAAGTAGAGATTTTATTTCTTGCTATTTTATTTTACTTTTTATTTACTTTTTATTTACTTTTTATGCGTAGTTCTGGTTCTGAAGGATTATTACCTTTAGACACTTAATTAGAAAGAACTGTTACAATAATTAAAAAAGGAAAACAAATTCAAAAATATCAAGAGATGACTAATTTACATAACAATTTACAAAATCTAATTGAAATTAATGAGCAAAATGTTTACAAACCATTAAGGGATTATGCTAACCCTACGAGTTGATGAACTTCATAATAGTATTTAAATACCTGCTGTAGATGCTAATTCTTTTGAGCTTAAACCATCTATTATTCAAATAGTTCAAAATAATCAATTTGGGGGAACACCAAATGAGGATCCAAATTTACACCTTGCTATTTTTTTAGAACTTTGTGCTACCTTTAAATATAACAATGTTTCTGATGATGCTATTATACTTAGACTCTTTCCTTTCTCTTTAAGAGATAAAGCAAAGATGTGGTTGAACTCATTAGTAACAGGTTATATTAAAACATGGGCTGAAATGACACAAAAATTCCTTGCTAAATATTTTCCTCCTTCGAAAATTGCTAAATTAAGAAATGACATTACTTCATTTAGTCAATTTGACAAGGAGACAATTTATGAAACTTGGGAAAGATTTAAAGAACTATTAAGAAAGTGTCCTCATCATGCTTTACCTGATTGGTTAATTATTCAAATATTTTACAACAGACTTATTGGATCACTAAAATTAATTATTGATGCTACTGTTGGAGGTTCTTTAATGGCTAAATCATTTGAAGAAACTTATACTTTAATTGAAGAAATGGCTAACAATAATTTTCAATGGCCTTCTGAAAGGATTAATCCTAAAAGAATGGCAAGTATTCATGATAATGAAGCCTTTTCTATCTTAGCTTCACAAGTAGCTGCAATATCTAAGAAATTAGATAATTTTACTATCAATGTATCACATAACAACTCTGCTAATATGGAAGATTCTCAAACTATTGAAACTTTACAAGCTATTGCTAGTAAAAATAACCCTTATTCAAATTATTATAATCCTGGATGGAAAAATCACCCTATTTTTAACTAGAACAATTCACAACAACAATGGGGTAATAATCAATCTCATCCAACTGAAAATTGGAACAATCAAGTAAATTCAAATTATAAACCTCCTGGATTTAAAAATCAACAGAAAAAGTTATCTATAGAAGAATTAATTTTACAACTGAGTATTCAATTACAAAATCAAAACATTGTTATTCGTAATATTGAGAATCAAATGGGACAAATAGCTAATTTAATTAATTACACACCTCCAGGAACACTTCCTACTAATGTTGAAATCAATCCAAAAGAAACTGGAAAAGAACATGAACATGCTAAGGCTGTACAACTTAGAAGTGGAAAGGAATTAAAAGAAAGAATTCAGAACGAAATTGAAAATGAGATTGAGGTTGAAGAGATTGAGAAACCTAAAGAAACTCCTTCTCCTAGTACAGATCAGACTGTTATTCCTATTAATGTGGAAGTTGAAAAACCACCACCACCTTTTCCTCAAAGACTAAAATAACAGAAGCTTGATCATCAATTTTCTAAGTTATTTGAAATTTTTAAGAAACTTACTATCAACATACCTTTTGCTGAAGCTTTGGAACAGATGCCAACTTATGCAAAATTTTTGAAGGATATTTGAAGTAAGAAATGAAAATTTGAAGCTTTTGAAATGGTTGCATTATGTGAAGAATGTAGTGCAATAATTCAAAAGAAATTACCTCAGAAACTTAAAGATCTTGGAAGTTTCACTATACCTTGTGCTATTGGAGAAAAATTTTGTGGAAAAGCTTTATGTGATTTAGGAGCAAGTATTAATCTCATGCTATTTTCTATTTTTTGAAGGTTGAATTTAAGAAAGATTACTCCCACCACTGTAACCCTTCAGTTAGTTGATAGATCTATCACTTACCCTAAATGAGTTATAGAGGATGTTCTTGTTAAAGTGGATAAATTTATTTTCCCTGTGGATTTCATTGTACTTGAAATGGAAGAAGATAAATAAATACCAATTATTTTAGGGATACCTTTTCTGGCTACCGGACGGTCTATGATTGATGTGCAAAAAGGAGAATTAACTATGAGAGTTAATGATCAAGAGATTAAATTCAATGTCCTTAAAACAATGAAGTACCCTGATAAAGAAAAATGCTATCAAATGGATATTATTGATTATATAATTGAAAAACATTATCAAGAAAAATGTAAAGTCATTTTTGAAGAAAAAATTGAATTATTAACTGACGAAAATTAAGAACTAAATGAAGAAGAATTATTTAAAGAAACTCATTATATTAAAGATAACTGGGAAATTTTAGACATAACACAAAATGATATACTTTTACCCTCGATTAAAAAAGCCCCTGAACTGGAATTAAAAATGTTACTTGCACGTTTAAAGTATGCTTTTCTTGGAATTTCATTAACTTTACCTGTTATTATTTCTTCTAAACTAAGCTTAGATCAAGAAGAAAAATTATAAGGAGTGTTAAAGAATTATAAGAAAGCTTTTGGTTGGACTATTGCTGATATAAGAGAAATAAGCCATTCCATTTGTATGCATAGGATTTTAATGGAAGAAGATTTTAAACATATTATTGAACCTCAAAGAAGATTAAATCCTATTATGAAAGAGGTTGTTAAAAAATAAATTTTAAAATTGTTAGATGCTAGAATTATTTATCCTATTTCAGATGGTTAATGGGTGAGTCCTATTCATTGTGTTCCCAAGAAAGGAGGAGTAACTGTCATTGTGAATGATAAAAATGAATTAATTCTTACAAGACAAGTTATTGGATGAAAAATTTGCATTGATTATCAGAAATTAAATAAAGCCACTAGAAAGGATCATTTTCCTTTACCTTTCTTGGATCAAATGCTTGATAAATTAGCTTGACACTCACATTTCTGTTTTCTGGATGGCTATTCTGGTTATCATCAATTACCTGTCTCTCCTGAGGACCAAGAGAAAATAACATTTACAAGTCCTTATGGAACATTTGAGTTTAGAAGAATGTCTTTCGGTTTATGTAATGCACCTGCAACTTTTCAAAGATGTATGATGTCAATATTTTGTGATTTGATTGACAAAGGAATTGAAATATTTATGGACGATTTTTCAGTTTTTGGAACTTCTTTTGAATCTTGTTTGGAAAATATTTCCAAAGTTCGAAAGATGTGAAGAAACAAACTTAGTTCTTAAGCGGGAAAAATGTCAATTTATGGTCACAGAAGGCATTGTACTTGGTCACAAAATTTCACAAAAAGGGATGGAAGTTGATCAAGCAAAAGTGAAAATTATTGTTGAACTGCAACCACCTACTACTGTTACTGATGTGAAAAGTTTTCTGGGACATGCTGGATTTTATAGAAAATATATAAAGGATTTTTCTAAAATTGCTAAACCTCTTTATCATTTATTGGGAAAGAAGCTAAATTTAAATTTAATGAAGACTGTGTTAATGCTTTCAATATTTTAAAAGAAAAATTAATAACCGCACCTATAATTATTGCACCTAATTGGAATGAACCTTTTGAATTAATGTGCGATGTAAGTGATTTTGCAATTGGAACTGTATTGGGACAAAAATATGAGAAAATTTTCAAAGTTATATATTATGCTAGTAAAACTCTTACTGAAACTCAAAGAAATTACACTACTACTGAAAAAGAGCTTTTAGCTATAGTCTATGCCTTTGATAAATTTAGACCTTATCTTCTTGGTACCAAATGCATAGTTCATACTGATCATTCTGCTATTAAATATTTAATGTTAAAAAACGATGTTAAACCTAGACTAATAAGATGGGTTTTACTTCTACAAGAATTTGATTTTCAAATAGTGGATAGAAAAGGAACTGACAACCAAATTGCTGATCATTTATCTTGAATTATGAAAGATATTATTATTGAAGAAAATATAAATGAGAAGTTTCCTGATGAACAATTATATGTTATTCAAGGATGCCAAACACCTTGGTATGCGAATATAGTTAATTATCCAGTTAGCAATATTCTACCTTATGGATTGAATAACAAATATATTAACAAATTTAAAAATGATGCTAAATCTTATATTTGGGAAGATCCTCATTTATTTAAATTGGGAAGAGATTTTGTAATTCGAAAATGTGTACCTTATGAAGAAACTTTTGCTATTATTAAAAAATGTCATGATTCCGAATTTGGAGGACACTTTGGAGTAGATAAAACTGCATTTAAAATTTTAAATTCAGGATTTTATTGGCCTACCTTGTTCAAAGATGTGAGACATTATGTTAAAACATGTGATCGATGTCAAATGATGGGAAATATATCTAGGAAAGATGAAATGAATTTAAACTATATATTGGAAGTTGAAATTTTTGATATATGGGGTTTAGACTTTATGGGACCATTTGTACCATAATCTGGAAAGATTTATATTTTATTACCAGTTGATTATGTTTCAAAGTGGATTGAAGCTATAGCTTTACCTAACTGTGATTCCAAAAGTGTTTCGAAATTTTTAAAGAAAATGATTTTTTCAAGATTTGGAATGCCTAAGGTAATTATCACAGATGGTGGAAGTCATTTCAGAAATATAAGAATTCAATCATTACTGGAAAAATTTGGAATCAAACATAAAATTGCAACTGCTTATCACCCACAAACAAGTGGAATGGCTGAAGTATCAAACAGAGAAATTAAAAGAATTTTAAGAAGACTGTTAATCCTAAAAGAACGGATTAGGTTGATAGACTTGATTCTGCATTATGGGCTTATAGAACAGCTTATAAGACACCAATCGGAATGTTACCTTACTGGTTAGTTATGGAAAACATTTTCACTTACCTGTTGAACTTGAATATAAAGCTTATTGGGTGATAAAGGAGTTTAATTTTGATTTGAATACTGTAGGAGAAAAATGATTATTACAATTAAATGAGATGGATGAAATAAGAAATGAGTCATATGAAAATGCAAAGATTTATAAAGAGAAAATGAAGATATTACATGATAAAAAAATTTCAGGAAAAATATTCGAGCCTGGACAAGAAGTATTATTATTTAATTCGTTTAAGACTTTTTCCTGGAAAATTAAGATCTAAATGGATGGGACCATATATAATTAAGAATGTATACCATTATGGAGCGGTGGATATTAAGGATTATTTGGGAGAAATATTTAAAGTTAACGGATTAAGACTTAAGCCTTATTTGGGAGAAATAAAAATGATTTATAAAGAGGCTTACGAGTTGAGTCTACATGAGTAAAAACATAATTAGGTCGAGCTGACGACGCTAAACCAAGCGCTTTGTGGGAGGCAGCCCATAGTTATTTTTGTGTGTTTTTACATTTTTAATATAAGGTTATGCCTCGGTCATGACTAATTTTATGTAACTGTAGAAAATTGGATGCTAACAAGTCTTAATTGACTTAAGCAAAAGATGATCTCGAAGTATATAAAGTTTGGACTTTGGATCACTCCATTTCGTATGTGAGTAAAAAGGAGATCAAGTTAATCTTCATTATGATTGTTTATTATTTGAGATAATTTTTATTATTAAGTCTATATGGATCTTATCATTTACCTAATTTTGGAGATCGAAACTTTGAAATTTAACGTTAGGCGAAACGGAGTCGAACTTGGTTCTGGCGCCTAAGCTCCAGAGTAGACTGTGTATCGATGGGTCTGGCTCCTAGGGGCCAGATTTGGCGCCTAAGCGCCACAGTTACTGGGTTGTGTAAAAACCGAAAATTTTCAGTTTTTCACACTATTTTCTCCTATAAACTACCCCATCTTCGTTCTAAATCCCTAAGCAACCATAGTTACGACCTTTACACTTCATTCTTGAGGAGATAAGAGAAGATTTTGAAGAAATGGAGAGAAGAAATCATGGAGAAGAGGCTAGAGATAAGTATTCTAAGGATCCTCAACCTTTCTTTAATGGTTTTATTGCTGTAAGTTTGGAGAAATTTTCGAGTCGCCTAGAAAAGTTTGAAGCGGAATTCAAAAGTATTGGAGATCGCCTCCATGAGATGTATCATCAAATTGAACATCTGGAATGGCAGGCAAAGCTTCAATTCGATCATCTAGCAGCCTATCATGATGCTCAAGTGGAGATGTATGCAAAGAACAAATGGATCGATGAGAAAACGGCTGCGGATTATCCAAGGGCGTTAGTGTTCTTCCCAAGTAGGCCGAGTAATCTTCATTGCGATGAGAATGGAAATTTCTAATTTGAAGATTAGATAGTAAATGTGGTGAGATCAAGACTTTATCTAGTGTGTCATTGTATTGATTTGGTAAATCGATTGTGTTGTTTGTGTGTTTGTTTTATTGTTCAATGTGTGTTGTATTTGTTTTGAAATTGTGTTGTTTTATTGTTTGTTAGGACTTGAATCTTATTATACTTATCTGTATTGTATTGAGCCAAATTGAAGATTATGAATGGAATTAGAAGAGTTTGACTTAAACTTGTGTTTAATTCAAGGATTTAATTTTTAATTTTTTAAAATTTTTGGAAAGTATTTTGGAAGTTGGAAATTGAAGCAATACTCTCATGTGAGTAATTAGAAGTTGAATTTGTGAGTTTTGGTGGAAAATTAAATTTTTAAAGTGATTTTTGTGAAAGGCGAGTCTGGAGCCTAGCGCCAGAATTCGGCGCCTAAGCTTCGGCTTGCTACCCGAAAATCAGGATTTAAACCCCCAAATTCCATGGCCGATGCCTAAGCTTCATCTCCTTCCTCATTTTGGCAAAAATACACCCTTAGATCCATCTTGAGGTTAAAACGTCACATTTTTTAGCCCGAAATCACTCGATTTCTTCATCTTAAGGTCAGATCTACCTTCTAATCCATTTATTTTTTATTTCTACCATGGATTTTCCTATTTATGCTAAAAACCGAAATTTTGGAGAAAAATTTTGATTTTTAGAAATTCTCCATGGATTTTCTTAACTCATTTTAAGTTTCTCAAGCTTAAAAGAGTTTAGATATTTGATTCCTTAATTTATTTGTGTTTTCTTTCATGTTTAGATGGCACCTAAATCTAAGCTCGAAAAAGACCGAGAAAATTTAGACAGCAGGCAAGTTCGCTACTGCGGCAACGCACTTTTGTTATCACGAATTTGCGTCATCAAGGAAATTTATCTCGGAGCGCAGTTTTTACAATCCTAGAGAGATGATCGTGAACATGATCGTTGTACACAACTGGCAGCGATTCTGTTATTTCACTGCCATTGCTGTTATTCCTATTGTACGAGAGTTTTATGCCAACTTTATGGATGTCGAAGACTACGAAGTCTTCGTTAGAGGTGTCAGAGTGGGATTCACTCTGGAACGGATCAATAATTTCTACGGCCTACCACCTACCATTGAGTGCTACTATTCTGGTCTATCTCCATCTGAAGGAGATCTGGAGATGATTATTGCATATCTGACTGACGACACTGGAGCTTGGAAGATTCAGAACAACAAATGTGTAAACTTTAAATCTTCTAAGATAAATGGTATTTCAAAGGCCTAGCACTATTTTATTTATGTAGACTACTTCCTTCCAACCACCTGAGTGAAGTTACGAGAGATAGAGCTATCCTGAACTACTGCATTCAGGAGAGGAAGCCGATAGATGTTAGCAGCATTATTTATGATTCTGTGGAATTGATTGCACGATCCAGCACTTCTGTGGGATTAGGATTCCCATCCTTGATATATTCTTTATGCATGAGCAATGAAGTTATTGCTGATATTTCAGAGGAGAACTTGAAGACTACAAAGCCTATTGGGCAGGAGAGTGTTAGTATTTATGATCGTCTTCGCGGGAAGAGATCTACTGCTCCTTCTACTTCTATACCTACTCCAGGTAGAGCTTCTACTTCTGGACCTTCTACTTCTACTGCTCGAGCCACCATCTAGTTTACGGGAATCCATGCATGATCAATTTCGGAGTAGCAGAATGAGTTATTTCTAACTCACTCGCGAGTAGATACTATAGACAAGAAGATTGACCATCTATCTGAATTTACCCAAAGGAAGAGTGATTATGATGCTGAGTATTCAGAGTCTTTAGTTAGATTCTTGAAGGGTGAGCATGATGTTCAATTCCCTACTTGTCCTAGATTTTCACCGTATGTTGATCTAAAGGATGTGGAATTTTCTTTTGGTGATAACGATGATGAGGCTATAGATAGTGATTAGTAGCTTGATTTACCTCTTGAGATGAGTTGATTCTGTTGTTAGTTTATTCTTGTTTGTTAGTACTAATTAGTTTATTGTTAGTTAGTGTCGATTTGTTTAAGTAACTTTGTGTGGATTTTATTTTTATGTTGAGACTGTTTTTAGAGTATCTAGTGTGATATACGTTTAAGACTGAAATATGGTTGAATTTTTTTTCATTTTCTATGATAAATGTTTATTTCTGTTTCAGCCTGCTGTTTAGTATTCTTGAATAGTTAGTGATTTTGTTTTGTTTATGTTATTGTGATTAGTATAGTCATTTAATTTAGTTAATGATATAAAAATTGAGCCTGCTTACTTTTATATATGCTTCATTGTTTCAGTAATATTCATAAAAAGCATGTGTAGAAGTAAATTTTTCTTTGTAAACTGTTTTTACATACTTATAAAAATTCCTTTTCAAAAATTATGCCTTTCTTTCTCTCATACTTTAAATTTTTTGATGATATACCAAAACTTAAGTTTGGGGGAAGGGAAAATACATGCAAATTTAAATTTTATTTCTCCGTAAGTGCTAATATTTTCTAAAAAATATATTAACATAACCTAAGCAATGAAAAATCTATTTAAGATCACTTAAATTTTTGAAATTATAAATAATTTAGTAGACTTAACAAAAATTTTAATAACTTTGATTGAATTTTAAGAATAGAATTATTCAACTTAAAGAAGAGTATGATTAAGAATTTTTTTCTATTCATGGTAGAGATAATTGAATTTTAGAAGTTTTAAGAAATCAAGAATTATAACTTGAAAAAGAAAAAGATTGAAAGGCTTTTTGAAAATTATTCATGTTATAATAATTAAGTGAAGATGTATAAGTTTATAAATATAAGTTAAGGATAGTGAGGTTCAAAACCATTAATAGGCTATCCAAATACAGTAATCTTCACTGTTAAAAAAAAAAGAAAGAAGAGAGGAGAAGCTTGAGGAGATGCCTAATCAAAAATTGGCTTAACTTGAATTATCTTATAAGAAGAAAACTAATTACATATTTTACTTAATTTTTATGCATGCATCTTTATTAGAAAAGATTTTCATGAAGATCTTTTTCTTGTAAATAATTTATGTGATCTTAATATAATTAACTAAAATTATTTTTGAAATGAATGAAAAATTTTTGAAGTCTTACAATTTGGTAGTTAAATATTCTTTAAATTCTTAAAATTAAACTTAGTTAGTGAAATTTGGTTAATGATTTACTAAATCCTTTATAAAATCAAAAATTACAAGGAATATTAAATATTTACCTTTTATTCCAAATGTTATACATTTTATATAGTAAAAAGGGTTACTTGAGGACAAGTAACGTTTATGTTTGGGGGATTTTGATCCATGAAAAAATACCTGTTTTTATGCCTTAATTTTTATCAAATTTTTAAAGATATTATGCATTAATGAAAGGTATTTTTGTGTTTTTGGATATAGGTGATGCAAAAATGTTCAAAAAGGAAAAAGGATGAAAAAGGAGTAAAAAGGAGCAAAAAGGAGCCAAAATGGAGCCAAAATGCAAAATTACAAAAATAATGGGTCTGGCGCCTAGGCGCCAGAATCTGGCGCCTAAGGGGCATCAAATCTGTGATGATTTTTGTAACTACTTTGGGCAGTTATTTTGACGGTTAGAGTGCTTATTGGACCATCTAGAAGATTCGTAGTTAGTCCTGGATTATAGGACATGTGATACATTGTATCTAGAGGCTTGGAAAAGGTTTGGATCGCGAAGAGGTGCGATCCAAAGTGAAGAGGTGCGAAGAACTGGACGCAGAGTCCGGCGCCTAGGTGTTAGACACACTTTCTAGAAGATTCATTGAACTTGGACACATTTTGAAGAGATGCTTTAGGCAACCCTTGAAGCCTATAAATAGGAGTCCATTTCAATAGAGAAAAATGCCCAATAAGAAGCCAATTAGAGAGAGCCCCAAAAGCAAAGAGGTTCCTAATTAGAGAGAAATTTTAAAGGGACAAACTTTTAGTTTACTTTCCTTCATAAACTAGTGAGTTTATTTTATTTAGAGTTTGTAATGAGAGTTTGAAAGAGTTGGTGCTTTTGAAGTCTATTTTGCTTTGGAGTCAGAAGGAATCAGAGGTTCAGTTAGAGAAACACTTGAGATAAGTATTTGTAATTTGATTCAAAGTTTTATTTATATGTTTTGTTATTTAGATTCAATGTGTTCTCAGTAGTTACTTTACTTTCTCCTTTCAATTATGAAAAGATAAATAAGATAATATTAAATTCGTTGGAGAATTAAAAACAAAAATATGTCTAAATATTGTGATGATATTAATACCAGATCTTAATTTACTATTTAAATTAGCCATTTAAATTGTTAAATCTGTTGAAGAATTTTGAGACCTAGAAGGAGATGAATTCTTAACTAGTAGATATCACATGAATCTTTGGGTAGTCGAAGGTCTTGTGTGGGTTATTCAAGGTGAAGTGCAAATAAATAGGAAAATATTATTCAATGGGCATAGAATTGGTATTTAGAGTAACAGACTAAATTCTTGTTATTTGGTTTATAGAGAGGGAACGGGTCACTAGTAGGGTCGATCATAGCCACCCTTAGACATCTAGTAGTGTGATCCTAGATTAATCCATTCTACTAAAAATACATCCAGACCTGATCTATAGATAAGCCAATGTTCTTTATACTATCAAGCGAAGGTAAATAATAGGACTGCTTCTATTTGGCATAATACCATTAATTTATATTCTCCACGAATATTACATTATCTGAAAAGTCTTGGATTAATTGGAAGGAAGAAAGTTGTTTGCTTATTATTATTTACATCACTCATTATTTTATTATTGCTTTAATTCTGCATTTAGTAAATTAAATATTAAAACTTTAAATGAAATACATAAAAAATAAAATTAAAATATTTAAAAATCTATAAACCTCCTCGTGGGATCGATACTGGGGTCTTTATTTAAAGCCTTATATTACTTGAAATGATACGCATACTTGCGTAGTACCTCTAGTGTGTAAAATATTTTCCAAAAAAATTATATTTATATACACTAGCCGCTATTATTATTTTGGTCAAAGTATTGGCTATAACATATTTTTGAAAGCATAAATTACTGCGTTGTTCGCGGATCGAGGTCAGGCGCTGACGGTGAGGTGGACGACACCGACGGCATATTTTTCTCGAGAGTTCAGAATATATTATAAGGGAGCCCATCGACGGAGAGATTGAGGCAATCGACAACTAGGCTTATTCAGAAGGGGTCCAAGGCTATGTATTCTAAAAGCCGCCGACGGCGAGCTCGAGTCCGCCGATAGCGGGATCGATAGTTTTTTCACCAAATACATTGAATGTGGATCATTTTCGAAGGGATGCTTGGAAAACTCTTAAAAACTCTTCAACTATTTTAAAAGGAACAATTTAGGGCATAAAAAAGGCTCCACGAGGGTCCACTAGAGTCCACTAGCGTCCATTTGTTTCCACCACGTGTCATTCTAATCCATTAGAGAGTCAAGTGTGTGAGTCTAGTGAGTCCATATAGAGTTTCTAGTGTTAATTAGTGAGTTCAGATAGTGAAATTTGTGAGGAATTCTTCGAGAGATTGTAAGAGTGGAAGGGAAGTGAGAGATCTCTTCTCAATTGACATTTCAAAGGAGAATTTTGCGTACTGTAAAGAAAGGAAGAGATTCAGAGGAACTTCAAGGAGTTTTTTTGGGGAGGAATTTAAGATAAGTTGTGTTTATTTACTTTAATTTGTAGAAATTTGCTTTTATATATGAAATCCAAGTTTTATTGTATCCTCTCCATGAAATCTTATTTTTTTGTCTTTCTCCTTGTTTTGATATGTTTGTGAAAAGGTAAATTAAATTAGTGTGTCATAAAAGTTTAAAAAAGTTATGATAATCTTTTACTTAAATCTTAATTTACTTTCAATCTGGCCAATTAATTAGTTAAAATATGTTGAGTTTAATAGTTATAGTAAAGATTACATCTGAGATTCAGGGAGGTCAAAGCCCTTGGAAGTATGGTGCAAACAAATAGGGAAATAATATTCATCAGGTGTAGAATTGGAGATTTTAGAGTGACAGGCTAAAATCCTCAATTCGGTCCTATCGTTTGGGTGCTGAAGTGTAGATGTTAGCCCTCAGGTGAGGGGAACGTGGGAGCTCTGAAGTGAGAGCCGGTATCCTCCCAGCCTAGTCACAGATTTAGTAATCAAGCAAAGGATTAGTCAATGTTCTTTATGCCTGGACCAAAGGGCAAAATAATAGATATGCTCCTATTTGGCACAACACCATTTTAAACTAATTCTAATTTTCCATTCACTTAAATATCTTAACAAAGGAGAAAGATTCTTACTTATATATTTGAACTTTGCTTTATTAGTAGAATTAGTTATCTGTTAGTAGAACTAGTTTATTAAAACTTCAAATTATTGTTGATTGCATATTAGTGATAGATAGGTAATTTCAATTTCCAAGTTGTGATTCTGACTTGATTTCTCTAAAATATTCCCTGTGGGATCGATATTTAGCACTCCACTAGAGCTCTGTATTACTTGAGCGATATGTATACTTGCCCTAATAGTAACTCTGCAATTAAAGAATATATTTTATACTTGTTATAAAAAAATTTAAAATTACGATAAGTGTCCACGGAGTGCTTCAAGTTACTTCTACGATAGGGTTTTGTATACTTGAGTGAATTTTATCTATCGTAGGATTTACATAATCGCTCAATGATTTATGATGATTTTTCAAGTTATTATTTTAAATGTTTTCCATTTCCAGTTCTAGTTTTTCGAGTCATTTCTATTTTTTTTATTTTTTTCCATTTTTCTAACTCGGGATCATAAGACACAAGTCCTACAGATCCTGTGCTTTGCATATGTAACACAACAAACAATACATTAACAATAAAACAAATAAAACGAAAAAAATATTCAACACAACAAAACATTTTCACAAACACCTTCTTTTTCACACAAATAGTTTTTTTTTTCACAACACTTTTCATATAAGAAAAACACTTTTCACACAAACACAATTTTACGACACTAAAGTTTTCCAATTCTAAGCCTCATTACTTCAACTAAAATTCTCCTAAAATTCTTACCGAAGCTTCCCCATCAACGGCGCCAAAAACTTGATGCAATTTTTTTATATGTAAGAATTTATGACCTCAGATTTATATATTTATAATGATTTTGTAAAGTCACAATTTCAAACACAAGTATACGTATCGTATCAAGTAATACAGGGTTTTAATGGAGTCCCGTTTATCGATCCCACAGGGAAGTGGGTAAGAGGTTCTTAGTCAAATTCTAGTCTACTACTAATAGCCTTAGTTTGGAAGGGTGATATAAGTGGTGTTTCTAACAACTACTCCTAAATGCAGATAATTATATGTAAGAATAATAACTACTTATTAATGCAAATATTAAGATTAAAGATAACCCTTTTTTTGGAAAATTGGTTTGGTGAATTTTGAGATAATAAAACTACTATTCTCATGTAACAAATTAGATAATGTATAGGAATGAGATGCATTAAATATTATATGTGCCAAATAGGAGCAATCTTATTCTTTACCCTCTTCCGAGTATCCCCTCTTTAGAGTGTTATAAATAACATTGGCAAATCCTAGCCTTAGTCCCTAAATCCAAGGTTAGGCTGGGAGGATACTGGCTCTCACTTCAGAGCTCCCACTTCCCTTCAACTTAAGGCTAACCCTAGCTATAGTTACCAAACTTTAGGACCAAATTGGGGATCTCAGCCTGTCACCCTGAAACCTCCAATTCGACGCCCATGAAACCATATTTCCCTATTTATTTGCACTCAATCCCCATGAACTACGAAACTCATTAGTGGACATTGAATGTGGTTCCACTTTGTTGAGAATTACACCGCCCTTTTTGGGACAATGCAATTAGAATGAATTTTAACAATACAACAGGCCCTTTTTTGTAATGTAAATGAAGTGCAAGTAAAAACCATCACATTTATAATTAAAACATCTTTAAGCAAGAATCCCAATATCATAAACATGAATCCTACTCATTGCAAAAGAAAATTAGAGTGAAAACAATGACATAAACTATTTATGCCACTATTTCTAAACAAGAAGAAAGAGTAAGAGAAAGACATCGCAAAGCACGAAGAAAACACAATTGAAATTTCATTTCAAAGAAAATCCACAAAATATGTGTTTACAAAATCATAAGATAATGAATAACACAATACTTAATTTTTTCCCCATGAAAGAAAGATGAAAATCTCTCCCGCAATGTCTCCTGCGGATCCATGCAATACTAGAACATTCCCTTACAGAATCTCTCAAAATCCCCTCACCAATCTCCTCAAAAAAGTAGAAATCTAAATTTCTACTCCTATTTTAAGATCTCTTAACATTCTCCATGATTTTCCTAACATCTCCCTCACTTTTTTTGGCTTCAAATTCGCTTTAAAATAGTGTAGGGATGAATTTCCCAAGAGGTACTTGAAGAAACCTTCCAAAAAATGTCCAGATTTGATGTATATGGCCAATAAGTGCTCAATTTCGCATCCAGACCGTCTTGGGCTCCGCCAGCGCTGAATAGGGTGCTTCCGACGCCCTATTTTCTTCCCCTCAAGTTTCTGGCCCTGCCAGCGCCGGTTTGGGCGCCCCCGGCACCCGTCCTACGCAGCTCCACCATTTTGCTCCGTTTGGCTCCGTTTCAGCTCTAATTCGCCCCATTTCAGTTGCGTTGCGTTTCTAACAGATAGCCCTACAAAAAAAACATAAAAAAAAACTTTCTTTAAAGTGTAATCTTTTTCAAAAATATGTAAGAAGTGTAAAAGGTATCAATCATATAAAGACTTATCGAAAGGTGTCAAGCCAAAATTTATTTTCTTGCTCGTTTTTGCTCCAAATTACACCATTTTTGCTTCTTTTTGCTCAAATCACCTAAATCATCATACCTGCAACAAATCATAAAAATAACCTTCCTTTAAAGTGCAATATTAACAAAAATGAGTAAAATCATATAGCAAAAACCGTATATATTTTTTGTGCATCAATGTCCTAATCCATCAGTGATTTCTCCTCTAGCAATAGTCTGGATATTCTTGAAGATAATCGATCCAATATTAATCTGTTACATAGTTTCAATACAATAATTGAGAATTGCTCTCTCTAGTGACTTCGTTGTGATGATAAGAAGGTAGTAATCTTGCAGAGATGAAATAGTGCCACGTTTTAGATGCTACATTTAACTTGGAAGCAGAGAAATTAATCATATGTTTTTGCTTTACTTTTCATTCACCTCTTCCATCAGTAAGAAATACAATCACTTCTTTCATATTAGCTTCCCTCATATCAAAGTTTTCATATTCACAAAACTTCATCCCCCTTAACTAATAAAAAGCATTAATACGCTGAGGGGTGAATTCTACCATTTTTTCATGAACAAGCACATATTCCATTTCGGTCCAAGGCAGATTTGCATAAAATTCTTTAAAAGTACCCATAATAGCATTAGTTGTAAAATAACAAAAGGTTTCCCAATTTCAATCAGAAATTAACTACTCTACAGATCCGCTCGGATTTTCAAAAGCCCGATTTTGAATACACTTTTTGTTATATAGGAATGAATTGAAACGATATTATGCTTTCACATTAACAAATCTTTCTTCATCACAATCAAAATTTATCTTGCCTTTACTTATTTTAGGAGCCATGAGAAAGTGACTAAACTTTAGAAGAAAATCTAATAAATTTCAAAATCACAACGTAGGAGACTTCTAAAGCAACTCTAAATAAGCAAGAGTTTAAATCACTATGGAAAATCTCAAATCTTCATTAAAATTTCCAAATTTCGGATCTAAATAATGTGAGAAATTTTCATGGTGAAAAAAAAAATTAGTTTAAGGAGAAGCTCTTACCAAGAGAAGCCAAGATTCACAATTTTTAAGCCTTGAAATTACTTTAAATCCACGATTTAGCAAGCCCTAGATCTCAAAAATGTGTTGGCTGGGGGTAGAAGATGATGGAAATGGCACGAATGGCGAGTCCTAGGGTAAAAATCACAAAATAAAGAGGTTTCGAACCTTTTCTCTATTCGAGCACCGGCAGTGCTATATTTAATTTAATTAGCCAAACTCTCTGTATTTGGGCACCGACGATGCTAGTTCAATTTCTGGGTCCATAAATTTTTTTCAATTTCGATCATTTCAATGTTACGCCATCACATAATTATTCTTATTAAGCATCTATTTCATTAATTAAGCAACAAACTAACAAGAAATCTACATAAACAACACAAATCATCACTTTAATATATAAAATTCACATTACAAACATATACACTTAAACATTCACTACATAAGTTTATTAAGCCAATGAAATTCAGCGTCGCAAAAACACTATGATACTCTAACACTGAAACTAAACACAGACACATATTCTAAGCATAATAAGTCCAAAAACATACTACAAAGTCAATCAAGCTAACACTAAACACACCAATGCATAATAAAAATACTAAATACTAAATATAAAGCAAAGTCACTCACTACTCATCGTCAGTCTTAATACTATCTTCTCCTCTAATATCTGCAATGAGGCTCATATCATTCTCATCTCATATTGCCTAACAGTCATAAAGACTAGTTGGGTCTATAGGCCTCCAAGGAAGAAGTACTTTTTCTTAACTTTCATATTGAACTTGTGACTGGCTGCAAAAAAGAAATATGGTGGAAGGATATCCAAGCCCATATTTAGATCCATGGGCAATCAATCCCAATATAGTTTTCACAATTACAATACCAATATCGATCAGCCTTCCAGTTTGAATATAGTAATTTAAAGTAGCACTTTCCTTTGTCACTTTACTAATTTTCATAGTAGGAAGTAACTATGCAGAAATAAAGTAATGTCATTTCTTTGACACGAGATTTAAAAATGTAGTAGAAAACTTATAAATTCATTATCTCTTATCTCCAAATCTTCATTTTCATCCGTCAAACAACAATAAATTTCATTCTTGTTGACTTTCATCGCATCAAAATTCGTATAATGGCAGATAGACATGTTCTCAATCATAAAAAAAATCATTAATCTTCGAAGGAGTGAATGGTACAAACCTGCCTCGCACATAGACGAATCCTTGGTTGATTCCATGAAGATTTACATAAAACTCTTTCACAACAGAAATGACTACAGAGGCAGTAGTGTAGCATAACACTTCCCAATACCTCTACACAATAATCTCCTATACTCGAGTACTTGGAGTATCCATACCTCGATTCACAAAGCCTCTTTCTTTAATAATTCTCATCTTCATCATCACTTTGTTGAATAATAACTACGCCTCAAAACTAATGAATTTTCGTCAGTTGAAAACTCTAAATCTTAATATTTCTACGGAGTTGGAATCCATTGGATGCGAATTTGGAATGAATCCTTTCGTTTTTCTAGAGTTTAGTGGGTTAAACTTTTTGGGAAGTTATTTGGATGAAATCCCGCCTAAAACAGCCAAAAATTGTAATTTGAAACTCTAAGAACCGTCACCAGACCATCGCCAACGGATAGGGCACCAGCGGCGCCGAGGTCCCGAAATAAAGAGCTGCTCTCTGAAATTGGGCGTCGGTGGCGCCAGTTGTCGGCATTATTTTTAAGTTGAGTGTTGTATTTTTGAAAAGAGGTCGCCTACAGAAATTGTCGGGGAATTTTTAATTTAATTTAGATAAATAATTTGAAAAGTAGTATTCGATTTTGAAAATAATTTTAAATTTGAAATTTTAAGAAATGAAATCAAATTGATCTCACATCCTGAATAGTTTATATAAACGAGCACCGCACCATAAACCGTGTATCTATCCCGAAGAATAGGCACACTGCTTAATGATGGGGCTCTATTAAATAAACTAGAAGACTTGTGACATACATTTGGTCTGCGAACCAATTTTATAAGCCGACAAATTCCCCTGCTTAATATAAAGGAATTAAACAGGGTTTATATTACCTGGGTTCTTAAAGTTCCCTATAAGGGCAAGCCCCTATAGTTAATTACATCTTAAATGAAGTGAATCATTTAAGAAAACTCTCGATAATGATCCATGACTTTGCTCTCAAGAATTTCAAAGTTTAAGGTTTTCAAAGGATTGGATTTTGGAAATTTCAACAGTGGATTGGATCAAATTTAGAACAGCTTATTTTCGGAGTCCAATAAGAGGAGTAGGAGAAGTCGAAGATCCAAGAAGAATCTCGGCAACTTCCCAAACTATCCTATTGTTTGGCTCGCATTTAAGAAAATCCTAATATTATCCGATATTTCAATCTTGCCAGCTTTAATTAATTTGGACTTATATTTGTACGATAAAATCATACAAATAGCCTCGAAGATATGAGGGTTTATGTCGTACTAAACGACTACCTCGGAGTCCTAAGACCGATTAGGGCTTAACTTACATGACACGATCATGCAAATGCCTAACGAAGAGTTGAGGATTTATGTTGCACTAGGAAAACTACCTCGAAATCCTATGGCTTGGTTATTTAATTCTAAGAAAGTTTTGCTGAAGTAGAGTTGTTTTGCTGACAAAGATGGTCGTGCTGCCCACCGTGCTCCAAGCTCCTTGTTGTTGCAGAGGTTTAGTTTTAAAAGATTGTAATCAAAAGAGAAGAGAGGAGTTTGGTTTTAGAGAAGTCTTAAAATCTAAGTGTTTTTAGTGTTTTAGTTAAAACAAATCTTAAAGTTGATTATAACAGAACCGATTAAGATCCCACTGTTCCGTCATCCCAAAGACCGTTATTTTCATTGAATTCGCTTAGTCCAGATGAATTTTCTAAACTCAACTAAATGAGTTCCACACTTTCATTTAGACCGTGGGAAATCCCGTTAGCAACACGTGGGTTACATCATCTGAGGTATTCCCGATCATTCAACGAGACGTTTTAATTTAGTTGCAATTGTAGTTTTGTGTTCTGTTTGTGATTAAATTTTGAGTTATTTTATATTTTGAAATGTTGTGGTGGTGAATTTTATCTTGCAGTGATTTTTAATTTAGTTTTGGTTCCAGTTCAGGGACTACCCTAAAGGTTTTGGTTTTCATGCAACAGTTGTTTATCATGCAAGAAAGGTAAAGTGCATTTGCAATAAAGTAAATTGCACTAAAATAAAAGCGTACCTGGAGGGTCTTCTCGTCATGCCAAGCTGCACTTAAAACACATGTTAAGGCATTTAAATATTTCAACAAGTACCTAGGTAAAGCTAAAGGAAAGGTTTAGGTTATCTATCAAAGTCCTAATCCTATAGCTAGTCATCTCCTATGACGTCTAGGTTCTTGTGTTTTGGTTTAAGGACGATTTTCTTCATCAAAGAACAATTAAGTTTAATTGTTCTTATAAACATCCTATCATATTGAGGAAGTGCTTAAGACAAATCTTAAACATCTTTTCAATATTTCTAGGATCGTTTTAAGTCCAAGAGAATTTAATTATACAAGTGAAATAATCATCCGGGAGTTTAAATATTATTCTTTTGCTCACTGAACTTAGGACATTTGAATATCCTATAAGTGAGGTAATACTTCACTTGATATTTCATTTAAGAGTTATAATAATAAGAGCTTTTAAAAGGGCAAATCAAGTTATTAAGTATTTTGATGATTTAGACTTAATGATTTAATTCTAATTTTGATTTAATTAAAAAAAATTAGTTTAAGTTTGGAATAGTGTTCAAATTATTTTAGGTTTAATTCTTAATAATTTCATTTAGGTTTGTTATTAAATGATTTTAATTTAATTTAATTCAATTTAATTTTAATTTAATTTACCTTAATTTAAATTTAATTGCAATTTAATTTAACTTCAATTTAATTTTATTTTAATTTAATTAAATTTAATTTCATTTTAATTTAATTTAATTTTAATTTAATTTAATTTTAATTTAATTTATAATTTAGTTTAATTTAATTTAATTTGATTTGATTTTAATTTAATTTAATTTTAATTTAATTTTAATTTAATTTAATTTAATTTTAATTTAATTTAATTTAATTTTAATTTAATTTTAATTTAATTTTAATTTTTAATCTTTTAATTAAGAATTAAGTATTATTGAAGTGATTCATTTAGGGATTTTTAAATTAAAGAATAAATATCCTCTTAAATAATATCCCTACTTTATAATTTCAAAAATTTTATTAATCTTCCAAATTTAATTAATTAATTAATTAAGGTTTACCTTAGCTATTCTTAAAATGATTGGTGGGTTTCTACCCTTAACCATTTAAGTTTCAATCATCCAAAATTAGTTTAAAATCAAATATTTTACCCTCCCCTTTTGATTAATCTTAAAAATTTTAATTACCATTTTTGCCCTTCAAGCTTAATAATTCTATAGCTCACTAAATTAAGCTCAAATGAACTTGAAATTTTTATGTGACCTCACTTACATGTCAATTAAGACATTAGAGGAGAAAATGTGATTTTTTTGTATTTAATCTATTTTGTAATTATTTTTAATGGAAAATAGGGGGTTTTCAAAGGAAATTCAATAAGATGACCAAGGGAATTCTCCCGCTCTTAAGAAAATTATGGGATGTTCCTAATAACTAGAGGACCAGTTGGACTAATTTTGGTGATTTTTTGAATTTTATTTTATTTATTATAATTATTTTTAGTTTTGGAGTATTAATTAATTTAAAAATAAAATAAAGGTTGAAAAATGAATTTTATATTTTTCAAAAATCTTTCTAATATCAAAGAAATCAGAAACCAATTTTTATAATTTTCTGATTTTTCTTTAATTTATTAGAATTATTTTAGTGAAAAGGTTGGAAAAATACATTTTTTAATATTAAAAATTACATTAAGCCTTTAAAATTCAATATCTTACCCTAGGGACTTAGGAAAAAAAATTAGTTTGTTCCTAAGTGATTAGAATTCAAAATGTGACATTTTGGTGATTTTTAATATTTTTGTGATTTTTATTATTTTTTAATTATTGAAATTAATAAAATATTGATAAAAATCAACTTTTTAAGAAAATTATAATTTTAATTTTCTTAAATTCCTTTGATATCAGAGAGGCTCCAAAATCAGTTTTGTGAATTTTTGAAAAGTATTTTGTGAGTTATAAATTTTCAAAGTTTAATTTTATTCATTATTACTTAAGAGGCTTAATCAACCCATTTGGTGGGGTTAATCAAGTTCAATTGTTTTCAAATTTTTATGTGGTGTTCTCCTATCCCTAAAGGACAGTGAAGAATTATTTTTAAGTTAATTTGATGAATAGTTAACCCTAATTAATTAAAGTTCACTTTTGGGTATTTAGGCCAATTAGGGTTGTTCAAAGTGAATTAACTCAAAAATTATTCTTCCTAGGGTCCTCTGGTCATAAGAAAAATCACCAAATTTTCCTAGAATTTATTTCTCAACATTCTAATTATTGGAATTAAAATAATCAAAATAGTGACATGAATTTGAAAAATCAATAACTTCTCATAGGGATGTCCTCTGACCTTGGAAAATTCAGGGAATGTTCCCAAGTTCAGAGGCTTTAAAAGCCCTATGGTCTCATGCCATGGTGAATTTCCTATTTGAATGGAGAATTGAAATAGTGCAGAGAGTAAATAAATCATTAAAAATAAAATACTTAATGAAATTACATGATTTCTTTTCCACATTATTCTCCTCTGTTCACTGAGCAAAGGGTATTTTTATTTTATTTTTAGAATTTTTCTACACAAAGTTATGAATTTTCAAAGTTCTAGTAATTAAATAAATAGAAAATAGCCCTAATTTCCTACTTATCCACGTGGCGCCACGCCATCCTCGGCAGCTCCGAAAGGCCACGCGTCGTCTCTTGATTCGGAGCCGCCATCCAACTCAGTGCTCCAAGGGCCCGCGATTCATGTCCCATTACTCTGTCCAGCGCGATCCTTGTCGTTTGCTCGATACACACGCGATCTGACGGCTCCTGGTCATCGTCTACGACTGGTGTGAACCCGTGACCGTCAACCTTCTAACCCTAATTTCTCACTCAATTCTCAACGGATTTTCAAGTTCTTATGCTCTATGGATTCGTCTTGAAGAGACGAACACATCCATATGGTAAACATGTATTGAAATTGACTCAAACTAAATTGAGAATCTCTGGAAGCTCGTGAAGAAGAGTGAGTCCACACCTTTGCTCAGAGAAGTGAAGCTTCGATCTGAGAGTTGTGTCACGTTAGATTGGGTCCAAGCAAGCTCCAGATGAAGTCCCTTGGCCTGATGAATTGTCTAGGTATGATTTTGACCAAGCCCGATCACAAAGCTTGGAGGCTGGAAGCAATGGCTGGCCTGGAGAGGGGGCTTTTGCTGGTAAACTTCTTCTCTTGTTCTAGGGAAGGTGTAGGACCAATCAATTTGGGGATTGGCTCACTGCGGAGAAGTGTCATGGTTTTGGGCTTGGATTTCAACTCTGAAATTGAGCTCACAGAGAGGAAATAGCAGGGGGATTTCAGTGGGGATCAAGTTCTATATGTGTGGGGAGTAGTCCGGAACAATTTTGGCGAGTTTCCTTAAGGTTTGTTTCGAGCACCTTATTTGGCCGAGAGGTGGTGGTGTTTAAATAGGCATGGTCGGAGGCTCTCCTGGGGGAGTTAGGGCTTGGGATCGGTTGCTTAGGTCAAGGGAAGAACGACCATGGTGGCCATTTGGCATGGGGCAACTCGGCGGTGGGAATTCCAAACTTTGGCTCCTCTCGAGGTCTCGGCCATGGTGTTTTCCGGCGAACCGGGAGGTCGGCCGGCGAGCATGGGTCACCCTCAGGTTCAGGTGGGTCAGGGCTGGGGTTTAGTGCAGTCAATTGGCCATGGACATGTGTAAAGGAGTTTGATTTAAATGGAATGGGAGAAGGCTCATTGTGGCATGGTTTGGTTCAACTCATGAATTTGGGCTAGGTTCACCATCCAAGGCTTGACCTTGGGCTGAGGGAGAATCATTTGGGTCAGCTGAATTGGGGTAGTGAAGTCCTTATCCATGGTGAGGTGGCTAAACATGGTTTAGTGTGTAGCATAAATAAGGTTAAAAAGGTTTAAGGGAGGTTTAAGAAAGAACCCCCTCTTCTTGCCATAAGTGGACTAATGAGAAGTCAAAGCCCCCATGGCTTCATGTGGCTTGAGAATGGCTTGTTCATGGCTCACATTTGGCTTGGGAAAAGTTAAGTCAACTTTCATGGAAAAGGGTTCATGAAATTTTGAAAATTTTGGGGTTATTTGATGGGATTTGGCATAATACCATCTTGGTTTGATTTTCATGATGGATTTAGCACTTAGGGAGTTATATTAATTGAGTGAAGATAAGATGAAATTGTAGTGTGGGCTTTAGATTGATTTGGGCTTTTGAATTTGGTAGAAGTGGGCTTTTAGGAAGGCTTAAGGGGATGACCCCTTTAGGTTTAAGAATGAATTCATGGATGGGAATTTTGTAGAATTTTGGGTCAAATAATTGTTGGGTTTGGTTTAGGGGTGTGTCATGAGTGATTTGAAATGAATTTAAGGTGGTTTGGGTTTGAATTAGGTTGAATTTGAGTTGATTTGGTAAATGGGCCAATGTAGGTCAAATTGGGCTAATTTGGGCCAATGTTGGGCTAGGGTTTAAATTGATGTAAAATTAATGTTGGGAAATGTTTATGGGAGTGTTTCAAAGAGGTTTCAACTTTGGTTGGGTTTTGGTTTTGGGATTTGGGCTTATTTGGGTTAGGTTTGGGTTTAGGTCAAAATTGGGCTTTTTGGTTTGGGTTGAATTTGAATATGGTTTGGGTCCAAATTTTAGGCAAATCATGTTAGTTTTTTGTTTGTGGGGATGCTAGGAAGGTTTTAGAAAAGATTTGGGTAAAATTGGGATTGAATTGGGTTGGTTTGGGCTAAGTTTGGGTCATGGGTCAAAATTGGACTTTAAGCTAATAAAAGAAATTAGATTCAAATGCCAATCAAATTGGACTTAGACTTGGTCTAGATTGATATTTTGGATGTTAAATTGAAGTTTAGAATTGAATTGGACCAAAATTGGGGTCAATTGGGTAGATTTGGTTTGACATTGGGTTCACTTAGGTTAAGAATGGGCAAAATTTTAGTAAAAGTGGGGTAAATTGACAAAATTGGCCCATGGTGTAGTTGGACAAAATGAAATTAGGAATATTTGAGATTTTTTGGAATTTTTTGGGAATTTTATGAATTTTTTGGATTTTTTGGCTAAGAGGGGTATTTTGGGTATTTGAAGGGTATTGGGGGGTATTTTTGGAATATTTGGTATTTTTGGCTATGGATGATCAATTTGATTGGTGAGGAAATGTTCAAGGTTAATTTTGGGGAATTTTGGGGAATTTTGGGTGATTTGGAAATTTTGGAGGATTTGGGCAATTTTAAGGGCTTTTGGTAGATTTGATAGGTGTAGGGTCCCCGGGGTCAAAAATTGAAATTTTGGAAAAGAGAAGATTGATCAAATATGAGTGAAATGGAATCACTTTTATTGAGCCATGAAAGGACTTAGGGGTTAGGGGTCATTTGAGGCATTCACCATGTTGTTCCTAACCCTCTTAACCAGGGGCTTAGGGGTTAAGGTCCATCCATATGAATTGCCTACATGAGTCAGGGAATCAAGTTGGGTATGGGTGTGGTTTTAGGATTTGGATTGTGTGTGTGGGAGTGTAGAGTATGAGTGTAGTGAGTGTGTAAGTTAACCTTCACCATACCAAGCTACCCAAGGTGGTACTAAGGCCAAAGTGTCCTATGGGGAACTCATCCTTTAAACCTTCACTTTTGATTTTAACCCTCTAGGTGATTAGGGGTCTACAATCAAGCTTGTGGGGTTTGCAGGGAGACAAGAAGTGGTTTTAAATTTCTAAAGGATGGGTCCCAATTCTAGTCCTCTAAGATTAGTCGAAAGGAAGAGCCTAAGGCTAGATCCTAAGCACTAAAGAGGGAAGAGAAGACCTCATCAAAAATGAGGTCAACAAATGGACCCCCAATAGGTGTGGTGTGCTAACCAAGCATATCGCGCATGTTGGCATTGACCAAAGAGATCAACAAAACCAAAACAAATGTCCAAGTAACAAACTTAGGACGAAGTATAAGAAATTTCCGCTGGGGAGTATCAGGTAAATCTCCAAGACTGAAGATTCCAGAACTCTCGCTGGGGAAGAAGGAGGTGAATTTCAGATCACAACATTTCAAAAGATTAGATCTTAGATTCATTTCATTTTTATTTTTTTTATTTCAAGTTTTAATTTTGAGTTTGAATTTTAATTTGAGTTTCAATTTTGATTTTATGCGGAGAAAAGAGTAGGGCAGAGGCCTACCCGAATGCATTTGTATGCTGAGAAGGAAGCAGGACTGAATCTATTCCAAATGCTGAGGAAGAATAGGACAAAGCCTATCCGAAATGCAAAGTGCTTTGATTTCAATTTCTTGCTGAGAGGGTCAAATTTTGAGATTGCTCGAGAAAGGAGTAGGACTCGTGCCTATCCCGAGTGCCGAGAAGGGAGTAGGGCGAAGCTTATCCCGAATGCCGAGAATCGTCGAGATGGGAGTAGGGCGGAAACCTATCCCGATTGCCTAGATTTGCTGAGATGGGAGTAGGGCGGAAGCCTATCCCGAATGCTGAGATTGCTGAGATGGGATTAGGGCGGAAGCCTATCCCGATTGCTGAGATTTGCTGAGATGGGAGTAGGGCGGAAGCCTCATCCCGATTGTTGAGATTTGCTGAGATGGGAGTAGGGCGGAAGCCTATCCCGATTGCTGAGATTTGAGAAAGATTTTACTGATATTTGGGAATGCAGAGTTTTATGAATGCAGAGATTAAACATATGCTTGTACGGCTTATTCTTAGATTATGTGTTTTATTTTGAAAAGGGGTCGCCTAACAGAAATTGTCGACGAATTTTAGATTTTAAATTAAATTTAAATATATATATGGTTTAGAAAGTAGTATTTGATTTTGAAAATAATTTTAAGATATGAAATCAAACCGATCTCACATCCTAAATAGTTTATATAAACGAGCACCGCATCACAAACCGTGTATCTATCCCGAAGAATAGACACACTGTTTGGTGATGGGGCTTGATTAAATAAACTAGAAGATTTGTGACATCCATTTGGTCTGCGAACCAA
The DNA here is from genome assembly GCA_022702705.1 of Papilionanthe hookeriana x Papilionanthe teres. Lineage (NCBI taxonomy): Eukaryota > Viridiplantae > Streptophyta > Magnoliopsida > Asparagales > Orchidaceae > Papilionanthe > Papilionanthe hookeriana x Papilionanthe teres. The sequence goes on along the minus strand of CM040430.1, from coordinate 95,550,235 downwards.
TTTTATAAGCCGACAAATTCCCCTGCTTAATATAAATGAATTAAGCAGGGTTTATGTTACCTGGGTTCTTAAAATTCCCTATAAGGGCAAGCCCCTATAGTTAATTACATCTTAAGTGACGGGAATCACTTAAGAAAACTCTCGATGATAATCAGTAATTCTGCTCTCAAGAATCTCAAAGTTTAAGTTTTCAAGGGATTGAATTTTGGAATTTCAATAAGGAATGGATCAAGTTTGGAACATTTTGTTTTGGGAATTCAAAGGAAGAAAGGTAGGAGAAATTACAGATTCGAAGCGAACTTCGGTAATTTCCCGACTATCCTATTGTTTGGCTTGAATTTAGGGAAGTCCTAATGTTTGTCTTAATGTTTCAATCTTGCCAATTTTAATCAATTAGGACTTATATTAGTATGGCATGATCATACAAATAGCCTCAAAGATGTGAGGGTTTGTGTTGTATCGGACGACTACCTCGGGAATCCTAAGATTGGTTAGGGCTTAATTTGCAATGCAAATGCCTAACAAAAAGATTGAGGATTTATGTTGCACTAGGCAAACAAACTCGAAGTCCTATGGTTTGGTTATTTAATTCTAAGAAATTTTTGCTGAAGTAGACTCAGGTTTTGCTCATGACGATGGCCGTGCTGCCCACCATGCTCCGAGCTCCTTGTTGTTGCAGAGGGTTTAGTTATAGAAGGTGAAAATCAAGAGATGAGAAAAGTGTTCTGGTTTAGAGAAGTCTTAAAATCCAAGTGTTTTTAGTGTTTTAGTTAAAACAAATCTTAAAGTTGATTATAACAACACCAGTTAAGATCCCACGGTACCATCCTTCTGGCATCGTTATTTTTATCAGATTCACTCAGTCCAGAAGAATTTGCTAAACTCAACTAAATGAGTTTCACACTTTCATTTAGACCGTGGGAAATTCTGTTAGCAACACGTAGGTTACATCATCCGAGGTATTCCTGATCATCCAACAAGAGGTTTTAATTTAGTTGTAGTTGTAGTTTTGTTCTTTTGTTTGTGATTAAATTTTGAGTTGTTTTATATTTTGAAATGTTGTGGCGGTGAATTTTATCTTGCAACAACTTTTAATTTAGTTTTGGTTTCGATTTTAAGGGCTATCCTAAAGGTGTGGGTTTTCATGCAACAGTTGTTTATCATGCAAGAAAAGTAAAGTGCATTTTGCAATAAAGTAAATTGCAAGAAGGTAGACTGCAAATAAAATAAAAGCGTACCTGGAGGGTCTTCCTGTCATCCCAGGCTGCACTTAAACACAATTTAGAATATTTAAGCATTTAAAGCAAGTTCTTAGATAAAGCTAAGGGAAGGGTTATGGTTTTCTACCAAGTTCCTAATCCTATAGCTAGTCATTTCCTATGACGTCTAGGTTCTTGTGTTTCGGTTTGAGGACGATTTTCTTCATCAAAGAACAATTAAGTTCAATTGTTCTTATAAACATCCTATCGTACTAAGGAAGTGCTTGAGACGAATCTTACACATCTTTTCAATACTTTTAGGATTATTTTAAGTCAAAGAGAATTTAATTATATAATGAATCAATTATCCAGGAGTTTAAGTTTTGTTATCTTGCTCAGTGAACTAGGACATTTGAATATCCTATGAGTGAAGTAATACTTCACTTAACACTCCATTTAGGAGTTATGACAATAAGAGCTTTTGAGAGCAAATTGATGTTCAAGTGATTTGTGATTCGACTTAATTTTAATTAATTGGTTTAAATTTGGAATAATGTTCAAGTTGTTTTAGATTTATTTTGAATTCTTTGTCTTAAGTGATGTTATATTTAATTCAATTTAATTTAATTTAATTTTAATTTAATTTAATTTGGTTTAGTTTTAATTTTAATTTAATTTTATTTATTTAATTTAATTTTAATTTTATTTTAACTTGATTTTATTTATTTGTTTTTTAATTTAATTTAATTTAATATGTTTTAATTTAATTTAATTTAATGTGATTTAATTTAATTTAATTTAATTTAATTTAAATTTAAATTTAATTTAATTTAATTTCATTTCATTTTAATTTTAATTTAATTTAAATTTTAATTTGGTTTTATTTTTAATTTTAATTTAAATTTAAATTTTAATTTAAATTTAAATTTTAATTTAATTTTATCATTATTTTTTTTAAAATTTAATTTTAATTTAATATTTTATTTTTTATTTATGCTTTAAGGATGATTTAATTTTAATTGTTAAAGTATTAATTTAATTGAAATTTTAAAAGGATTTAATTTAAATGTTTTAATTTTAATTTAATTTAATGATTAAGTCTTTTAACATTTTAAATATTGAATTTGGATTATCGTTTTAATTGGGAATTAATTGTTATTGAGGTGATTAATTTAGGGATTCTTAGATTAAAGAATAAATTTCTTCCTAATAATATCCCTATTTGAATAATTCTAATTTTTTTATTATTATTCTTCCAAATTTAATTAATTATTTAATTAAGGTTTATTTTAATTATTTTCAAATTGCTTGGTAGATTTCTACCCTTTAAATACCTAAGTTTCAAGCATTTAAAATCAACTTAACATCAAATATTTTACCCATCATTTCAATTAAACCTAAAATTTTTAATTATAGGTTAATATTTTAATTACTATTTTGCCCTTTATGCTTACTAATTCCATAACTCACTAAATTGAGCTTAAATGAATTTGAAATTTTTATGTAACTTTACTCATATCTCAATCAACACATTAGAGGAGGAAATGTGATTTTTCTGTATTTAATTTATTTATATAATTATTTTTTGTGGAAAAGAAGAATTTTCAAGGAAAATTTAATAACATGACCAAGGGAAAGTTCCTATCCTTAAGAAAATTATGGGACATTCTTAATGACCAGAGGACCACTTGGACCAATTTTGGTGATTTTTTGAATTATATTATTTTTATTATAATTATTTTGAATTTTGGAGTATTAATTAATTTAAAAATAAAATAAAGGTTGAAAAATGCATTTTATATTTTTCAAAAATCTCTCTGATATCAAGGGAACCAAAGAACCAATTTTTATAATTTTCTGATTTTTCTTTGATTTATTACAATTATTTTAGTGGAATGCTAGAAAATACATTTTTTAATTTTAAAATTACCTTAGGGCTTTAAAATTTAATATCTCATCATAGAGACTTAAGAAAAATATGGGGTTTATTCCTAAGTGATTAAAATTCAAAATGTGACATTTTGGTGAATTTAATTATTTTGTGATTTTTATTATTTTTTAATTATTGAAATATTAAAATAATACAAAAAATCAACTTTTTTAGAAAATTGCAATTTTAATTTTCTTAAATTCCCCTAATATCAGAGAGGCTTCAAAACCAATTTGGTGAATTTTTGACAAATATTTTGAAAGTTATGAATTTTTGAAGTTTAAGTTTGGCTAAATGGCTTAATCAACCCATTTGATAGAGCTAACCAAGTCAAATTGACTTCAAACTTTTATGGTGAGTTCCTCTGATCCTAAAGGTCAGTGGAGAATTGATTTCAAGTCAATTTGATGTATGATTAGCTCTAATTAATTAAAGTTCCATTTTGGGTGTTTAAGCCAATTAGGGTTATTCCAAGTGAGTTAACTCAAAACCTATTTTCTTTAGGGTCCTCTGGTCATAAGAAACCTCTCCAAATTTTTCTAGAATTTATTTCACAACATGCTAATTATTGGAATTAAAATACTCAGAATAATGACCTAGAATTGAAAATTCAATAACTCTTCATAGGGATAGCCTCTGACTTTGAAAAATTCAGGGAATGTCTCCAAATTTAGAGGCTTCAAAAGCCCTATGGTCTCATGCAATGGTGAATTTTATACATGCATGAAGAATTAAAAATGTGCAGAGAGAAAATAAATCATTAAAAATCAAATATTCTCCTCTGTTCACTGAGCAAAAGGGTATTTTTATTTTATTTTTAGGATTTTCCTGCACAAAGTTATGGATTTTTGAAGTTCTGGTAATTAAATAAATAAGAAAAATCCTATTTTCCTACTTAAGTGACGCGGCGCCAGCTCAACCTCGACAGCTCCGAAACGCCGCGTGTTGTCTTCTGATTCGGCGCCGCCATCCGACTCAGCGCTCTAGGGCCCCACGGTTCACGTACCATCGCGCAGTCTAGCTTAATCCAGACCGTCTGCTCGATACACGCTCGATCCGACGGCTCCCAATCATCGTCTACGACTGGTGTGCAACCGTGACCGTCAACCTTCTAACCCTAATTTCTCACTCGATTCTCAACAGATTTTCGTGTTCTTATGCTCTATGGATTTGTCTTGAGGAGACGAACACATCCATACGATTGTTGACCTCATTTTTGATGAGGTCTTCTCTTCTTCTTTTTAGTACTTAGGATCTAGCCTTAGGATTTTCCTTTGACTATCTTAGAGGATTAGAATTGGGACCCACCACTTAGAAATTCAAACCACTTCTTAACTCCCTGCAAACTCCACAAACTTGACTGTAGACCCCTAATCACCTAGAGGGTTGAAACCAAATGTGAAAGTTTAAAGGATGAGTTCCTATATGACTCTTTGGCCTTAGGACTACCCTGGGTGGCCTGGTCTGGTGAGGGCTGACTTACACATACACTACATTTATACACTACACTTTCACACACATCTTAAAAAACACACCCATACCCAACTTGACCTCCTGACTCACGTAGGTGATTCACATGGATGGTCCTTAACCCCTAAGCCCTTGGCTAAGAGGG